>OX328130.1:52583921-53183921 GCA_946811695.1 Gonocerus acuteangulatus
AAAAAAAAAAATGCTTCTTGAAGCAAATAAAATTGATTAAATACGTAACGAAAATGTCCATCCTGTTTTTTGCGTGAAACATGTTCTGCAAATGTACGACGAAGGGCGCCACCCCGTAATGTGAATAAATTGTACATTTTACCGCTGAATTACAATATGTAAATATTTTAATACATTTTTAATTACAATCAGGAGGCCTGGTGGCCGTGAGTGTTAAGGCGCGGGCACTTAATACTCCGTGCCAAAGGTCTTGGGTTCGATTCCCACTATGGGATGGTGGCTTTTCTTTAGAAAAAAGAAAAGGCATCAGCCCTATCCTGGCTAGAAAAGGGTGGTAACCTATAGATAACCCGTCCCAAAATTCATTATCAGTTTTTATTACGAAGGTTAGAAAATATTTCATGTTTATATCCTTCTTGGAATCCTTTTATTACTGGAATAAAATGTTTATAGCTGGCCTTCCGTACTTCGGAGATTCTATACGTCATCAAATGTGTTTCAGAAGCCATCAAAGACATTCGTTGCTTTATGACATTGGTAATGTCATCGTTAGTATCTTATATTGGCTTTATGGCCGTTTATTAAAATCAGATCATATAATACAATAAATTTATTTTATGGCAGCTTCAGAAAAAGTAATATGTACACTGCGCAACACGTTAATATTGTCCATATTGTCTTCCCCTTTTAACACTTTTTAATAATAAACAAAACAAATGACCTCAATTCTGGAGGGCATCAGCTCGAAACTCGAGCACGCACCGAAAGATTTCCTCTTCTAGTGTCGTCTGTCCCAGAAAGACGTCCGTGGTCCCAGACTTTCTCTAAGCCAACCCATAATTTAGCTGCTACCAGCATAATCAGCCGGCCTAAGCACAGCACTGACATTATCAAGAATCGCATACCTCGACAGTTTCTGATCCTCTGGGCTCTTGTGACCTGTTGTGGGACTATATATATATATATATATATATATATATATATATATATATATATATATACATACACACACATATTCATACATACATAGGGCGAGGTTAGCTCAGTGGTAGAGCACAGGGTTAATATGTTGAAGAACGTGAGTGCAAAACCCGAGCGCACTAAATATTTTATCTTCTAATGCCTTCGTTCGTAAGTTGGATTCGGGGTCCCAGACCATCTCTAGGGACCTCCGGCATTTAATTAATTTATTAATGGATACCTTTAAAGGGAAAAACAGGTGGCCGGAGCACAGTACTAACCACACTCTCTCCCCAGTGTGCATTATGGTAAAGAATCAGATACCTCAACAGCATCTTTCCTTCTGGGCCCTTGTGGTCTGCATGTATGTATCTACTATATATTTGTCAAATACCACTCACTCACTCACTCACTCACTCACTCATCTATCAACGCCCAGCCCAAACCGCTCGACAGAAAATTTTGAAATTTTGCATGGACACTCCCTATATGACGTAGGCGCTCGCTAAGAAAGGATTTTTTGATATTCGTATTTTTAAGCATTTTTAGGGGGGTTTAAAGTTTGAGTTGGTTAGAGGCAAGCCTAGGTAGCCTGCGTTGCTAGGACGATAAAGAACAGCTGTTACCTTACATTATCTATCTCATAGTTTTATTTCTAATTGAGGTTAATTTCAACTATGATGGCAGACCTTGAATTACTAGAAATTAACTGTCCCTCATAGAGTTTTAATTGCCTTTCTTTTCTGCCTGTCCCCGTCAGATAGGCTTTCCATATTTTTGGAGAGTTAAACCGAGACACATTAATTTGGGATGGGCATACCAGAGGGGGGGGGATAAAAAGAGTACAAATTATAAGCAAAATGGTGAGTTTTAAGCCTAGCAACTAACGGGAAGGGGGAATCCTAAACTGTTAGTCTACCCAAACCTTAAAAATAAGAACGGAACTTTTTTTGCTACTTGATTTTCTTAAAACAATCTCTCAGCCAAATAATAGTGTCTGGCAGCTGGCAGCACTGTGCAGGTGGTTCCAGCGTTATACAGTTAGATTACTTCTGATTTCTTTGACACATTGAGCAACATTTTTACTACTGTAAAAATGTTCATTGTAGAAAAGTAACCGATTTAAAAAAGATTCTTATAAACATGAATTCATTACTTTTTACATCTTACAGCCTTTTCCGGGACATTGATAAAACTGGGCGGGACACCGAAACAATTGCAAAATACCGGGACAGTCCCGGCATATCCTTAGGTTTTCCAGGCGAGGTAATAATATCCGGAACCCTTGCACAGCCTCCTCGCCTATAACCTTGGTAATACTCGTAAATATATTGGGTGTTACCATATGACTTCTTGGAAACATAAACTTTTAAATTTTAACGCCAATTGAATAAAATATAGTATGACGGGAACCGTCCTGTAATAAACTGCACAGAATTAAATAGTAACGTAATTTTAATGAAACATTATTTAACGCAATAAAATAACTACTTATCTGCCGTGACGAAGCACGGGTATTCAGCTAGTATATATATATATATATATATATATATATATATATATATATATATATATATATATATTCCTAACCCAATAAAACGAGCGAAAAATAAAAGAAGTAAAAGAAAAAGTGCAACTGCAATGAGATTAAACACTGCGGGGTGAGAAAGAGACAGGACTGCCTTATGTTGTGCGTTGCACATTTGAAGGCTGGTAAAAATTAAAAAGATGGTTGATATAAATTAAAAAGATGGTTGTTATAAATTAAAAAGATTGTTGATATAAATGCCAGTCGTAACTGGTGGTTAGGGTGTCCTTTATATGGGCGAAACAATTTTTTTGGTCGATATCGAAACGCATACCCTCTAATTCTTTTTAAAATATTTAGGGTTACTTATATACAAAATTTTATTTTTCTACGTCAACAGTAACCCGTGCCGACTTGGCTCTGAAAATTTTAAAAATTGCTGTTTTTAACCCGTTCCATTATGTAGCTAAATTAAATGAAATATTTCTATTTTATAAAAATAATAATAAAAAAGAAAGTTCGTAATTATTTATTAAATGAACGTAAAATTACAGATCAGCAAGGAAATTTCCTTTTTTTTTTACAGTCGATACAAATTTCTGTGCTCTTGCACGGAGCCTAAAATATATTGTTTTTGCTCTTCCTTTGCAGTGATCGAGCCATGAAAATTTTGCACAAGTTTTACACCTCTTTCAGCTGTATCGTTAACTGCTCATAAAGAAAGAACCTTCCTTTTTGCCTCCTAATAGGCAACATCTTCTTCCCACGTAGAAATGGGGCTCTGAAGGAAATTCTCATCAATTTTTAATCGAGAAAATAGATTTGTGATATTTCCAGACACAAAAGCACTTAATGATTTTCCTGCGGTGATAAAGAAGGTAATGTTATTATTAAGTCCGTGAAAACCGTCTAAGAAATAAAACCATGTACCATATTCCCAATTACCATACTATTATTGAGACATATCTTCATTCGATGGAATGTATTCGTTCCCAGAATCTTACAAATTATCTTTTTTTTAAGTTCACTACAATGTTACTCTTGGTTTGTTCATAAACTTCATCTTCAAAGAGTGATAAAAAGGCAATTTCTTCTGACAAATACCAAAGATGATGACAAAATTTGCTCAGGGCTGTTTGGAGATGTCTTTGTCAACAGTTTCATATTTCTTAGGCCATTTTAGAAAGCAGAAATCTTGAGTTGGGGCTTTCACCGCCAGAATAAATCCAAACCACTGTTTTACATATACAACCACAACGAATAAACTAACGTCCTGAAGGGCTCGCTTATAGATGTTGTTCATTTTGAACTGGGATTGGAACCAACATATTTTCAAAGCGGGAATAGCTCTGGCCATCTACCTTGTTTGATTAATTGCTCCCGGAGGTCTGATTTTAATTTTTTTCTCCTTATCTCCTCCTAAGAAAATAATAGATAGTCCCCGATAATTCTTCTATTGTTGTATTACTAAAATGTTGGCCCTGTCTAATTTTTGTTCAAAAAGTACATAAGCTCCTTTCAATCGTCCGGTATTAGGAACAGTGGTATTACAGCACATTATTTGTACTTGTGTCATCGAGGTTCCATTCATAAAGTACGTTGACCACAGCATTTGCTTGATCTTGACCGGAAGAGCTCTCTAGTGTGGGTACAGCCAAAAGTTGTCCTTTTTCTCCAAATTAAATAACAAAAGGCAGGCGTTCTTCTTTGCAATTTCTCATGTCGAGTACAGGTAATAATTTTCCATTCCAGCGAAAGGTCACCGTTTCGGGCATATTATTCTGAAAATCTGATTTTATAGATTCCGCTCTATATTTCCTACACTGTGTGCGAATGCGTTGAATAGACGATTTTTTTATTGGTAAATCATCACAGCTAAGATCTAGTGCTTCTTCTACTGCCTGAAGTATATAGGCAAAATCCCTTATGCTTAATTGGCATCTATCTAAAGCTACAACTAACTTATGCCTGATAAAGTCTTTCCTTGTCCTTTTTGTAGTAATTCTAGAACTTACTGTTTGAGATGTCGATGGCAAGGGTTCCTCAAGGAATTCATCAGAGCTAGAATGTTGATCGTGATGTTCTTGCGTTTGTATAAAATTTTGTGTGTTAAAAGATGATTAAAAACTTTCGGAACACATTTGCTCATGTATTTTTCTCCCATCTCTATTTGCTCAGTCTTGCTCTTACTTCTTGTTAGTCTAACTTTTTATCTACACTTCCTCACCATTATGGACGCCCAAGTTCTCTTTGTTCTTCTAAAAAGATTTGATCTTCCTCTATTTTCATCCATTCCAAAGATTAGCGTGTGGTTTATCGATTAAATTGTATAAATTATTTTGAAAGCCCTACATGCGATTTTTTTTTGGGGGGGGGGGATTTTTTTTCGCAACTCTCTCCAAGTTTTACACATTTAGGTACAGCTCTGGTAGGGATTCTAGCTCCCAGAATATAATACACTCAACGAGTGTGTGTTAAAAAAAAATTAGTGCCAAAGTTTGACAGTTAGATGGTAACTTTGTACCTGATATTTGATATTTCACGTAACCATCTAAGAAAATATTTTGTTTAATGCTTCTTAATTGCACTGTCATCTTCTAAATGTAAAACAATATGTGTTAATCAAGAGAATAACAGAGAGCAACTGATAAATACGGCGAGTACGCACAGCTATTACCAAACGCAACCTCTATGGCCACGTTTATGGAAGTCGGCACGGGTTAGCCTACTCCAAATAAGGTAAGAATTTATTTTCGAGTGTTTTAGGGGTGAATGAACAAAATTAGGACCTACGGGTGGGCTTTAAACTGAACGACTGGGAAATCGTTCGTACTGTCGCAATGTGAATAGATGAAAGACGATAAGCTCAAAGGGAATATATATATATATATATATATATATATATATATATATATATATATATATATATATATACATACATATATATATATACACATACATATATATATATATATACATACATATATATATATATACACATACATATATATATATATATATATATATATATATATATATATATATATATATTTATATATATATATATATTTATACACACATTTAAATTTTATTCACTTTAGATATGTAGAAAATAGGATCTTTAAAGAATTATTTTAAAAAAAGCTTGAAACACGCTGAAAAGTAAATAGATTTCTTTATATAATTATTCAATATTAGGAATAAGAATTCCAGTCTAGTCCTAAATTTATGACGTTAAAGAGCACTTTTAGAGAAAGAACGCTATTGATCAGTGGAAATTCATTTTCTAAAGAAAGGCTTTTCTATCTTAGGGAATTATTGGTTGTTTTGCCCACTTAAGATAAGAGTTGAGCCATTAACGCTTGACAGGTCTTCTATTTCTTCTCTCCGAAGAAAGAAGAGGTTGCCACTTAGTATTAGGATTTCATTTCTTCTCCTCAAGGAGGTCCATCATCCCTCGCGTCTAGGCCAATTTACCTCCTGACCCCAAAGAGAAAATTTTGGACCAAAGACTCTTAATATTTTTCTTTCATAGGAAAATAATGTGCTGTTTTTGCTCGAAAATAATTAATATTTTTTTTAATTTTTAGCGTATTTACCTACCCTTTACCCTGTGAGAGGAAAGCCTCCTTATTATGACCACCCTACAACGGTGTGCATTCCGTCTAGATTACATTAGCTAGAATCATGCCCCCTTAAGGGGCAAAGCAACTCGACCTAAATGACCTATTGTGCTCCTGATAATCTGCTGGGTCACTTATAGCAGCCCTGCATCATTGACGAACCCTCTGACCTTATGAGGTGTAAGCTCAGAGTCTCTACCTGGGTCCTTTATTTCGGCACTGCCGAAGTTCATAAAGCGCCTTCTTTCAAGTGCAATGCAACTACAGATCATATGTAAAGGTGTTTCCTGATCTATCCCGGATACCCTGCATAGAGAGGTTGTAGCCAGGCCTATGTTATGTAGATCTTTCTACATCATCCTTGTATGACCTGTGTAAAGACCAACAGTCTCCCTCATAGCATACCTATGAAGGGACAAAATGTTCTTTGTTCGTTTTGTATCAATTTTACTTAAGAGACGCTTTAAGTGTCTTAGCGTGTAGAATCTTTGCCAAATGCCTAGGTTTTCCGTACTCGCCCAGTCACCAATAATTCCGTTGGCTAAGGTTAGAGATATACCATAGCCCGTTCCCGTTCCTGGTCCCGATCTACTTTCCACTGTTCTCTCGTCTCATTGTCAGAGCGTTGTATTTTCTACTGCTCAGTTCATTGCTGTCCTTCGTTGAAGAACATTCGTGCAGTTTAAAAAGAAAAAAAAATGAATAATTTAAAAAAAAAATTAATTAAGTGACTCTATTTTTAACAAGAGTGTTGGCGTATCTGTGACTGCATTTGCCCTGTGAGAGTAAGAAAGGAAGAAAAAATGTGGAGGTTGAAGCAGGTATACTTCTAAAGACCTGTATTGAGTCATGCAGGACTGAACATAATAATGGCAAGTTCTGCCGAACATTCCCATCCGTTCTGCCGAAATCGGATGGAAATGTCTCCCAACCGCCCGAATTGGTTGCCACCCGAAATCGTAACCAGGAGCGAAATTTGCACCTTCCGATTTCAGGGCAATGGAGATCGGGTCCAATTTAGGATCGTAGAAACTATCCTTTGGCGAGTTAATATTTCTAATAAATAAAGATATGAAAATTAATTTATTGACATTCAATACATTTTTTAGTAAGATGCAGTATACTCGTATAAACATAACGAAAGATGAGTGTTGAGGCGGGGAAACAAATCCATGGGTCGTGGGTTCCATTTCTACTGGGGTCTTTTATTTTGAAATAAGGAAAGGCGTTATCACTATCCTGATTAGACAACGTCGGTAACCGGTATATAACCCGTCTCAAAACGTCTTAATTTATAATCAGACGTGAACAAATTAATATAATAAAAATAGCGAATGGTATAAATTCAATTATCTGCAACGAACGAATGGAAGCAAAGCTCTTGGTCCCGAACTGCAGATGCCTGTGAGTGACGAGGGGAGCTCAGTGTCAGTAGCAGGCTTCAATCAAACTTGTTCCGCCATCCTTCTACAAACCACCAACACCAAAAGTTGTAAAATATTGCAGTAGTCAGGGTTTCGAAACGTTTGGTCATATTTAGTAAGCTACGAAAGTATAATCTCTCATTATCGTAGCATGATTTCATAATGGTAAAAACTCGAAAAGTGTAGGCATTTAGGGCGTAGACGTTGTAGGGCTGCTTGAAATGTATATCAAAGTTTTCAATAACCTTCATGAGTGTTTCGTGATTGGAATATAAAAGCAATATAGACAAACAAGATTGGTACAATTACTAAGTCAGACTCACAGGAACTGCGTCATCTTAGCGCGTTTCCGTTCCTATCCCTAGCGCTATTTGAAAAGCTTAGAATAGAATCAGTTAATGTTTTGTCTTAATCTTTTGTTGAAAATTTAATCACCTTTAAAAATGGAAAATGAAATCTCAAAGCGAAGCATGATCTTAGGTGTCACAACTGGGAACTGGCATTAACCTATGCGGATAAAACTTCATTCAAGCACCAATACCTCCGAATGAGATAGCTCTATCAAAAATCACATAAGACTCGTATTATTAGGAAATGTAATAAGCTTTCGAATACATTCTTTACATTCATTACGATTTCGCAACCCGGATCGATTTTTCTGGAGAAAATTCCAGTTGTTTCCATATTCTTCGACTACTGTTATAGATATGGCCTTGAACATGGTTTCATTAAACTTATAGCCAACGGCCATAGACACGTTGAAGGCACCGTTTTCCGTCACCGAAGTAAAGCAGCGCCCGAATGAATGGGTGACCGACCACGTGTTGGCATTATAAAAAGGTAAAAAAAAAAAAGAAAAAGAAAAGAAGACTTCTAAAACCTGGAAGCCTAGAAACGCAAAAACTTTCGCGAATTTTACCCCCAAAAAACCTGTTCCGATTGACGGATTTAGCTGATTAATGAACTTGGCCTTTCACGAAGTAACTTGATTCGCAGGAAGTAACTCTGTACCAATTTTCATTAAGATCTGTCTACTTTTGAGCCAGCAACGAACGAACAGACATTTATATATATATGTATGCATACAGAAAGGTTCTATCTAATATCAGGAAGTGGAGATATCTAAGTTAAGACTTGTTCATTGCGAAGTTGGTTCAAATTCCAAACAAGCAAGAAGTTTAGATCTTATACTCATTGTATGAGATCGGAACTTTCCTTAGTTTTGCTGAGGAAAGTTCAGATTTAAGTAGCTTGATTATCTCTGATCAGAAGTTCAGAATCAGTAAGTACTAATTAAATTGTGGTGAATTATACGTCGCATTTTCCCATACTATATATTTTCTTTATACTTTTTTTTTATAACCATTGTGGATGTAAATACACTCTAAGATGACGTAGTTCTTGCAACTTCTAATTCTAAAAACGTTTATTTTGTTGAAGCTACCCTGAATAATCAAACTCAAGACAGATGTTATATCTAGGACCATATGTTCAACTAATTCAGTCCAACAATTGCAAGTTCACAATAAAAGTGCTTTTTCACAAATTGGCTCAATCAATAAGTTATGGGCCCAGTTTTTTCGTGAACTGTGAATTTTTATTTGTGTTAAAGTGCCTAAATTGTGTTGTTGAGTTTCAGTTTCTAGTGTGCAACAAGTTTCAACCTATTTTGAGAATGAGTTCGTCAGGATCATTTGATTTCAAGGCTTCTGTGGAGAAACTGGTGGATCAAAATAACTGGTCACGTTGGAAGAGACAAATAACTCTTGTGTTGAAGCATCATAAAGTATCCGATGTTGTCAGTGGTGATACAAAGTTGTTGCAAGATGGTTCCAATATGGATGAGTTTGAAACTAAGGACTCACTAGCTCAGCTGATATTGGTGAACACCCTGAATCCTACCAACGAGGAGCTCACCTCATCTTGCAAGACTGCTAAGGAGGTTTGGGACACATTAACATCTGTGTATGAATTGAGTTCAAGCCAGAGAGTTGATAGACTGTTGGAATCATTCTTTTCATATGGTATTATGAGTATAGAAGAAGGGGTTGTGAACCATATAGCACGACTTCAGCGAGATTTCAATGAACTCAATGTGGAATTGAAAAGGCTCTCCAAGGCTGAACTTCCTGATATAATATTGATGGGACGAGTCATGTCAACACTCCCCCCTCATTATTTCGAATTTAAAAGTGTATGGGAAAGTGTACCCATTGCTGAAAGAACCCTTTGCAGTCTGACTGAACGATTGAGATTAATAGAAATGCGTTTACCCTCAAAAGACAGTCAAGATCAACAACTTGCACTTTTAGCTAAAATGGTAATAAGGAGGATGGGAGCTGTGAAGGACCCGGTTCCAAGAAATTTATTATTCAGCGTGACAAGACATCAGGCTCACGTCGAGGTCAGCGTTTCCCTCCATCCAGGTGTTACAAGTGCAAACAGGATGGCCATGGGGCTCGGGGCTGCCCTACCCGTAAAAATAATACCAAAGACATTCATTCCAAAGACTCAAAAGGACATGCCTTTATTTGTGGTGGTGATCTGAATGTCCGTCGAGATGATGATTTATGGGTAGTTGACACAGCATACGACGAATCTGAATCGCTACTTCATGTGCTTCAAGAAATTTGTGAGGCCTGTGCATATTCAGGTTGGGAATCACAATGTCATAAAGGCATATGGAAAAGGGGACATACTGGTAGATATGAAGATTGGTGCGAAGGTGACCACTAATCATCTGAAGGACGTTTGGTATGTGCCTGATGTGAGTCGGAATTTATTTTCTTTGAACCGCTCTTTGGAACGGGGATATGAATTTTTTGCAAACAAAGATGGTTGTAAGCTAACCAAAGAAAGTCTGACATGCTTGACTAGGAGAAAAATGTCAAATGGGTTGTACGTCCTTGACATGAAATTCCACACTCCGCAGAAGGCTACAGAAGTACTGTTAGCATCAGCGACTGGTTCAGAATCCATGCAGTTGTGGCACGAACGTCTCTGCCATCAGAACAAGCACCATGTGAAGTCAATCATGAAGCGTCTAGGGATCACCACAGGAGGATAGGGTGACAGATGAGGAGGATCATTGTGAAGGTTGTATCTTTGGGAAGCAGCACAGAGATCCATTCCATGATCGAAAGGACAGACCAAATAAATGCGGTGAATGGATTCATGCTGATGTCTGTGGACCTTTCCAGGAAGAGTCAATTGGAGGGTCTCGATATTTTCTTTGATTGAAGGATGACTTCTCAAAATTCAGAAGAGTTTTCTTTTTGAAGCAAAAATCCGAAGTTGCGACTTGCTTGGCTACATTCATCAATGAAGCAAAGTCTGCGGGTCACACCATCAAAGAAATTTTTTCTGATGGAGGCAATGAATTAAATAATGCAAGTGTCAGGAAACTGCTTGATGAGAATGGTGTGCACCGGCGCAGAACAATACCGTACACCCCGCAACAGAATGGCGCTTCAGAGCGAGAGAATCACACACTTGTTGAAGCTGCCAGGTCAATGATCCATTCCAAGAATCTACCTATCAAACTCTGGGCTGAGGCAATTAACACGGCCTGCTTTGTTTTGAACCGAACTGGACCCACTGGACAAAATAAAGCCTCGATTCAACTTTGGATGCAATGCAAGCCTCCAAAAATAGATTATTTCAAAATATTTGGCACAAAATGTTATGCGCACGAAGAGTCTACCAGCGCCATCCTTCCTGAAGACCAGGCAGTCTATTGGAGTCTTGAGTTTGGGGGAAGGTGTTGAAGCTACCCTGAATAATCAAACTCAAGACAGATGTTATATCTAGGACCATATGTTCAACTAATTCAGTCCAACAATTGCAAGTTCACAATAAAAGTGCTTTTTCACAAATTGGCTCAATCAATATATTTTTCTAAGAGAACATTGTTGGCGTAGATTAAGTCTCCAAAATGGATTGTTGAGGCAATTCAGAGTTTACCTTACTAGAATCTTGGATTCTAAACATGGAGTTTATTGATTTCCGATAATTCCCCTGGTAAGTAAGTTTTGGCCGATATTAATGAAGTTATTTAGTGCTGAGAAGGTCCACGTCCTTGCATTTGGAGCTCAGAGTCCAGAATTAACTCTTGCTCTCCCTCCAGTAGAGGCAGTCTGGCTGAATCCCACCTATCAATCACCCTGACGGCTAACTATTTCCATCACATTACAAAAACGTCCGAATCGCAGGAACTGCATCATCTTAGCGCGGTTCCGTTATTATCGCTAATGTCATTTGGAAAGGTTGAAATAGAAACAGTTATAATTTTGGTTAGACTTTTCATGAAATAATTTATGACCTCAAATAGGTCACCGTTGTAAGGGTCCGCCCAGACCCTCGAATCTACCTGGTAGAAAAATGACTCCCTGGTTGTCAAGGTTCGCTCTAAAAACACATTGCTTACTGTTTCTTATTTTCTTTTACCGTAATATCAATATTACAGATAAATGCAATTAAAAAATCAATTAAAAAGTGATTTAAAAAAAAGACAAAAACCCGTCCAAAAGAACAAAACAAACACATTTGAAGTTTTAAGCACTTATTTCTCCGATTGACATTGCCTAATCAAAAATTGCTTCAGAATCATTTTTGTAGAGCATTTAGTATGCTTTCGAATGGTAACTTTCCGCTTACCAAGATTTCCAACCGTATTTTAAGGAAAATGATAATGTGTTTATATATGTATATCGGAGTACCCAAACCATAAATTTGATTCAACAACTATTTTGCCACTTTTCTCGGAAACGGTTAAAGCTATCACATTAAAAATGGTTCCATTCGCTTTTCTAGGCCAGTAAACCTATAAAACGAGTACTGCAAGCATATGAAGTAAGCGCAACTATTTTTTTCGCGCGACTTTCGTCCAAAAGCCATGTTCCGGTGGACGGATTCTGCTGGTTAACGAACTTGACCTTTCAAATTAGACGATAGATTTTTGTACCATATTTCATCAAAATCAGACCATTCGTCTGGGATCTAGAGAGCGAACATATATATATATATATAAATGCAATTTTGAACCACCGTTATTTTCGTTCGCTAGGGGTTCTGAAACGTAAAATTTTCTAGTCGGCAGTTCCGGATTGCATCATGAGGTCAGCCCTATAAGCGGGGTTCCTCCCTATGGAGGGAGGGAGGAACCGCGCTAAAATGGATGTTCTTGCACAAAACTCTTTTGAATATAGAATGGTTGAGTGTCCACGTATGGTAGTGTATGCGAATAGCACCAAACGCATGTGATCCAAATTGAGCAGTTTGTCCTGAGGCTCCGAGCTGTCTCTGAAGCCTTTGATTCAAGGCTAAGGCAACTGGGCCATTAGCGCCAACATCCATGGTCCACCATGGAATCTTCTCAACGGGCCCTGAGATGAGAAAAGCCCTTTCGCTGGACCGATTCGAACCCCCCGTCTCTCGCATGAGAATCTAAGGCGTTAGCCACCACGAGGAGACGCCTTAAGAATTAAATAACATATTTTAAATACATATCAACAATATTTCATTCTGTTTTGTGTAATTAGGTTTAAGAGATGAAGTTATTGTAGTTTTTTCCATAGTGGACCTCAGTAAAGAGGAACGCAGACGATGTTCATGCGGGTGGCTCCACAAAGAGTGAAATGCTACCGTTGGGATTTTTTTCATATGGGCTTTAGACAGCCTATGTTTTCCTTTTAGGCCGATACTCTACAGAAGAACTCTTTGAGAAAGTTATATTCGCTGCACCATCTTAGCAAGGTTTCTTAAAAGCCATAATGCTAGTACGATTTGAAAGTTTAGAATAAAAACTCTGAATATTTTGTGTTTTAGGTTTTCGAAGAAGAATTATTATTATCATTAAAATTTGGCTATTTTTGTTAACGATAGAGTGCAAACACACACACACAGACATATATATATATTTGTGTGTGTGTTTTGTTTCGCGCAAATTTCGCACCAAAAAACATGTTCGGGTGAACGAATTCTGCTGGTTAAGGAAAGTGATCTGTCACGTTATCCGAAGGATTTTCATATATAAAAAAAAAATCGGAACATTTTTGGAATTTTCTGGTAGAAACTTCTTTCTTCGTAAGAGCGACGTCATAGGCGGGTTTCTTTCCTTTGGACGGAGGAGGGAATCGCGCTAAAAAGTCTTAATTCGATCACCTCTCATGTGCCCTTAAGTGCTTCCAAACGTGCACATTGATTTCGTCTGTCCCGAATTTTAAACAAAACAGTACAATTTCATCAGCTATATTTTTGAAAGAACACAACAATATGCAGGTCATTGAACTGTTTACACAGGTGGCCATAAAACGGAACTGGGTGGGGTTTCATTACGCATAAATGAACAATTCCCAGACACTTACAGCATCATATTTGCAGATATTTGCAATGTAAATGGTCCATGATTAGTATGACTATTTCAGCATTAGAGAAATTTGATCGTCCTCTTTTGTTGCCTTCAAAGGGAGTTTAGATCTGCTCATAACAGGATCTATGCTCTCTATTATAGTTTATGTAATAGACAACATACGCTCAAAGAGGACGGCTATTGATTTTCCCTGGATTCCGGAGCACTCTGGAATAGAGGGCAATGTTACTGCCGATCATTTTCCAAAAAGTCCTCTTTCGAATGTTTCCTCTTATCAATATAAAATACCAAAAGGCCATTCACGCAGGGGCTGCATAACTAACCACATTCCTGAGAAAGATGATCACTTCACGGGGCATTCTTGAACACTATGCTGTAGATAACCTCTATAATTACAAAATACATAAGTAGTTGCCCTTTTAAATGAGTAATAGACAGTTGACTCAATTATTTTTATTTAATATTGTTCTGGAGTAAAAATAAACATTTAATGGACCTATTTTTCTTATTTTTATAATACACATTTCTCATTAGGTGTGGACGATATCTAATGAGTAATCCTAGGAGGCCCGGTGGCCGTGAGTGTTAATACATGAGCACTTAACACTCCTTGCCTTAAATCAGTCGAACTGTGTGGATTTGTATAAGGAACAAACATACAGACAGACAGCTGGTACACGTTTTTGGCCTAGCCTATGGCTCTCTTCGAATCAAGACCTACATGTGTGCCAAATTTGATCAAACTCGGTCGAACTGTGTGGATTTGTATAAGTAACAAACAGACAGACACGTGATTTTTATATGTATAGATAAAACGTTTACCTGGAAGCCTAGTAACGCAAAACGTAAGCGTTTCGATTTTTTCCTTCGCTTTTAGCCCAAAAAAGCATGTTTCGGAGGACGGATTCTGCTGGTTAGCGAACTTGAACCTTTCAAATCACAATGAGTATTTTAAACGAAATTTCATTAAATTCGCTCCTTTTTTAAGCCAGGTAGAAAGCGGGCAGACAAATATAATATATATATATATATATATATATATATATATATATATATATATATATATATATATATATATATATATAAATTTGAATGGCTGTTATCAATGGGTTCCGAAACGTAACATTTTCTAGTCCGGATTGCGTCAAGAGGTCGACGGCATAAGCAGGTTTTCTCTCTATGGAGGGGGGGGGGGATGAAACGCACTAAAACATTGAACACTACACTGGTTTCAAGAGCTTAAATAACTCCAGCAGAGGAGATAATGTGAAACTGCCTCGGCTCAGGATTGGTCACACCAGTCTCACAGAGATCATCTGGAGCGTGAGGAATGTAGTGACATGCCTTGACGTATGACACGTCTTGATTACTTCCCGGTCCTCAGCGATATCGGGGCCAAATCGGCTGACCTCAGACATCGCATATGCAGAAAAAAAAATATTTGCCAAAAGGCAATTGGAGTTTATAAAATCTATCTAATGTGTTTATATATGTATATCGGACATACTCGGAACTAAACACTGTATTGGTATATGAGAATCGGAGCAAACAACTGAACCAACATATTCGATACATTAACTAAATAATATATTCAAAAATGGCCTTATTCGTTACTTTATTTAAGGCATTAACAGCTGTGGACAAACCGTCCACAATCCAAGAGCAAAGTCTCCAATCTGAAAAACGAGATTTTTTTTTAATATTCGATATTTCGACATGGTATGGACGATATGTGGCTTATAGTTGGAAACTAAAGAGGTTAACATAAAATCTGTTTTGTCAGTAAGTAAATCTGTTTCGGCATCTACTGGCTTCGGAACCCCAAAGGGAAACTCATCTACCTAGTGAGTACTCTAGGTAGATGACTTTTCTATCCATCCACTATCTCCAATGTAAGTACTATGTATGTATGTATATGTACATAATATATATATATATATATACATTATGGCGATGCATCATCGCAGCTATCTATTGCTGAGAAGGCCGGTAATGGTGAAATAGAGAACTTTCATCCTAACTACGAGATTTTGTAAATATAAATATATGTATACACACACACAAATATATGTGCGTGTGTGTATATATAAAAATTCTGAACCCAATTTTTTTCTTCACTTCATTGAATACTTGGCGTCAGTAAAACAGTAACCTCTTTATTTATTATTTACGCCCGACATGTTTTGTGCCTTTTTTCGCACTTCTTACAAGATTTTTATTTTTTTGTACATCCAAGTATAAAAGTGTTTTTTTTTTCAAATATAAAAATGATTTAATTCTCTAATAAATTTATTGAAATAATGATACCTACAATAACATTTTTTAAAGAAAAAAACCCTACAAAATCATAAGGCCACTGTTTTACCAACTCCTATCCTCAAATGAAGTTAATACTATACATACATACATACACATATATATTTATATTATATATATATATATATATATATATATATATATATATATATATATATATATATATATATATCCCAGAGGGTGAATCAAAATTCAGTCTTCCCACAAATTTGTGGGATTTTGATTCACCCTCTGGAATTAAGCAACCCCACTACCGGAAAACATCAATAAAAAAAATAATATATATATAAACACACGCAAACAAATATATTATGAAATATAAATGAGCGAAACTATTTGTTGTACGAGTTAATTTAGTAAGTTTTTTCTAGTTTTAAGAGTTTATATATTTGTACTGTTTTCTAAAGCACAAATATTGTTGTGACGGATCATAGGGGCGACAATACCGTTAAATGGATGGATTTTTTTATCTATGACATCCATAAGTATTTTAAGCAGCACAAAAGGTCATGGAAGGGCCGGAAGAAATTAATTAATTTATAAATTAATCTATTTTTTGCGGTAAATAGTTCCAATTATGTTACGTTATAATACCTAGTCATTAAATCTGATATCACCCAATCATAAACTTCATTAAAAATAATAACCTAAAGATTTTTTTTTTTAAATTCCTTGGCCTAGCCCTTTGAATTGCTTGCATGACTGAGACGAGTTCCTCCGAGGTATAAAGTAACATTTAATTAAAAGTTAAAGGTTAAACGTAAAATCAATAATACCTCCATGCATTATGTATTTTTCTATTTCTAAACTGGAACAAATAAATTAGGGCAAAATATTTGTAGGATAACACTATTTGAACTTGTGCAAAAATACATACATAAAATATAAATAAATAAATAAAATTGAATTAGTGCACTAAAAACAGATTATTTAAAGATGCACATTTTTTTAAAATTATAATAATATAAGTTTGTAAAAAGAAAACAAAAAAAGGATTATAACTGGTAGTATAGAAATGTCCATAAATATTATTTGAATTAGGCTGCAATATACATATGAATTTCTTAAAGTAAAAATTATAAAATTTAGAAATATAAATGACATATAAATTAATCCGGCATGCTCAACAGTAGGGAAAAAACGTACACATGAAGCAACAGATTGCAAAGATTATTTCAGCAATATCGTTTCTCCCTTACCATTTTCAAACGAAAAATCCAGGTCTGACACGTTTTCATACATTTTAGAACTTAATTGAATCACATTTTTTGTCCAATTCTTTTAAAAGAGATAGATTAAATTTCGTCCGCTTTTGCCGCTTTCCAAACTTTTGGAAGCTTGTGAAACGAAAAGCTTGCCATATTTGATGTTTATTTTTTGATAGAATTGTTTACAGAGTTTGGAACCTTTTTGGATCTATTGAGCTAATGTAAATCTTGAAGCGGGCGAAGAATAACGAAAGAAAACGCGAACTAAAGAGAGCTCTAATAAACTCAAACCCGGCCGTTTCTTGCTGCTGCCAAACTGAGACTGAGCTCTCGAGAGACGCTATCGATTCTAGCGAAACATCGACTCGGAGGCTGCTCGTCAATAATGAACGAGGCGCATGACTTTTTTTATTGAATAAATAATATACAAATTTCTTAGTTTGTTTAACAAAAATATTTTAGGCTTAAAATTTCATGGGGCCTATTAAAAATTTAAAATCCATCTTTCGATAGTGGTGTTTTCGATTCGTGCAACAAATGACCCAGGTAGCTATATTGATCCTTTTGCAGCATCAGGAAGATTTAGCATAGCTCACTTGCAAATATGTTTATAAAAAAAATACATATATATATGTAAATACTTACCTTCCTCAGTTACCCATTCAGTTCATATTTTATTTTGGTGTGTAAAAATAAAATGTATTTTCTTATAAAAAATGTGGGGTTTTAAGATAACACACGATCGGATCCTGACTATATCTACCTTCGGAAAACATTTTGTATTTAGTTCTTCCTCGCTCAGAAGGTTGTTGCCTTTCTTGTTTTATTTGTTTCTATTGCTTCTATGTTAAACAAATAAATACTCTTAATTTGAACAATTGATTCCGTATTTACGTTGTGTAAAAGGTAAAAATGTATTAGCCACAATTTGTATTAGAAACTTAGTGTATATCAAAGTCTGACGCTCACGAACTGCGACATAATAAAATTGCTACCGTAACATTCTCGTCCCTAGTTTCATCTGAAACGTTTACTGCAAATCAATAATTTGTATCATTTACTATTCAAGACCATTCCCCGTCATTGGTTTTTATTTCCAAGCATCAGTAACGCTGAGGCGTGGCCATTTATTTCCTATATATCCCATGGATCCCAAGTATTTTGTTACAATAATTAACAATTAAACAAATAACAGTAAATAATTTTCCAATCTAAAATTGTTTTCAATAACTAAATACAACATTTAAAATAATATTATATCAAGGGTCTCCCCGTGGTCTAGTGGCTGACGCCTGGATTCTCATGCGGGAGATGGGGGGTTCCAGGCCCACCTGCAGCAGGGATTTTCCTATTTCAGGACTCCTTGAGAAAATTCCTTGCTGGATGTCGGCGCTAATGACCTAGTAGTCAGTCTACCGTTATATATATATATATATATATATATATATATATATATATATATATATATATATATATATATATATTATATATAATCAAATAACAAAAATGAAAATAACGGCATTGCTCTCACCCATCAGTTTTGCCCCGTGCAAACTTTACCTTCGACACAAATGGCTCGCTGTATAGATGACTTTGTTACTTCGCGGTGTCATTTTTGGCAAAAAACGTTCCTCTTGACTAGGCTCTTATTTCTCATCGTTTTGTCGAAATCGCTTATTTTGATTTTTTTAGATTATTTTCAATTTCTCTATGAATAAGTACATATTTATTATCCCCGAAAAATGTTAGAATCTTTGTAAAAAGTAATGACACTTCCTTCAAGAAGGCAATATTTAAGATATGGACTGTCACTGACCAAGGTTCGTTACAATCATTTCAACATGAATGAACATAGTAAATCGAAAATTAATAAAACCTTAGGACATATTATTAGAGTTCTGTGCATGGGCGTATATACATTTTGTTATGTTGCGAGAACATTTCACGTAAAAAAAGGCTATAACAACGAAATATGTCTTCTACATTTACCCTGGTTTACTAGGTGTCCAGAGGACCTTATAACTCAACATTTTACACAAAAATATTTAAAATTTTCCCATCACCCCAAATTGGGGTCTCCCGTGGTCTAATGGCTAGCGCCTTGGATTCATAAGCGGGAGATGGTGGGTTCGATTCCCAACCTCCGGCAGGAATTTTATCATCCCACGGCTCGCTGGTAAAATTCCTCGCTGCACCCTGGATGTCGGCGCTAATGACCTAGATGTAGATGCGCCGTAAAAAAAAAAAAAAAAAAAAAAAAAAAATCACCTTAAATGTCTAGGTGCTCCCAGCTCCCCCGATATTATTTTCTATATACGATAGTGATTCTGTGAAGCACAGAAATGGCTAATCCAATCCAAAGTGTCCTTATTTATAATCTTTATCCCAAATTAATTTCCTATCATTTAAAAAAAATTCCAGATAGCCAAAATAATTCATATTTCTAGTTCAAAACACAAACGATAACAAAATATCTTCAGGCGAAATATTTTAGGTTTAATAACTACTTCCATGCAAACAGCGCCTCCGAGAGAAAATTACGGGCCCCCATATCCCCTCCATTAACTTAGCAATTACGGGCCCCTTAACC
Organism: Gonocerus acuteangulatus; assembly: GCA_946811695.1. Lineage (NCBI taxonomy): Eukaryota > Metazoa > Arthropoda > Insecta > Hemiptera > Coreidae > Gonocerus > Gonocerus acuteangulatus. The sequence goes on from OX328130.1 coordinate 52,603,941, forward strand.
CCCCCCCCCTTCCATTAACATTGCCAAAAACTATTAATGGAATTAACATTACTGATTGAACAGAGTGGAAAATAGTAGGAATATAACGTTGATATTTATAATGATAGTAAAAAATTGAAGCCGGGCCCCTGAACAATTGTTCTCCGCGGAGGCCCTGGATACAAATTGAAATTCCCAAGAAATAAAATTATTTCAAAACGGTAGGAAATAACTATCCATGTCATGAGGGACTGTTATTATTACAAATAATGTGTAAAATCCAACGCCAAATGGGTGGTCCGGCGATCCTGATTCGCTCTTCAATGAGTTTTTCGATACCCGTGATTTCTGAAGAGGCAACATTTCTTGCCATTACAGCAGGATTGCTTCTTCGCGAAGACCTCACCAGCGTTTTTCCTCGCTCCAAGAAAGGACAATATTACAACAGTAAGAAGAAAGTATCATTCACAATTCAATAATAGATTCTACACTTAGGGTAGTCGCATGGTGAAGAGGTAGAGGTTTTGATAGAGGGAGGGCCGCATTGTGAAGAGGGATCCCGCGCTGCTTTTCCAGTTTCACATGATTTGAGGGTGAGTCTTCAACTGTGTTGCAAAAAGAGAGGTTGTTAGGATAGTTTATTTTTTTACAATTTTAAGTGACAGTAGTGAAAATAGTGGTGACATGTCGACAGCGCGTACATGGTGGATAATTGGCACTTTAAGTAATCGAGATTTTAGTGCTCATCCCATAAATCAAGTGCGACAAGATTTGGGAGAACATCACCATATTTTTTTGCAACTTAAAGAATACCCAGACAAATTTCAGGAATACATGACGATGACTCCTGAAACATTTTTATTCATTTATGACCATAAGCTTACCAGTACTATGCAGTTCAGGTGCTACAGCCTTCCAGTCTTTCTCATACAAATGACGGTTTTGGTGGTTTTTACGACATTTGTCGGATAGTGGAAAATCGAGAAGTGAGAATTAAGTGGTCGATAATTAAATCTTCTTCCATTTCACTACCGTTAATAGTTATTCACAATCCCAAAACACTAATCTCAAATTTTCTAGAGTGAAAATACTACACAAACGACCACACGTGCAGCAGAGGGTGGAATTGGCTAGTAGAGGACTTGAAAGGACCAATCACGGAGAAGCCACGTCATAGACCGCTCGAAAAAACAAACAATTTTGTCTTTAAAAGCGGGCCGGCGGGACCTCTAGGAGGCCCGCGAGGTTCACCTCTACCTCTACCTCTTCACTATGCGAGCCCCCATTACAAACAATGTGTTTGTGTTACATAGAGGTACTCTACCTCTACCTCTCCACTATGCGAGTACCCCTATTCTTTCTGATGAGCAAATATAATGGTTGTCAAATGACCCAATGAACACGTTTATCTGCTGAAGGTTGTACATAGCTGCTGGGTAAAGGCAGTCTGATTCAAATTCAGAGCAAAGTTGAAATGGCTTACTCAGCAGTAAGTCTCCTTAAATATTTTTTATGTATGTTTATGAAGATACATCAACCAAGGTCATTACACCAATATTTTCTCTGTCAGCCTCCCTTTGGCATATCTGGCTAAGAGTAGGGGGACTGGTGTAACCCTGGCCACATGTAAAATTGACCCAATATGGTCAAAAAATTGGATTAATTCTTCCGAGGAGTATACCACAAAATTTATTTATTTTTAATTATTTCCACAACACAAAACACTTGGGAAATCTCAAGAAAAACACACTGATTCTGTCATAATTGTGAGTTTTCCTTACTCCTGTCTGTGAGTATACAGGGTGTCCCAAATTGAGATGTCATAATTTTAAGGGTTTATTCTGCACTTCATTTGTAGTTCAGGGACGCAGAAATGAGCGTCCTATCTCAACATGTAGCAGAGCTATTCAAACTTTTGTCTATGTTCAAAACTATTGGGGTTTCTTATGAAAAACAGTGTTTTCCGGATTTCTGGTCTATGTATCGTAAATGGCGACCACATTTTTTGAATCTACATTAAATTTCCAATAAGAAACACCCATTATTGAAATGTTGTCATGTAAATTAGGAGCTACACTAACAGCCATATAGAAGTGAACTATTGTTATTAGGGTTTTCTTAACTCCTTCAATATTTTCTTAATCAGCTATTTGTAGACTTAGCGGTTTGCCTCCACCTCAAAAGTTGCATTATTTAATAAGCTTTAAAATGGTATCCTGTTGTTTTAAAAACAAAAATTATTTAAGTCTAGTTTTTCTGATTTCTAAGTTAAAACCAATACATTTTCGTTAGTGTGAAGAAGCCATTACCAGCACATTATTTAATTTCACGTGAATATAGTGATGTCCCATCCTTCCAACATAAGGTATAAACACTTTTTGCTCAGATTAAGGATTAGGGGACACTTTGGAAAGAGTGAAATATGACAGAAGAACATTTTGGAAATAATCACAATTTTTTTAACATAATAAATAAAGATGTTATATTTTTATGCTTTCAGGGTCTTGTTTTATGAAATTTCTATTTTTAAGAGTAGTATAATAGTCTTTTCATTTAAATCTATTTTTTTTGCTTTATAATTGCAGGAGAGTGTTTTTTCAATACAATTTATAATGAATAACCCAGTTACTTATAAGCAGAAATTGTAGTGTCTAATTTTATTAAATAGAATAGAATTAAAAAAAGAAATTTAATAAAACACGGTCCTCAAAGTATAAAAATATAAGATCTGTATTTATTGTGTTAAAATAATAACAATAATTGTGATTATTTCAAATATGTTCTTCTGTCATCTTTCACTCTTTTCCAAAGTGTCCCCTAATCCTTAATCTGAGCAAAAAGTGTGTATACCTAATGTTGGAAGGACGGGACATCACCATATTTGCGTGAAATTAAATAATGTGTTCAGATTGGCTTCTTCAAGCTACAGCAAATGTATTGGTTTTGACTTAGAAATCAGAAAAACTAGACTTAAATAATTTTTGTTTTTAAAACAACAGGATACCATTTTAAAGCTTATTAAATAAGGCAACTTTTGAGGCGGAGGCAAACCACTAAGTCTACAAATAGCTGATTAAGAAAATATTGAAGGAGTTAAGAAAACCCTAATAACAATAGTTCACATGTATTTGGCTGTTAGTGTAGCTCCTAATTTACATGACAACATTTCAATAATGGGTGTTTCTTATTTGAAATTTAATGTAGATTCTAAAAATGTGGTCCTCATTTACGATACATAGACCAGAAATCCGGAAAACACAGTGTTTCATAAGAAAACCCAATTAGTTTTGAAAATAGACAAAAGTTTGAATATCTCTGCTACATGTTGAGATAGGACGCTCATTTCTGCGTCCCTGAACTACAAATGAGGTGCAGAATAAACCCTTAAAATTATGACATCTCAATGTGGGACACCCTGTATATATATTATCAAAATTTTCAGAAAATGTTGCTTCTTTAGCAAGTTTAGATAAGACCATCCATTTGTTTGTAGCTTGCCATCAGCAACTAATGTCAAAGGAAAAAAATCAATGAGGATTACAATGATCATCGAACCGCAGATGTGTACAATGAAAAATAAGAATATTGTAAATACTTTACAAACCTCATTCCGGCCCAGAATTAAGTAGAAAGAATGAGTTAATGGCTCAATTAGGGTCAAGACCTAATGAAAAAAATAATAAAGTAAAAAATGTCCACTATGCTGGTGGATGTTAAGAAAATTTGAAAAAGTATAAATTAGGTTGTTTTTATTTACGGCACACAGACAACTATGGTGCAGTACAGCAGGGAATCTTTTCAACGTGCCCTGAAATTAGAAAAGTCCTTGCTGTAGGCGGGACTCGAACCCAAGGCATTAGCCACAGGACCAAGAGGGAGATCCCGTATGGATTAGGTTTCCTCAATTAAGGACGTTAACAAAAAAAAAAAAAAAGCTAAAAGAAAATTTATTACACCTTAAAGGGCAAGCCAGTACAGACTATAGCTCAGAAGTTTATTATTTTTAGTGCGGTTCCTCCCTCCCTCCATAGGTAGGAACCCCGCTTATAAGTTTGATCTCATGACGCAATCCGGAAGTGCCAACTAGAAAATTTTGAGTTTCAGAACCCCTAGAGACCGAAAATAACGGTGGTTCAAATTTGTATTGATTGATATTAACACTTTTTCTGCGGGTGTCCTTCCAGGACACTAGTGATCCTACCCGCTTAAGAGTGTCCCTTTGGAAGGACACTCCTCCATTACTTTTCCCATTAGATTCAAAAGGCTCGTAAATGGAGGGGATTCGCTTTTACAGCTGCTGCAGAAAAAGTGTTAACAAAATCAAGACAATCTGTCAAACGACCCGAACAATCGAATAGTGTGAAACTTTTCCAAAATTGGTTTGACCATTTATTAATAAATTATCTGGAGAAAAACTCTTATCGATATCCAGGAAGAGATAGGGATCCTTAATTGTAAGGAGGTATGACCCACTCTTACTAATTTAGTGAGTCTTGAGCATGGCTCAAGTGATATAGCATTTGACTTGCGTACTGGTAAGAAACGAGTTCAAGCCCTGGGTGCCCATTAAGTCATTAAGAAGAACCTACAAAGAGAAACAACAGTTGGCCAGAGCATTGACCAAGTAAGTGCCTTTAATACAACTGTACAGTATATATCTGCTGAATGGGTAATGTCATGAATTTAAAATTTTCTTGTCCATTATGGAAGAGAAACTTTAGGAAATAGTAAATTTTTAAAATGTTTGACAAGGTTTCCTTTTAATAATCATTAATACATTATATCGTAAAAGTACTAATGGTGTAATTTTTGTTTATTTCATTTAAGGATAAATATTCAAAGCTATCATTTTTAATATATTAATAACATTGTATTTTAATGATGTTTATTCTGGGAAGAAGCTTGCCATAAATAGCACTGGTTTAATTAAAAAAAACAAAACTTTTTCTAGACTTTTAAGAAATCTTTTTACTTCTGTCTAAAAGGAAAAATATTCACCAGTTTCTGAAGAGATTAGGTTCTACAATACTTACTACGAGCTGCTTGGCCATTTCTGTAAGATTCTTTTGCTGTGTAACCACCATTGACGTTTATTCAATTGTGCCAATTGACTTTATTCAGGAGATAAGACAAGCCGTGAAATTGAAGCCTCAAAATGCCAATATTCTTCCTGTAATTTTTCGATGTTATGGGAAGATCATAGTTAATTTATAATAAGTACAGGGGGGGGGGGGGGGGTCTCCCCGTGGTCTAGGAGTGAATGCCTTGAATTCTCATGCAGGAGACATGGGTTTGAGATCTGCCTTACTAATGGATGTTTATGAAGGGTGGCACCCTATTGATAGCCTGGTGCTAATAGCCTAGAAGTTGGTGCGACGTAAAAAAAAAGATATAGAAAGACACCATGTGTGGGGATGTACTTTTATGGCTGTGTGTTACCCCTGACAAACGTGTATTCTTCTGACTGAACAAGTGTTTTAATTAAAATAATAATTCTAAAATATTATAAGAGCAGAATTTTGTCTTACTTCAAATTTCAGACATATTATAAAATAACTTTGGCAGTAATTACTTCAGTGCTTATATATATAATTTTAATCTCTATTCCCTGAGATATTAAGACACGTAAACTAGACAAGAGCTAAGTCTGCTATATGTAATTGGCATTATGTTATATTTAAACTAATATTTGATAATATTTTAAGATATATTTAACATCAAATAAATCTTAGATCACATAGCCAAGTTTTGATAGGAGTTAACAGTAATCCGTATCTAGCCTTAGGTTTATTTTTTTGTAGGGTTAATGGCTTTTCTTTCGGAAAAAGAAAAAGTATCAGCCAATATCCTAAATAGAAAAGGATTGTAACCCATCCAATTTATCTGCGTTATGTATGGGATGTTAAAATTTAATAAAATGAACAGGAATGAAAATAAAAACAAATTACGTTTTTCCAGTTAAAATTGACAGCATTAAAAGATAAGGCTGTTATTTTTTTAGGCAGTAATGGATTAGGTAGGATACGTCATTATTAATACTTTGCCTCAGTAAAAAATAAAATAAAAGCCTGCTTATAAATATTGCCAGAAAAAGATTTGTTAAATATTAAAAACATATATATATATATATATATATACATATATATGTATAAAAAAAACTGAGAAAAATACTAAGAATTTTTTATTTAATTTTAAACATTTTTTACTACAATATATTGAAAACCACATGTGACAAAACTGTTAATGTTATGAATTTTTATACATGTATATTCAAATACTTATGTATAGTTATGTATACAGCTGTTACTTCATCAAATTCATAAACATATACATACATTTTTATATATAAAATAATTATTGTATTTTAAATGAAAACTGGGCTTACTTAAAAGACAAATAAATTAAAGAAAATAAAGTTGTACTGTTTTTGTGTACATTCTGTTACCATTATTTTGTAAAATCTTTTCAATTTTTTTTTTTAAGTTTTTGTTTTTCTGATACTTGTGACTACCTATTTACATACTAATGATTTCCATGGTACACACCATAAAAATTTTCACTTTTAAAAAACCTAAAGTACTTATTTAATGACTTAATTATTAATTGGGAGAGGATCAGTTAATTAAAATATACCTGACAGCCAACTATATATACATAGAAAGCAATGCCGCACTTTGAATTAGACATGCAGATATTTGAACAAAAAAAGGAAAAATACAGTCACAACCTAAAATAAATAAATAGGTAGAGGAAATTAAAATAAGTTATGTGAATAAACCTTTCAGATTTGTATAGATTAAGTCATTTTATTATTACAATGAGCGAACAGAGAGTTATTTACAAAATAAATATGGACAATTTTTTTATTTTATTTTTTTAAATGATTACTCCAAACAATTTAATTTTACATGTCAAAATAAAGAATGCCAAAAGTAAACGGAATTAGAAGCAGGGAAAAATGACACTTTATTTACAGGCTGATTGTGTCCTTTTTCCAAATTGTCTTTTAGTCAGTTTGTCGGTCAATTGTCTAACTTCCATAAATATTCTAACAAACATTCTTCTATACAAAATTAATATCTAATACCATGCTTTTGATATAATTTATCAAAAACAGGATATTATTAGAAATATGGAAAAAATAAAAACAAAATTACAAATCCCACAAACTTCATCTAACCTCTACAAATATTGGTATATAATTTTTGAACAAATTATATGTTTTTGTTTGCAAAAAAATGGCCAAAGATAATTATATAAACATCTATTATGAATCCATACATAATGTAAATATAATTATAAAATTCATTTGTAATTGCACAATCGAGAACTAAAAAAAATTGTCCTTATAAAACTAGAATAATATGTTATAAATAATATATATTTATAATTAAATTAACACAAAAGATAAAATCTTATTGGCACAAGGCCAAATTCTGCTCGCAATTTGTCTATTTATCCATCATCTGTTGTCTTCTTTTGTATGTATGTTTAAAATTTCATATGGTTCTGAAGAAGATACCATTTTTATCTGAAACAAAAGTTGTTTTTTCAATAAAACCAGCTCATTAATCTAAAAAAATAAAAAAAAAAATAACTTTTATAAAAATTTAATTAGAGCGCTATGGTGTTTGTAATAAAGAAAAAAAATTCAAGATAAATTTTGAGCATTAAGAAAAAAAACCTCATGTTTGTTATACAATGTTGGTTAATAAATTGGGTTGGATAGGGAGAGGGGAGTAATTATACGACTAAATTTTGTCCTCATATAACAAATACAAAAAACAAGTGAATAAATGTGTCGGAAAAATTATAATTTGGCATTAAAATAATTTATGATGCTCCGTGTCACTGGCAACAAAAATTGTAATCATATAACACTTTCGCTGCGGCAGCTGTAAAAGTGAATCCTCTCCATTTACGAGCCTTTTGAATCTAATGAGAAAATTAATGGAGGAGTGTCCTTCCGAAGGGACACTCGTAAGCGGGTAAGATCGCTAGTGCCCTTCTGGACCCGCAGCGAAAGCGATAATTGAGTTCTATCATTAATTTGTATTATGAGTCAATGGGATAGTAAAGCTAAGAGTGAGGTAAAGCACTTAAAAAAAGTTATTTGTCTTTGAAGCAAAAGTTCAATAACTAGATTTTTCTAAAACAGCTTAATAGAACTAGATCTTCTGCTTGATGCATACATTTATGTAAAGCTTGTTAGAGTGATATTGTAACTATCAGCTGGACAAGTTCCAGAAAAATGTTCTAAATTATTTAATAATAACAGTATATAACTTTATGATGATGTGTGTATATAATTAAATGTAACACAAATTTACAGCAAATTCATTCCTTGATATTTTCCTAATGTGAATGATTGACTTTACTAGGCTTTTCTGTACATTTCATAGAGATTAACTTGATCGTTTCATGAATTATGGGCAAGGATCATAATAAATATTTGTTAAATTTATGGTCTATAAGGCTATAAATGTAAATAATTTAAATAAAGTACAACATGCAGGAAAGCTACTTATAAAGATATAACTCAATATTCTCGAGAAAAAAAACAACATATAAATTAAGCTGCATCGACATGAAATAACTCAATATTGCACTAGTATTTCTAAAGTGACACTACTCAAAACTCAATTCAATCAATAATTTTTCAGTTATGACTATGGAAGACATGGTAAATACCTCTTTATCAACCGTCAAACAGTATGTACATAGCTACAGAGCTTGTACACCAGAGGGCACTTGTGTTACTCTTCCTGTTCTAATGCTATTCACTCTACATAGGTAAGAGCGACACATTTTCAGTTGTGTCACTTTAGAAATACTAGTGCGATATAATGAGGGGTAAAATTAAAAATAAGTCATAATATGAGAAAACTAACAAAATATTGTGAGAAGGTTTACTGTGCAGGTGCTGGCGATGCTTCATCTGATTGTGCTGTTTCACCACCCTCTGTCGAATTTTCTTCAGGTTTGCTTTCCGAGTTTACTGTCGCTGAATCTGTTTGTGCATCTGGTTCAGTTTCACCGGCGGCTTCTTCTTCATTTGTATCCTTATTTTCTTCAGCTTCATCCTCCTTAAAGAAAAAGAATTATGTAGATAAGAAACAAGGCATTATTAACATTATGAGATTAACAATCCAAAAGAGCAAAAAAATCTGTACAATTGTGGCCTGTTCTTTTGATGACAAGCCTTTCCACATTATTTGGTTATTTATCAAGCCTTATAAAAAATTTAATGAACTGAAGTATAATTATCACAACAGGGTTTCATTCAGTTTGAATTTATGTAACACATTTTTTCAGACTGCATTATCAAGTTTGTTTATATTTACAAGATTAAGTTTGAATGAGGTATATTCTAAACCTCGTAAAAATTACTTCCTCACTTTTGAGCATGACATGTTCTTTATTTATAATCAAGTTCATGGCCAAAAAATTACAAAAACCAAATGAGTATCATTTATAAGTCAACAGATATAAGAATGACTACATTTTAATAAAACATTTTATATCTATGTATATGGGAATAAGAACGAGTACAAAAAAATATGCTTACTCTGATAGTGTATTTACCTCTTCATAAAACATATATAATACGAATGGACAAGATCACTAAGCCCATAAACACTCAAATAAAACCATCCTGACTTTTTAAAGACTGGGAAATAGATGAAAAGGTCAAGATATTTTGTCTTGTTTAATATTAAAATTTTATAAAGATATAAACTTTAGAGAAAAAACATTATTCCAGTTTCATTTTAAAATTACAAACAATTATTAGATAACCAACATCAGCAATTATTATAATAATGAGGAAAAATTACTGAAAAATTTAATAATTTGTGGTAACAAAATAACAAGTTAAATTCAACAGACAAATCTATTTCCATTTTAGGAGGGAAAAATTTAGACCAATGAGAAGCTTGGGTACAGTAATAAGGGCAGCCTATTGGTTCTAATTCCCCCCACTCCTAGAGAAAACCTGGAACATGTTTCAAATCTTAAGGCAATTCAACTGACCTCAATTATTCCAAATATAAAAGTTTGATTGCCATAGCTTGAAGTAAGGATTATACTTAGAATTAGGAGAAGTATAATTAATATCTGAATAAGACATACCTTTGGGGTAGGTTCTGATTTCTCTGGTTCTTTAGCTGGTTCTCCTTCACCATTGGCTCCAGAGGTTTCTGTTTTCTCTTCTTCTTCGTCTTTAATTTCTTCATCTTCATCCTTCTTACCCCTTCCTCTCCCCCGACCTACGGAAACATTAAATGTCATTCTAAATTTTGCATGCCAAGTAGGGAATTGCATAAGAGATTAAATATATATAACTAAAAGTCTGATCAAAGCACTTAACTAATTTTAATGAGAAATGCTCACATTCTCAGCCTAAATATCACCATGAATATACAAATAAACATAATTATTAATATAAAAAAAATTGACCTTTTGCTGGAGTTTTCTTTTCTTTTTTTACTGGGGGAGGTGTAGGTACTGATCCCCGGGTTGAAGATCGTGTCGTTCTCCTTCCCTCAGTAGCATTATCATCCTTATTAAAACCCTTGAACAAAATTTTAAAATAATAATAAAAATAGTTTAAATAATAATTAATAAAAAAAAGAGAAGGAAAAACAAAAATGTTTTCTCTACCTTCAATGTGGCTTCACCTTCCTGAATAGTTCTAGCTAAGCTTGATCCCCTCTTCCCTGCTTTCCTACCTCTCTTTGCAGGCGTTTCCTCATTACTTTCCTGCAAGTAGGTAACAATAAATAAGTGCATTTACAATATAAAAAAAAAAAAACTTAAATTAATTTGGTTTTAAGTCCATACCTGAGCCATAAGAAAAGCGGACGAAGAACAATGGGCCAACAAATAGTGAGGGGCACAAGCGTCCTTACAGCTTTAACTGCATAACGCTAGATTTCAAATAACCATGAACATACGTCACCAAGGACACTGACAGAAAGAATTACATGCCTCCAAGATAGGAAATTAAAAATAGCTTCTATAATATAAAGTAGTCAGGAACATATTCGGTTTAATAAAAGATAAAGTTTGAAATAAAAATTCGATTTCAAAGTATTGGAGGGAAAACACCACAGCTTACGAGCAACATGGCGTCTGCATCTAACAATATTTACATAAATAAGCATTCTCCTTAGGATATGAGCAATAACAATAATAAAGACAAGAAAATTTAAAAAATCACAAAATATATGAAATCTACTCCTTAAATCCCATAAATGTAAAATATCTTTCGGCAAGCCAAACGAGGGAAACATGCTCAAAGCACTGAGTAGGGCTAATCAAGGAGCGAAGTTATTGATATAAAAGAATCTTATTTTTAAGCACTTACCTTGTTAACATTTTCAACAGAATTTTCCGTCTTCACATCACCACTGTTTTCCGACATTTTCACTGTGAATACAAAGACGTTTGACTATTATAGATACGAATTAAGCAAGAGGAGCAACGCACGACCGGCCAATGTTGTTTTACAAGTCTTCAGTTAGCGGTAGCGTCAGTCTCAACTGCGCACGCGCTCCTTAGCACCCCTTATCGGTTTTATTCAAAACAAAATTGTTCAAATCATATTGAAAGGAACAATTAATAGATTAAAAAAAATAATTAAATTTTATAAAAACAATTTGAATATTTTTTATTGTCTAAATATCATTGACTACTAACGTTGAATAGAAGGCAAAGCGAGCTCAAAAGGAATCGATTTTTTAAAAAAGAATTCCTTTGAATTTTTACAATAGGAGCCTAAAAGTGTTAATATTTATTGCATAACTCTAGTCAATGCTAAACTACGAATGTTAGAAAGAATAATTCGAAGTGTGTCCTAATATGCAATTGTCGGATTCAAATAATTATTAATCGATGTGAAACCTTCATTAATGTTTCACAGAATATTTTTTTTGTAACCTTTTATTCATCTGTTGTGATTTGTAGTTAAGAATTTCATGGACGAAGAAAGCCATAAAAGTTTTAGAACTAGTCATTTAAAAGATTTTAACAAGCGACAGCGGTACAAAGCGGATTCAGACCATGTTTTGAGGAAAAGAGTTCCTCCACGAGATACGAGAAGATCTAATGACATTTACGTTACTAATAAATCTGACTTTAAGGTCTTTTTAATTATATTGTTACTATAATAACTTTCTATTTAATCAAAGTAGATTTGTGGAGAAACTCCCTTGTATAAGCATCTATTTTTTGTTGTAATTCTTTATACCAATTTGATTTTAATATGTGTTAAATTTAGGGCCAGCTAGCTCAGTGCTTCAAATTTTTAGATAAAGGAGAGAATGAAATATTTTTGTATGGCCTAGGAGCTGCTATACCTAGAGCTGTAAATCTTGCTCTTCAAATAGAAGAAAAATGGTCTGGATCATATGCGCTTGATGTTCAAACTCAAACTATCCATTTAGTAGGCAAGTTGAAATGATCTTTTGCGTATTATATACTGCTTTGCATTATATTTATTACATGACTCATATTGAATTGTGAACCTTTACATTGAGCCAGTGTCTTCAGTTCTAAATAATCACATGCCAGGTTGTTCATATTATTTTGTAGAACTACATAAAATGCATGAGAATTCATTTGATTTATTAAATTATTGTATGATACTTAACAAATAACTAACTTTATATCCAGTTATTAACCAGAAGAGAAGGACTCAACTGATTGTAGACTTTTTTTTGTGGTCACTTCACTGATGATTAGATCTCACTCTTATAAAAACCAATCATTTAGTGATTATTCTCTGACCAATATCACTGTAGGCATACAACTTTGGAGATCTAGAAAGCGTTCTAGCATCTATAAGATCCGTGCGGTGGAAAAAAAACTGATCCATTCTATGTCTCTAATTAGACTCTCTATATTTACTCAAATGAATAATTTTGATCTGTTACAGACGATTTTGAACCATTATCTGATAGCCAAGATCCTAGGAGTCAGACGAGATCCAATTCGTCGGTAAAAATAAGAGTGTTTAAAATTGACAAACCATGTTCTTCTCCCTAGAAGAACTTGTTCAATGGTTGGGATTGACTGTTTTTGAACTGTGGATCAACCTTGTCTCCATATCGGTCTTCATGATACTTCTTACCCTACGGTAAGTGCTGTGCTGCCTTCTTCAATTCATTTATTTTAACCTCAAAATCTTACTAGTACGCCATAAGGTAATTATTAAAATACCGGTCCAGTATCTGCTTCTCTGGGTGCTAGAAGCCTGTAATTGGACTGATAGAAGTGATGTCTTTCCCTTTTTAGCGCGGTTCCTCCCTCCCTTCATAGGGAGGAACCCCGCTTATTTCACAAATCTGTTGCCAAAATATTTCTTTATATTTTAAACTCGAAGGCATTGCCAAGGTACAAGGATATATATATATATATATATATAGAATACTTTATTTGAAGGTAAAACTACAACATAATGAATACACACAAAAAAAAAAACATTGTTGTACAATATGGCCGATGATAAAAAAATACAAAATGAGCGTCTCCTTCGCTCAAGATTTGCTTGGCTTGCTAGCAAGCCTTGCTTATATTATTATCTCCTAAGTATTAAAACTATATTAACTAGCTAATCCTTAACAATCTAATAAAAATTACGTATGCTACGATCACACAGAGCAGTTGTCTCTATAAAACTAAGTAAAAACATATATGAGTAGAACACATTCATAATTCAGAAGTAAAAAAATCAAAAAAACAAAAAAAAAAATAAAAAATAAAACCTAAATAACCACTGGAGTTTCAATTTAACCACAACTCCTTAGTAAGTAGATTTTTTGGCTCAGTACTGCACTTGAAAGATAAAGAAAAATAAGTAAATACATATAAGAGAAAAAGAATATATATATATATATATATATATATATATATATATATATATATATATGTATGTATGGAACGGCTTCTTTCTCCAGCGGTGTCGCTCCTCTCTTCATCGCAATATTTCGTCAGGTTCATCTCAGACTTTGTCAGGCTATTTGTGTCGCCCTCGGTGGTTTTCAAGTGATACCCAGTGATGCAATTTAAAACAATATGTGTGTGTGTGTGTATGTATATATATATATATATATATATATATATATATATATATATATATATATATGTTTGATGTTGATTTTCCGTCGCTGGGATCATATTTTTTTGGATGGAACGGCATTTTTCTCCAGCGGTGGTACTCCTCCTCACTTCTTCCTGGAATATTTCCCTAGATTCCTCTCTAGCTTTGTCAGCCGAGGAAGAAACAACCTGGATGACGAAGCTAGTGAGGAATCTAGCGAAATATTCCAGGAAGAAGCGAGGAGGAGTACCACCGCTTAAGACAAATGCCGTTCCATCAGAAAAAAAAAAATCACTTTTAACGTTATAAACGAATCTATTTTGTTGTAAAAGTACTTTTCCCATATCTTAGACACAATGCCGAAGCACAATATAAGTACATTAACCTTCCTCTGATCTGGCAGGGCAGGGGTGTCAAGGCCAGACATGAAAAGTGCACTTCTTCAGTTCTTATGTATCAATTCCGAGAAATCCCCACCCCAACAACCCCTTGGTGCCAAATATGTACTTGGTGCATCTCTGTGATCAAATATCTACTTCTTGCACGTTCAGTTTATAGTCAACATTTTCATCACTATCCATTTTTTCCGACATACATCCGATAATCCGGCATACGTCAACTCCCGAACTTACCGGATTAAAGGAATTTTACTGTATATAACATAAGTAGTATTTGAATAATAACGATATCAAATAACATCAGTAATGAAATAAATATTTTGAGTACCTGTTAGATATTATAATGATAAAAAAAATAATGTTTAGCACTCTATTTATGTAGGTTTACCAATTGAAGTCTGACTTGCAGCACTTCATATGTAATGATTTCTTTGTTTTGTTCGAATGTGGTTTAATGATGCCATCGGTCAGGTATTTTTTCAAAATTAGACTTTCACCATTCAATTCCTTTGTAAGCGCAACAATTCTAAGCTTATAATATGCGGCTAAGTACAATTCGACTTTTACGGGGTTGCAATCTCTACCCCTTTAATAGAGACCAGGGTAAAATATATTTTCATATACATTTATAGCGTTTATTCTCAAGAGAGAATAATTATTACATTTTTTAGTCAAAAATAAGCTTCTAATCAATTCCATCGATTATGAAAAATGTGGCGAGGAATTAGAGTAAAGTAAAAATAATCTTCCTTTCGCTGCAGTAAATCAAAGATTAGAAGATGTCTAGGAGATAGGCTAAAGAAGAATGAAACATTTATATTTTTGTTTTAAGTATTTATATTTTATATTTATTTCACATTATGGGCATACGTGCTATGCGTTTCCGCTCACTTCACTTGCTCAAGAAGTTATCAAGATAAGTATAGATGGAATGGTTGGGCTTCGGCTAAATAAACCTCAATATGATTTTGTTTTTAAAAAAATCTAACAAAAATAAAAACAAAATCATATTGAGGTTTATTTAGCCGAATCCCAACCATTCCATCTTTACTTATCACCTCGACGGCTAACTATCTAATCATCGTTATCAAGATAGATAGAGAAGTAGTCAATCCATCTCGTTAAAATTAATAGAATTTTATTAATTTTAGCGACTTGGATTGGCTAGAGTTTAGATATCTTCTTGAGCGAGGAGAAACGCATAGTACGTATGTCCATTAGTGAGGAACCTTAAAATTTACAATTATTTTTCAAGGGGGCTAATAGCCGAGATGTCGATGCACCATTAAAAAAAAATACATATATATTTTTTTTTTTCAATAAATAATTTATCAACATTTCAAGTGAGTTTTTTATTTCCCAATTTTACATTGCTGCACATGCACATGTTTACAAGTATCGATACAAATAACCTGCATAACAGTGAACTTTAGTACTTAATAACTTTTTCCCTAGTTGAGAGCGACTTTCTTTTAAACGGATTCTTATTTAGTGCATCAAAATATCTTATAGAACAACTAGTAAAAAAAAAAGTCAGCGAGGAGGCCACTTCACAATTACTACTTTTTGATTTATCACATAATTACATCTAATTTTGTTGTTTGCTAAAACCTGACTAGATATCCTCATGTATTACAATCTTAAAATAACTAATACATTATAAGTGAAATTTCAAAACATTTTCAGATGTGAAGGCATAATGGATCGATCAGACAGTGGCTGGTGGCTGGTATTCACACCCTTATTTGTGGCTGATGCTTTAAATGCATATTTCTGTGTCATAGTTCTCATAAGGATGTACTTAGATGCTCTTTATAAGGTAAATAAAAAAATAAGTTAGGAGTGTTAACAATTTAATTATAATAACCTTAAAACCGGCGCTAATAGCCAAACAGTTGATGCGCCGTAAAAAAAATAAAAAAAAATAAAAATAAATAACCTTAAAATTGTAGATGGAGATAGTTAGCCGCTGTAGAGATACGAAGACAGGTATAGTTGGGATTCGGCTAGGAGAAAAACGTCAGACTTTCAAAAAGAAATCTGTATTTTGGACGTTTCGACTGCAACAATGGCAGCCTTCTTCAGCTAAAAAATATATACAACTTATAAGTAACGAAATTGTACAACTAGTAAGTAAAAGACAGGCAGAAATGAGCGGAGTATATATATCAATACAATAAATTTTAACCAATCTTATTTTTAAAAACAATGAAAATACAGTAGTTGGAAAGTAAACAGCATGTAGAAAGTGTTAGTAAAAACAGTACAAAAAAAAAAAAAATTAAACAGTAAAAACAACGAACATTTTTTATGTAGTGAGAAACAAAATCTATTTTATATTTTTTCACTTATAAAATAGATTTTGTTTCTCACTACATAAAAAATGTTCGTTGTTTTTACTGTTTAATTTTTTTTTTTGTACTGTTTTTACTAACACTTTCTACATGCTGTTTACTTTCCAACTACTGTATTTTCATTGTTTTTAAAAATAAGATTGGTTAAAATTTATTGTATTGATATATATACTCCGCTCATTTCTGCCTGTCTTTTACTTACTAGTTGTACAATTTCGTTACTTATAAGTTGTATATATTTTTTAGCTGAAGAAGGCTGCCATTGTTGCAGTCGAAACGTCCAAAATACAGATTTCTTTTTGAAAGTCTGACGTTTTTCTCCTAGCCGAATCCCAACTATACCTGTCTTCGTAACCTTAAAATTAATCAGTCAGGGAATAGTTGGGATTCGGCTAGAAAAACATCAATACGATTTTTGTAAAAATCTGTATTAAGGATGTTCGGCTACTCTTTGTCAAAGAAAAGACAAAACACAAATGCAGAATTAATACACAGAATAGTTAAACCAACAAAGAAATATAGCAGATCTACAAATGCAAATCACTTATAAGAACATTTTGTTGTTAACACCAGTGTGTAAAGTTGTCTAGAACGACAAAAACAGATAGAAACGTGTGGTTGGCAGCACTTAACTACATTTTTGGTCTAGTTTCACCCCCTTGAGTATTGTCATCATTTGTAGTAAGGAATTTTAACCAATATTCTAAAACTCTTTGACCCTACTTATAAATAAATAAATACAATTAAAACACTTTGGTATGATCACTTCCTCAGACCATAAATATGTATTTTATTTATATCTCCACCTTTCACAAATAACGTTTCAAATTCTAGAAGAAAAATAAAATAAGTTTTACATCAAAATAAACCCTCTTATTATATCATTTATATTAATATTAACCCTTTTGTCAATAATTTAAAACTTATTTTATCTTAACACCAGCAGCCACATTATTAATCTTAAGGTTTATTGTTTAGTTGTTTGAGAAGTTGCCAGGATGACAAGGCCTAAAATAAAGGGTTTAATAATGTGGCTAATAATAGGGTTTGGTACTTGCATACAAGTTGCACCGAAGTGGGTCTGGTTCAGGAATCCGTATCATGCAATGAGAACTCAAATGAAGCGTTTCTATTGGTTCATTCCTATGGGCAATTCCATTGGCTGTTCTTTCTTTTGTTCTAGTCATCGTTTTATGTTCTCTTACTATTAGATTTCTGTTTTTTACAAGTTATATTTACTGTTTCTTGTTTCACTTCTTAGTGTTATTTGTGTTGTAGTATTCTTTCGGCTAGGAAAATGAGCATTTGGGCTTTACCAATGACTGAAAAAGTACTCTTTTGAAGCAATGTAAAATTGCATATTGTCCCATTTTTCATCGAAAAACCAGTGATCTATATTACCAACGATTTGGATTACCTATAGTTTCGATATAACCTTGAGCGAGCGGAAACACATAGCAATTACGCAATTAACATAAGTGCTAATGTTATATAACCTAGGAAACCAGTAGCACTTATGTTAATGGCATAATTGCTATGCGTTTCGACTTGCTAAAGGTTATATTGAAACTCTAGTCAATCCAACTCGTTGATAACTAGTCTTTTGGCCGCCATATTGCCACAACTTCAATTGAGTTCTCATTTCATGACCCGGATCCCTGAACAAGACCCACTTCTCGAGATCGGTGCAACTAGTACGTAAATACCAGGGTTTACTTTGATGTAACACTTATTTTATTTTATTTTTCTTCTAGAATTTGAAAGTGACCTGAAGGCTGAAACGTTATTTGTGAAAGGTGGAGATATAAATAAAATACATATTTATGATCTGAGGAAGTGATCATACCAAGGTGTTTTAATTAAAGTTGACCTCAAAAATTACCTTTGGAGAAAAAAAGGATATATAAAGACAATAAATAAATACATCTCATGATGAATGGTTTCCTTCCATCGTTAAAGGTGTAAGGGAACTGGCATTGCAATAAAGAACTTAAAATATGCATAGGCTTCCATATCAATAAAGTTCAAAATATCTAATGATCTGCCTAAAAAAACTACACAACACCCCACATTCAATTGAAATCCTTCTTTTTTTTAAACCAAATAAACCTCAAAATTCAATCCTCCCAATAAAATTACTCCTATATTTGCTTTTATGTAGTGTTGTACACATTTTATTTTTTATGCCTGAAATGTTTTGTGCTAATAATCTCACTTCTTCAGAAGCTTTCCTTGTCAGGAAATCCTTTTATCACCATACTCTCTCACTGGAAGTATAATATTAAATATTTAATAACTTCGTTTTTAAGACTAGTAGTTCAGTTATCAATTTGTTTATAAACATTCAGATCACTTGGGTTTTCTATTTTTGTCCATCAGTTAAGACTGTCTTATTTGATTTTTCTGCTCTTATTTTTAAAATGTCAGGATTGTCTTCTTTAAACTTTTATTAAGTTTTTCGCTGATTTAATCAATTTTTCAGAAAAAAAAAGATTTTTTTTTTTTTTAAGCTGACTGTTTTTTACTTTCATTTTAGAAAATGTTTCCTGATTTTGTTATTCTTTTCATTCGATATAATTTAGTTATGTTTTATTAACTAAATTAAATTGTATTTATAACAGAATAATGTTTCTATTATTTTTGTAGGTTGCTTTCTTTCGAGCTTTATGGTCTTGCTGTTTTCTAACTGCAGTATTTCTTTTTGAACTATTACTTTGCAAAAAATTAAGTGGAGAAACCTCTCTGGAATATTCTGAAGTACTTTCGCCAATATTCATATTACTCCAGCTAATGGCTGTGCGTGCTTGCCAACTTCACTGATACATCTGCTCAATTATACTTGTGTATCTATTCTTTCCAAATAACTAGAATGGTGTACATTAAATTTAGCAATTTATGTTAAAAAATATGTATATTCATTGTGTATTTGTGTAAATATGTATACATGTGTTACTTCCAAATGTTTAGGAATATAAAACATTTATTTTTTAAAAGTTTAATTGTTATTGTATTTTATGATCCGTTTTTTTTTGGGAGGGTGGGGGGTGCAAGGTTAGCTCACTGGTAGAGCACTGGACTCATAGTTCAAATCCCGAGCAAGCACTTTACTTTTCTTCTAGTGTCTTCTTTCATGAGTTGAATTCGGCCTCCCAGGCCGTCCCTAGGCCAGCCCAGCCTTTTATTAATGAGTACCTAGGTGCTAATGACTCTAGCAGTCAAAGCAGCAAAGGGAAAAATCAGGCGGCCGGAGCATAGTACTGACCACACTATCTCCCTAGTGTGCTGTATGGTTATGTTTCAGATACCTCTACAGTATCTGCCCCTCAGGGCCCTCGTGGCCTGTTATGGGACTGATTGTTTTTTGTTTTGTTTTTTTACAATTATTCTTTGGTATTGATTGTTCATCTTAGAGCTGCAAGATCAAAATTCTTTTAACTTTGAAAATAATTCCAGATTTAACTTTTTAATAGCATAATTTAGTCAAATCAGTAATTTTCTTCTCAAAAACTTAATAAAGAAAAGAAAAGAGGGAGTGGAAGAAAAATTACGAGTTTATTCAGTCAACAATTTATTGAAAAATTGAAACTCACTTGTGCTGTTTCACCATCTGAAACTGAAGTTATTTATAGTGAACCATTCAATACAAAAAATAATCTTTTTTTTTTTTTAATGAATATAAGAATAAAACTATAAGTTAACATAGAAATGTTACACAAACTCAAAATTGGCTGAATAGTAATTTTCTTAGTATAAACAAGAATTAGCAGTCAGAATCAACTAAAATTATGTTTACAATCACTAAAGTAAAAAACAAAATGAAACAATGTTATTGTTCAATCATTTAAAATATGTATAGGCTCAACAGGAAAAACTTTAAGTATCTGAATTTATTCAGTTGAAAGAGATCGTAAGTCGTTCTTGGGCAATATTTCATGATTGGCTTGACTCATTTAATTTTAAATTGAAATCTGAAGAAAACACGCCAAATAATAAAATTTTTAAGTAAAATGTTTAAATTGTAGAACAATTTAATATATAAAAGTAAAACGTTTTGCCAAACACAAACTTTGGTTCTCTATTCAACTGATTCTTGCAATAAAATGTAAAAAAATAGGAACATTTTGTATAATTGTGTATATTACACTGAAATATGTGAGATTTAAAGCTTATAAATGTGCTAAATATTAAAAATTAGTTCTGTTGAAATTGACTCTGTTCTGGCTAGGGCGCAGAGAGGATTCCTAGCCTAAATGTGCCATTATTTAGTTCTAGCTTAGGTACACTAGGTTTCAAGTGAAGGCTGGACACTTGTAATTTCGCTGTAAACGCAGAGGGATTCATTACATTATAAAAAAGTAGTTATTATTGAAGTAATTGAAATAAAGTCTGAACTGAACTCTAAATGAAGACAAAGTGAGAATTATCAAGTTGCTATTTCTAACAAATCAGCAAAACTACTTCTAGGTTCCTTCCTTTTCCCAGATCATTTCCTGCAAATTCCCTTCCTACATCTACAAGCTCCTTCAGATTAAATCCTGTGTCTATTCCCGTTTCTGCCTATCCTTACTCTATCCTCCCGCTCATAAAACAGCATCCTTCGACATCACTCGAGACACCTCATTATGAACCCTTATGTTTTTCTACTATCCTCCGAGGAAGACGCTCTCCCTTAGTATCCCTTCTTTCTTTTTATGTGTAGACATATTTTATTTTATTATTTAAGATTTTGTAAAAACTTCTACACTTTCATTATCTGTTTCTTTATTCAATTATGGAAATTTAGTTGTTATTCTTAAGGGACGAACGTCCTAGAATAAAGTGTACTTTTATTTTTTTTTCTTCAGAATTGTCAAACATATTATGTTTTAAGAGTTTATCACATTATTACAGTTATTTGACAACTTGAAATTCATTAAAATGAAACTTTTGATGAATTAACTGTTAGTTGAACAATATCAATGCCCAGCCTTATATTAACATGAAAAATTTCTGGAAGGAATAATTGAATGTACTTTTGTGATATGAACTGTTCAATAAAAAGTTAGGAATTACTACATTAACAATAACACTTGTCAGATAATAGTGGATTTTATAAATAAAAAAAAGAATCAAGTTATTCACAATATTGATTCAACACATATTCAAATCAAATACTAAAACAATAAAAATAAATAATAATTTAAAACAAATAAGCATGAGTAAATAAATTTTTAACTTTTATTTTAAAAAAAGTTGCCAGACACTTATAAATATAATCAGGGTTGATTCTTTACTTTGATATATATTTCCAAAGCATATTGCCTAAAGTGGCATTTTCAGAGCTTATAATTATATAAAAGCTCTGTCATAAAATAAATCAGGTGGGCTGGGTTCGTACAATATCCTTGTTTGTGGAAAATGTGTCGCCAGCAGAGGTGGGGTTCTTTTACGAATTTTGTTCTGCTTTTCAACAGATTGCTCAGCTCTTCTTCCTTCTTGTATTATCTAGGAGGAAGAACAGCTGAGTGATCAGAAGAAATCTGTTGAAGAGAAGAACAAAATTTATCACAGTAACGAATTACTTCAAGAAATGGCAATTGCTGGCGAGTGAAGCCGCATAAACAAAGACAAAATAAGTTAGGTGGTGTATTCATCATTATGTATACTTAAACGTTAAGACAACCACATCTTGATAAGTGGCATGCATCTATGATGGCCCTACCACCCTTGATGTGCACAATATTCCTCTTTACCAAGTTGACATAAATGGGGCGCTTATAAATTACATATATATCTATTTAACATGGTAAAGAAGAACTTAGCTGGATTTGGTTACGCCCACCTCCACATGCTATCATGTATACATGGCTTAAAATATAAAGAAAGTTTTAACAATACAAAGTAAAAATAATCAAAAAAAAGGATAGTTCATAAAATCAGAGACATCAAAATTAAACTAAAGAAAACGATTGGACAAAATAGCAGAAGCGAATAATTTGTAATGAATGTAACATATAATTTTTGTTTTAAGAAACATCTTGATCATGCTTTGGTACAGACAAATAACAAACATAGAATAATTACTGACGCATGAACATGTTATAAAAGTACAAAATGCGTTTAACAAAAGATATAAATATTCCAATAAATTATTTTTTCAAATTTTTGTACAATATATTACAAAAGATTAAGGTAACAAACAATAGCTCTTTTTTTGATTAAACTTCTATATAACTGTTCACACAGTTTTCTTACTTTTAATTTGTGCCTAAAAGTATCTACGTTATTATAAGATAATAAAATATTGCAATAATAATAAAGACAAGGTTATGAGATCTCAAATTTCTGTAAAAATGTAGTTCTCATGATTCGAGTAAAATGGTTAATAGTTATTTCTAAAATCACTTCACTAATCCTATAAAAATAACTGGCCCTTCAAATGTTTTAAAAAAAGAATAATGACTCATTCAAATATTTAAATACATATTTACATTAAAAAATATATATGAATGTCTTAAAACATATAACAATTAAAGGTTTTCTCAACTTGTGACCTTTCAGGTATTTTTTCTGAGCTGCTTGAACGCAGTACAGTATGCTGTAGAAAAATTAGTACACATCATAGTCCATAAAAATGTTAAACTCCAATGCTTGTTAAAGTTATGTATCAATAAAACAGCATTTGATAAAACTCTGGCTGAGCATACAATGCATTCATAACTTGGAAGGATAGAATGTCCATAAATAAATGAAAACCCCATTATAAAGAATTCAGTCAGCTTTATCTCGGACTAAAGGAAACTTGACAATTCGTAGGGAATCACCATAGTCACAAGCAACAGCCCCTCGAAGCCTAACGATTGTCGTCACAGAGATAAAGTGGTCACAATTACCAAGCCTTATAATCCTAACAGGATCACCAGTTCTCACATCACGTACAACTAAAGAACCCTAAAAAATTCAATAAGAATTACATTATTAGGATAATGAATTAATAACATTCTTTAAACAGTGATGATGAGAAAACAAATGTTTTTGAGAAATACCTGCTGAGAAGTGACAAGAAGATTGTGCGTTAACATGGTTAAACTTGAACAATATGCTTGGCTCTAAAATAAAAAATAAATAATAATAATAAATAAAATTAGTAGAAAATAGGTAACAAAATATTTTTAGTGAAAAAAATAAGTACATGTATACTTCAGATACCATTCGATTACACATCCTCAATTTAGGTTTAGTAAACTTCCTCTCCAGATGGACCTTCTTTAATGAACTAGATCAATTGCTTGCTATGGCTATGCTATGCAAAGACATAGCAAACAATTAAAGGTTAAAAAACTAAAACTGTGGTTGCTACTGTGTTGACAAACAGAGTATATAAACCCAAAATGAGTGCTAACATTCAAAAGTTATGCACGAGTAATAATTTAATCATTGTAGGAATTGCTGGATGGTGGAAATTGGTGTTTAGAATAATTTAATCCTTAAATAAAAAAAAAACAGTTCAACAAGAAAGTTTCTTATTAAAAATCTTATCAAACGAAGAAAGCATGAATGAGCTACTAAAGAGTCGCAGTCATCTCAGTGCACAATTTAATAAACATATTAAATGTAAATATTGGTAAATTTAACAGAAATTAGTAAGTTTTGTACTATCGCAAAATGAAGGACTGTTTATGTTATATAATTTTGCCTTTCAATATTATGTCGAAGTATGTCTTTTTCATAAATAAGGAATGCTCGATGTACAGTACATACCTGTATTTACATACTAAAAGCATGAACATTCTTTTATTATTCTATTTAAAATATTTTTTATTGACCATATATTGTTATTAATGCATATATAAATGAAATAAATAATTGAGAATATGATTTTTATAAAATAGACAAAAGTCTCATAAAATAAATGGGCCACTTTTTGATGTCATTAACATGTTTCCTAATATTTATGTGGATTTAGCTATAAACATCATAAACAAAAATTGGGATAAAATATACAAAAATCAGGTACAAAACTATGTTTATTGACAGAATCAGACCATGCATAGAGACCAACCATGAGGATAATTATTTCTGTTTACCCAAGTTACAAGTAAATTCGACAAAACAAATTATGGTACCACTCCTGGTTTGTACTCACAAGATAAACACTGTTCAATAGATGGCCCTGAAATCGATCCCATATACAAAGCTTCTCATCTGCTCCTAGTGATATAACATAGCTTGGAGAATATGTTAGTGCTTGAACTCT
This sequence comes from Gonocerus acuteangulatus, assembly GCA_946811695.1. Taxonomy (NCBI): domain Eukaryota; kingdom Metazoa; phylum Arthropoda; class Insecta; order Hemiptera; family Coreidae; genus Gonocerus; species Gonocerus acuteangulatus. The sequence goes on from OX328130.1 coordinate 52,629,009, forward strand.
TCCATCATGAGCACAGAGAGAGTACACACAAGCACCTGAAAGAAATCAACAATGAAATCTTAAGTAACAAATCTAAAATTTAATATTGCACTACCTGCATTAAAATCACTGGACGACAAGCGTATTCATATTTGATTATATTTCATAGAATAATTGAATGAAGATTTGGCTTTGATTTGGCAGTTGTTACCACTTGTGGTGGTGTTATTATGATGAATTTTCTTCTTTACTGCAACAGATTTTGTCAAATTGTTCAGGTCTTTTTCCTTGTTGCTGGATCTGTGCATCTCCAATGGCAACAGAAGCTGAACAAATATATACACTTAAAAAAAAAACCGTATGAAAAGAACATTAGATGGAATCCCTGACATCTTAATAGACCATGTTAAATAACCTCAAAACCAGATAAATTTCAAAATTTATCTTTGATACTTAATATAAATTGTTTACCTGTAAGAAGGTCCCACACACAAAGGCCTCCATCTTGTGATCCAGAACCAGCAGTTAATGGATTAACGGAGTCAATAAAGAGAGCTGTTATCGGCCCATAATGTGCATGTAGAGTGAAAACAAGAAGTTCATCCATAAGATTCAAAACCTTTAACAAAAAAGAAAATGTTATTTTATTTATTTATTTAAATTTTAAAATCCATTATAATTGAGTCAGAATTTTAGGATGGATTATCTATAGGTCACCATTCTTTTCTAGCCAGGATAGGGCTGATGCCTTTTCTTTTTTCAATGAAAAGCCACCCCCCCCCAGTGGGAATCGAATCCATGACCCTTGGCACGGAGTGTTAACACGTTAACTGCGGTGCATGCCCCGGGGGACATGTACCGCATATAACATATGTGCGGGTTAGTTTTCAAAAGATCATTACTTCAGTGTGGCTGATATTTTTTTTGCGCTTTTATGAATAATATTAATAGTAATGACAAATGGAGCCACTAGCGCGTTTGTTTTGCGAAGTAAGAAAAGGAAATCATGCATTTTATCATACATGCCCCCGGGGGCATATGCCGCACTGGAGACATAACTTCTTTCATCCAGTGCAGTGCTTGCCCGTAATCCACGCAAGATTTAATAATAATAATAGTAATAACCAAATGATAATGGGTAATTATACATTAAAAAGTCCGACTTGCAGGAACTGCGTCATCTTTGCACGGTTCCGATCATATCCCTTGTGCTATAGTAAAGGAATAGAAGCAGTTATTTGGTAGGATTTGATCTTTCGTTAAAAATTTAAAATAAAATTTCAAAGAGAAGGAAGTTTAAGACAAGATACATTTATAAAACCGGATGGGCCTGGAAGGAAAAAAAGAAGAGTCTGAATTGGGAGTTAACAAAATTTACGAAAAAGCATGTCCATCAGGGAGGTTGCGAAAAAAGTCAGGCGTGTTATAAGTTATTCTGACTCACACCCCAAAAGTGCTCATGCCTTAACACTCATGGCCACCGGTCTTTCAATTATTATTTTAAATTCCATTTTAAAATGAGATGTTCATTATTTCACTGTGTTGTCATTACTGCAATGTATTTCTTGTTTTCTATTGTATACACTTGTTACAAAAATGACATTCTTGGTCAATTTTACTTACTCCAAATTTTTGTATTATTTTTTAATAGTTTCTGTTTATTCATATTAAACCTATAGTGGCTAAGATAATTTAGAATTCTTACTATATTTATCGATTTTCACAGTCCTATATATACTTTATGGCACTGTTTGTCAATGATGATGGAGATGAGCCTCTGAAAGCTTTGTTTTGATAATAAAATCATTAATGGGGAGGGGCGGTCTGACGTTAATTGATTTTACAAATATATTAGATTAAGAGAACTGAGATTAATATATGGTATATAAGCTAAATATCAATAAAATTAAATTACTTTCAATGTGTGATCATGGCTCCCACAAACAATCCTACCAGCTTCAGCTTCAAGAACAGTGATAGGCTGCTGGTGAACTCGCAAAATGGCACCTGGTGTAATCTTTAATAACGGAGCTCCAAGGTCGTCAACATTACCAGCGCTCATAGCTCGAGCATGGCCACCAACTGTAATTTACATAAATATTAAATTTTCATGACATATCTCAAAATCCTTAATACTAATAAATGAAAAAAGTTAATATCATAATAAATCTGGATTGTGGGTTATAATATAATATTAAAACTCAATCTCCCACTTCAAACAATTCCACTTTTACTCGAAATAATCTAAGCTTTTTACCCTAAAGAATAATTAATAAAGCATTCAATGATTTTATTAAATACTAGCTGTGCCCGCGACTTCGTCCGCGTGGATAGTGACTTAGGGCAGAATTTTTGAATATATCTCTTCGTTTATTTTGGACTACGAATACCGTCGTATGGGTATTTAAAAAAAAAAATCTACTTTACAGTAATGCTTCTCTATACACGATATTAGACGAATAGCCATCAGGATCAAGCATACAGGCTGCTAGGATTGCTAAAACGTGAAAGAGCCACTAAGCTCACCCCTTAGGGATTGTTAAACCCCAGTGTGTATAGTGTCTGCCAGGCAACAGACACTCTATACACACTAGACAGACAAAAATCATTGTTTTGGGTACTATAGCGTTATTGCTATTGCGATAAGGCCCCCAATAGTATTTTTTCCCATATATCTTCCAAGTACAAACAGCGTTAGAATTTTATTTTATGTATAGATTATGTTCATGATTGTTTTATAAAAATAGAAGTTTAAGGTCATAAGATTCCAAGTAAATTTGCAGAATGCCAGGTGAAAATATGCACATACTTTATCCCAGAAAATATTTTTTTATAGGTTCATAATGTGAATAGATAAAAAATCTTTTATTCTTTGAAATTTCCTTTCTTCATTAATAAATGTTTATTTTACTAGGATTACATTTTTTAATGTTTGTTTTTATTTGCATTTTTACAGTTTTAGAAGCCAGCAATTAAAAAGAATATAATTAAGAAAAAAAGCCTAAGATATAAGGTAAAAATAAAATAGTTTAAATAAATAAAAAAAATAATTTATAAGCAAATTACTAACACCTTCTATACGGGGTCTGCCCAAAACGGTTCCCCCACTGAATCCTTAATATTTGTAAAGAACCGCTCATTCTGGCAAGAATCATACGGCCGCTGGTTATCTTGATGTTAGTAACTCCAATTCCACTGCAGTCATCATAAATAGTCTGAAATGTTAAAAAAAAAATTCAAGTAGTAATTAATATACAGGAAATTCCAAATTTATATGTATTGACCTGTTAATAGTTGTTTATCAAATAGAATATCTTGTGACAGAGAATCCCGAAAAATGCAAAATACCTGTAATGTAGGATACGAAATAAAAAATCCTTGATTGATTCATAGCCAAATTCAATATATGACGAATTTTTCTTCGTTGATGATTATGGTTAAATACATTTGCCACTTGCGGGAAAATTGTTCGTACGAAGTGCATACCATTATTACAACCTTAAACTTTGGTTTCTGGCTAACACAGTCTCATAGCAAGACGATTCATTTAATCAAGCTAATGCTTCAAAGATGGACCCCATTATATTTATCCAGAGCATAGTAGGAATACCCAGTCTGAGCTTTATATCACAATAACAACACCTGGCATCGGATTAGTATAACGCTGTGCTTGTATAGTGAATTTTTCATGTGTCCAAGTGTAAAATGGGAAATTCTCGGCTTGCTGAATATATTTTAAAAAAATAAGATATATTTATCTCTTCAGGGGCTGGAAGAGTTCTCATCTCTGAACAGTGTTCTGCTGGGTTTGGAGCCAATAACACTTCAACAAGATAAGTCTTTAAATTAGTTAAAGTAATAAAGGACACTAAAATTATAAAATAAACAAAAAGTTGCTCCAAAATGAAAGAATTACCCAATTTTACAGGGTTACAGTGATGATGTGGATGTATCTTAACACTTACAAACTACTCTCAAATAACTTTAAAACACGAAGAAAAGAAGATTTTGAAAAAACCAAGATGAAATAAAGACTAACTTTAAACTGTCCAGAAGTAGCTTCCCAAAATTCCACTCTTCCAGAAGAAGTCCCAACAGCGATGATATTATCCCAACTGCTAATACACCAAATTTGTGGGCATTTACTAAAAAGCTCATCATCACTCTCACTCGCCATCATTTCTGTATCAATTGTTTCTGCCTGTAAAAAATAAATAAATGAATAATTGAAGTAATTACATTGATGTATATGAAAAATGGTTTCTTCACAGACATATTTCTACTGTAAATCTTTATTTTTTAGAAAAATTAACACGCCAGGATGAGGCCAGAATCTACAATTTTATGCTTGGGTGTGAGGCCAAAAACACTATCAGATTTCATTCAAGGGAGATACTAGGTTCAAAACCCTGTTTTGCAAGTTAATTTTTCTAAAAAATAAACATTTGAAAATGAAGTCACTCACAGCTTGTGCTGTACTGCACATTATACGGTGGTTTAATGACTTACTACCTTACAAATCTTTTGAAGAGTAAAGGAGGACTTATTAACACTAGATTTACCAGACCTGGAACTGGTATAGATGTCAATAACAAAAAATAAATTTGTTACTAATATATATAAAGTAACATTAAGTTCATTAAATGTATTCTCTCCTTATAGCTACAAAAGTCATAACATCATTTGGAACGCAAATGTTATATGTAGTAGGAATTTTGAATTGAAATTGCACGACCAGTCAAAATGACTGGTCTGGTAAATCTAGAGTTAAAAGTCTAAAAAATATAATGAATCATTTAATTCAAATATTTCTTTGGTAAAACTAAAGAAACAGAAACTTTCTTGCATTGTTACAAAATAATAATAGATAAGCTACTCAGATAAGCCGACTCATCAAAAGTACAATAATATTGAAATTAAAAAAAACTCAACGAGATTATAAACAATTTTATGGGAGAAATAATAATTCAACAATAGATTGTTTTTGTATCTATTAAGCTCTTTGATTGATAAGGCAAGTTTATCTTGATAAGTATTGGACATATTTAATTTCACAGTAGATAATTCATAGAGACATCTTCTTTTTTACTCATAGCTGACATTTTTGGTATGAATCAATGAAACTACTCAGCATCAGTAGATAAAAGAGTATATTTCATGTCAATGCCCCCATTTACACATGACTGATCCTAATCAACTAGCATTTAGCAAGAAAGTTAACGCTTCCTAAACTTTTAATGGCACATTTATCATGTATTGTTCTCATTTTTTTTCTTAGTAGTTTCGAAGTTCTAGACAAATTTCTGACTTCTAGACTCCTAGATTTGAGGATGTTATCTTCTAAGAATGTTTGCAGAAAAGAAATTAAAACATTGTTAGTGAATACCAACTGAAGTAAAATTTTATTTGAATAATACCTCCTCATAAAGGCGTTGTACAATAGGTCCATAATCAAAGCCAGCAGAAGGGTTATTTCTTTTTTCCGATTCAGCAGTATTACTTCTACTCCTAACAGTAAATTTTGTATCTATTAAGCAATGGAGATCAGGAACAGTTCTCTCCCAATGTTCTGCTTGATTTCTAAAACATTTTTTTAAGCATATAAACAACATTTCAACTAAAAAGTTCATCATTCATAAACAACACGTTTTATACTTTCCTAAAATATGTAAACAATAATTTCGTACAAATTTTGTTTTTTGAAACAAAACATCCTTCCCAGTTCTTAAATTGTTTTATTTACATTGACAGCTTAAAGACTAGAGAAGTATATTCCTGGTAAAAGCAAAACATGTTATTAATAAAAAAAATTAACTTAATCATTCAATAAATATGCATTTAATTGTATAAAAAAAAAAAAAAAAAAAAAAAAAACCGACTCAAGTTTCAGGTCATCTCATAGCTGTTTTATTGCCTAGAATGATAAGTTTCATAAACTGCCTTCAACTGTAGACTATTAGAAAACTCTTGGATTTCAGCTTTAATATCTCAGTTACTCAGTTCTTGCATTTGGTAAGAACTACTATTTTAACTGGAATCATTTTTAAAGCTTAGAAACTTAATGAAGCTTCTGTATAATTTATATAGTACAATAATTAATTGTGCTAGCCAATTAATTAAGTATACGTGCCAATGAATAGTATATGGAAGGAGCCAATCATTATACTTCCTAATATAAGTTAACATTTTTATTTTTGCTGTTTTTAACCGCTGTCAGGGTAGGTGGTCATAGGGCCAAGGTGTCTTAAGCCTCCTGGGTAGGTCTTTAGGATGGGTTCGGGTGGAAAGGGATTGATCTCTAAGATTTGGGGTGGCGAGATCGTTTACAAAGGGAATATTAAGGTCATTATGTAGGGTTTGGTTGGAGACATAAAAGGGAGCATTGACTATTCTACGAAGGACTTTGGATTGGAATGCTTGTATTCGTTGTATGTTTGTGTGTTTTGCTGTTCTCCATAATTCAAGTCTGTAAGTCCAAACATGTCTGTAAATTGTGAGTTTGTTTTGTGTTGTAAGCTTTGAAGTAGGTTCAAGTAGTCGTAGTAGGAGTCTGTATCTCCTGTTTAGCTCTTGTCTTTTCAGTCGTGTAATGAAGCATAAACTAAAAAAAAAAAAAAAATAATGATGGATACATACACACTACTCTCTTTTTCGGGAGCATTTTCCTTCTCTTCCTTTTGCTTGTCTTCAAGATTTGAAAAATATCTAAAAAAAAACAAAAAAAAAAAAAAAACTAATTGTTAACAGTAGTAAAAGAAAGGAAAAAACTTTTTGCCTTATAAGATAAATCATGCATTCAAATAACTAATTCTATTAAAATATCTATACATTTATAACTTAATAGAAAGATTAGGAAGTGTATGTCATTAGCTCCATTGTCACAAATATCTTAATTAATTAATGGATTAAAAGATTAACAAATATAAAGGTATACAAGAGTACTTTATTTTGAGACAATTTGTTCATATGTTGATTATATATTGTTTGTCAAAAAAATATAAATCAAGTATAAAAAATTGTATTAGACTTCACATAATTTCCACTGCAAATATTGAAGTTGTAGTTTTAGTGCAAAAGCATTAAAGTCATGTTATTTTTTGTTAACTTATTTAGTAGTCTTGAAGAGCTCAAGAGTTTTTGAAAGAAACCAAAGAGCAGCAATCAAAACAATAAAAGTCCGTCACGCAGGAGCTGCATAACTAAGCACTTTCCTCAGAATTTGGGTAGTGTAGCCTGCTTTCCAGAACAATTTGCTTAAAATATCCTACATAAATAAAATAAAAACACATCTCTTTTAAATTTGTAATGAGAAACTGATCAATTATTAATTTGCTTCCAGAGCTATGTTTACACATGGTACCTACGTAAAAAATACAAAAAACCTCATATTATCGTATTTTGATCTAACGCAGGAACAGGATGCAGTCACTCTAGTGGTAGAAAGCGCTCCTTGCGGCGGCTTTGTGAACCTACATAGCGGGCTTTTCTATTGAAATATATTACAAATTAAATTCCCGATTTCCGATTGACCGATTCAGCTCATTTTTACAACACTTCTTTCTCATGAGTTACCCAGGATGTATACCGCGTTTCGTTACAATACAGCAGAAATTACGACCGGTATGAGTATATTAGAAATTTGGGTCCGGAGTAAACCCCCCCCTCTAATGAACCGATTTAGTTTATTTTTACAACACATATTTACCTGTAGATTACCACTACGAATACCGAGTTTCGTCGAAATATACCAAACATCATGGCTGGTAGTGGCGAATTGGTATAGTGGGTCCAGAGTAAACCCCCCCTCCTAATGAACCGATTTAGTTTATTTTTACAACACATATTTACCTGTGGATTACCACTACGAATACCGAGTTTCGTCGAAATATACCAAAAATCACGGCTGGTAGTGGCGAATTGGTATTGTGGGTCCGGAGTAAACCCCCCCCCTTCTAATGAACCGTTTTAGTTCATTTTTATATCTCACTTTTCTCTCTATATTACCACTACGAATACCAAGTTCCGTTGAAATGTAACAAATATTACGGCTGACATAGTCAAATTAGTGTTTTGGGAGCGGGGTAAACCCCCCCTTCCGGTGGACCGACTTTGGTGGTTAACGAACTCGTTCAATCGTTTGCTAATTGAATGCTATATACCAAGTTTCGTAACGAAAAAACAAAAAATCTGGCCTCTATCGTGTTAACAGACACACATATATATATATATATATATATATATATGTGTTGTTCATTCGGCATCTGTCTCCAGCGGTCTTGCTCCTCCTAACATCGCAATATTTCGCCGGATTCCTCTCCGGCTTGTATATATATATATATATATATATATATATATATATATATATATATATAGATATATATAAATTTTAACGGGGGTCATTTTCGGTGTCTACTAGGTAGGATCGATAAAGATTTGAAGAAATTTTTCAAGAATTCCGTCATGAGTCCAACCTCAATAGCTACTTTCCTTCGGAGGAAAGTGCTAAAAGAGGCGAAACTCAAGGGCAGAAGTCAGTCTCCATTCAAAAGTAAGTAGTAAAGATGGGTTAAACATTTTTGTGATCATACGCAGTGAAGATGGACATTACCACTCATATGAAGAGAATGTAGATTTGAGAATAGGAGAGGTATATACAATAACCAGGAACAGACAGCCGCAAATGGATATATGAGGAAGATCGAGACTCAACAATCTCCTTTTATAATGAAGATATGAATAAAAATTGGTAATTATTTAAAATGTTTATTCTATTAAACTTGTCCAATCGCCTTTAAAAAATATTGAAAAATGGTGCTAACGGCCAGAACAGGCAGATGTGCCATACAATAAAAAAAAAAAAAATATTGTTCAAAATAAATACATTAACAGCCCTGTAGAGATTGTTAATTCTTGAGGCATTATATTACGATATTATTTCATTCATTATTTCAAATTTCAAAGAAAGTTATCCTCAATAATATTTAATTGATCTTAGGGTATGGAAATTAGAAAACGTAATTACAATGGTGAATTGTAACAAGCTTATTTATTTTTTTGTAAAGACTACAAAATTATAATAAGAAATATAAGTTACTGGTTTCTATCAATGTGGACTATAGGTTCTCCAGAGGTGGCGTCCCAAACACTTATTTCACCGGAAAGATATGTACAAGAAAGAGTATTGCCATCAGTATCAATTGACTCAACTCTGTGTCCCTTTCCTTCAAGAGTTAGTGACACTGCATCTAATACAACCTAAAATAAAATAAGAAGTTAAAAAATTTTTTTTAATTTCTAGTAAATGTTTTCAAAGAGAGCTTAGGACTTTAAACTTTTAAAAAAGATAACTGAATGATAGGGGTATGGTTTATTTTTTTTTAGGAAAAGAATACTTCATTAAAAAAATACTAGAGAAAATGACATTGAAAGTATTGTCCATTACTTTATCCTATTTTTCAGGTTACATACGAATGTCATGTCATTGGAGGTTATTCACAAATCAACCCATTTTTATAGGGAGTGTACACGTAAGTATGGAAGTGTTGCCAAGCCAGCATATGTCATAGAACGAAAAAAAATAATAACCAGAAGCAGCAAACTTAGATGAATCTGATAGGTGGGGATGGACTTCCCATTTCGGTTTTTCAAAATGCTTTGACTAGATAAAGTTTAGCATTGCAAAGGTGTAAAATAACTTTGCCCTGTCTCTCTATATACCCTGGATTGAGGCCGCATATCCCCAGACATGTGAACAATCTCTGCTTCTGAGGTGCACTGCTTGTTATACAAGTGAGCTCAAAACTAGTACTACAGTTGGTATAATTTGTCAGGGGCCACAGAGTGCTTGCCAGAAGGAGGATGGGGCCGATCTTGCTTCAGTAATAGAGATGACCCCTGGAACCTGGAGCCTTTTACCGAGCAGTTGACCATGGACGCATTCAGGTGTTCTAAATGAATAGAGAAGGAAGAGTCATTGCATTCCACTTCGAGGCTGAAGCAAGGTTGTAAGTATCTTTCCCCAGGTATGTGTCCGCTTGCTTGCAATATATAAGTGGGAGTGTATGCATGTGGGCTTGGGGGGTGCATCCACATATTTGTGTCGACGGGAAGCTGGATAGGTGGGGATGAGATTTACGCCTGACGGCTTGGTACGTCCTCATCGGTTCCTACTTTCCACGAAATACACACTGTCACTTTATATTTATGATCCATTTCTCCTTCAAAGAGCTTATTTTAATTAAATGAATTTTGGTCAATGGGGATCTGTGATGGTTTCATTGGTTTTGTGGAGCTAAAAATATACTACCCCCAGCACATCTCACCCCAAAAATGCTGACTTGGGGTTATCTGCCTTTTTTAAAAACAAAAACAAAAATAATATTTCTTATATTTAATGGTACAAAAAAATATGTTCCTTATATTTTTCCTCAATAACATATACTGTCGCTTCAAGCATGTTGATAGTGCTATACGATGACATTGGCAGTAGTCAATGCAAAAAAGCTAAAATAACATCAACTGGCAAGAAACTGCAGGAACTTATTTGCCTTCAATATAACCAATACATTCAGGTTTTACTTACTTGTTCCCTAGATCTAGTCCACCAAGATTGAGTACGCCAGTCCGCATAATGTCTAGAGCAGACACATTTGTAGACTACTAAGCCTGCATAGGAAATCACAATGATGGATATGGCTGAAGCAGCTGTTACAAGAAGAACTTCTAGAGGAGATGTAGGCAAATATGGGGCTTCCCATCCTTGTCTCTCAGAACTTTCTTCATATTCTATAATAAAAAAAAAAAAATACATCACTCAAGAAGAGCTCACTTTCAACGCCAGGCTTTAATATTAAATAACTTATAGTAACATCTAATTATTCATTCGATAATTATTATTAGTAAGTTAAGAAGCTTAAAAAAATAGTGATGTACAATCTGATATTTATAAATGGCAAAAATAAGAGACACATAAAGAAAACACAATGTATCCCTTTGTGTATTATACTGAAATTTTCATAATTTGCTTCGAAGCTAAAAATCTTAACTTTATTTTAAATATTTGTCTATATTTTATTACATTGTGTCTATTGTGAATCACTTTATTAAAATAGTTTGTCCTATATATTTGTAGTCTAAATTTACTAGCCCTTCAGGGGAAATTTCCACCAACACAAATGCTTCAAACACCAAAAATTGTACACTAGTATTTGGTCAATACTTGTTATAAGATAATTTATTACTATTTAAAGTAAAATTAAAATACCTTACACTGATCTCATTTGACGTATGTTTACTGTGGCCAGGTCTAATAGATATGTTTCAAATCAGCTGATCTTGTCATATGTTAAAATTGATTAATTGTTCGATATATGAGGAGCTTAGTATCAAAGTTGGACAACTCCATTTTTTTCAGTTTTGAGATTTTTGTCGATTCTTACGTGGATTTTTATGCTGCATTCGATTTCACAACTGTTTTTCATTAAAAACGGACAGAAAATAGGTAAAATAGCGTTTATTTCAACCGTTCAGAATCAAAATATGGACAATTCCAACATAGTTTGGTTTCAAAAAATGACAACTCCATCAGTAGCCAATGAGAAGCTTGCATTCATGCAATCTGCTCCCAACATGCACTGCAAATCCATCATGGCTGAATGTTTATAGTTACTTGTAATAAGTGCATTTGGCGGTAATTCTTATTAATAACTATATGTTTGCAATTAACTAAGGAAAGTATAATTTTTTTTTGCTCTCTTAATAATAGCAAATATCAGAAGCTGTAAACAGCTACGCACCACATATTATGTCTGAAAGCATCAAGGAAAGCCGATTCTTAAATGGGAACAAGAAAGAAGACTGGTAACATACTGTTGACATCTTGAAACCCGATTGCTGCATACGATACTTGGTAGTTAAAATCGACCAAGAAGGTAAGACATTCAATGATGTTAACCCTTTTATTATTCACCGCTGGATTTGTTCATTTTCCAAATCACTTAAGGTTAAAAAATTTTGAAGAAGCGGAATGCTGTTTTTAGAATGTCCAAATGAGACTCTTGCAAACAAACTCTTAGAACAAACTACATTTAATGGTTACAAAATACATATTGAACCCCATAGAACATTGAATAGTTCTAAAGGTGTGTTTTACTGTTCGGAAATCAATGAACTTGATGATTCTGACATACTTCAACAGCTTGCAAATCAAAATGTAACATACATTAAACGTCTTGGCCGGCATTCTAAAAAATCCTCCTTATTTTTGGCGACGTTTAGTACTCCACAATTACCAGAAAGAATTTTTATAGGTTACATTTCAGTACCAGTTCGCATACACATCCCACCTCCACTAATCTGCTATACTTGTGGAAGCTTGGGCCATCATAAATCTTCCTGTGAGAGGAAGGTAACTTGCCGAAAATGTGCAGAACCGATGCATGAAGGTGAATGCAAAAGGACGAAATGTTGCTTGTGTGGAGGAGAACACAGAACAACTGCAAAACTCTGCTCGGTTTATGCGCATGAGTGCGAGATTAAAAAGAAAATGGTCCTCCAGAAAATTACGTATTCTGAAGCAAAGCGGTTAGTCGGAAATGTAAGGAAAGAGACCTACGCTACAAAGACTACAAAGCTAACGGAAGAATTGTCTGAAATATCAAACCTAACTAATTTAATAAGGCAACTGAATACGAGGATGGAGATATTGGAGAAGCTAATTATAACAGAAATAATCCCGGTCAAGCCTGACAAAAATAATGAATTAAATGAAAATATTAAATTGAAGCAGAATAAAATAAATAGGAAACAATCAAACCCAGAAAATGTTGGTAATCATGAATTACCAAGGAATCTTAAAATTAATCCAAAACAAGTTGAACGGAAAATGAATCATGAGAAGAAAGAAGAAATATCTGACCCTCATGAGAAGAAAGAAGAAATATCTGGCCCCCAGGAACTTCATATTCCTCTCAAATCGAAAAAAGGACAGACTAACAAACCTCAAAAAAGTACTAAATCGAGAAAACGGTAATCTGTGACTGACGCAAACAATTTAACCTTATTATTTTATAGTATATTATTTTATTTATGTCCCTTATGTTATTATTATTTTCTAAAACAGTAGCAGGTTATTTTTCCATTTTCATTCTTTGTCGTGTCATGACAACGCGAAATAGTCACTATCTTCTACAAAAAAATCTTTCTTTCAGAAGTTTTAATTACAAATTTAAAGTATTACCTAGCTTTCCAAAAGCTTATGACTACAAAGCCAAGATCTGTTTTACTCAACTGTTCCCTCACTATAATTTTCTATTATATTCCAAATCATAATTGTAATTATAATTTCTACAAATTCTATAAATTCCTCTCAATACACCAAGAACCTCATTATTATACCTTTCTGATCTCATTTATGCTTTTTCCCAACCTTTCGTTGACTCAACTAAGTAGTCTATCTGTAGTGTATCTTGAACTTGCGACATTTCATATATTTCTAGTACAACTCTTAACCCATGTCTGTATTGCAGTGGAATATTAATGGAATGCAAAGGCATATAGGAGACTTAAAGTTGCTGCTGAGTCAGTTACCTATACAAGCAATAGCACTACAAGAAACACATCTAAAACAAGACAAGGAAATCAGCATACACGGCTACTCTATCTATAGGAGAGACTATTCCCTGGGAGGCAAAGCATGTGGTGGAGTAGCGATATTAGTAGCTGACAGCGTCCATAGTAAACCCATCCAACTAAGGACGACAATCCAAGCTGTGGCTGTCTCGATACACCTTCCTTTCCCAATAACAATCTGCTCTATATATCTTCCACCGAGGGAACCTATAGATGTTCTAGGACTGAAAGACTTACTGACACAACTACCTACTCCTTTGCTATTTTTAGGGGACTTGAATGCACAAAGTTTAATGTGGAATTCTCCAATCAGTAATAGCAAAGGAACTCAATTACAAACCATATTTGAACAGTTTGACTTGATCTCCCTCAACACTGACTCACCGACACATCTTTGCCCAAGAACAGGAACACTTTCAAACATAGATGTATCATTAAGCACCCCATCCATATACACTCGCCTTACATGGGAGGTGATCAAAGATTCTTATGGAAGCGATCACTTTCCCATTATTGTGAAACACTCCACATACACACCAATTTTCAATACCATCACAAGATTTAATACCAAAAAAGCTGACTGGGACTGTTTTCAAAAATATATTACTGATAACATCCTGAACTTGCAGACAGAAACTATCCAAGATTTTACTTCACTAATTACTAACACAGCAGAAATCAGTATACCAAAGACTTCTGACAAGTACCCAAAAAGGCCCGTCCCTTGGTGGAATGAAGAATGAAAAGCAGCTGTTAAAGATAGAAGAAAGGCTCTAAATTTATTTCATCGAAATCCATCAGATATTAACCTTCAGAACTACAAACGTAAGAAGGCGAAGGCCCAATGGACAATTAAAAATAACAAGAAAAAATGCTGGATAGACTATTTGACAAGTATAAACAAACATACATCAGGACAAGACATATGGACTAAAATGAACCAAATTCAGCACAAAAAATACAGACAACCTATAACCGAAATAAACAACAATCACATAACTGTGACAGATCAAAAAGACATAAGTAATGTTATGGGAGAATATTTCGCTTCAGTATCCAGCAATGCTAACTATTCAAATCAGTTTTTGCAGCAAAAATTTCAAGAAGAAAGAATAATACTTAACATAACTACACAAAATAATCATTGTTTAAATGAACCATTTACGATGAATGAATTGACACACGCACTCAAGACCGTACGCTTAACATCACTCGGACCGGACGGACTGACGTATGACATGTACAAGAACCTACCTACCATTGGCCTCGTCACTCTGCTCAAGCATTTTAATGAAGTATTTTTGAACGGCTCCTATCCTTTCTCGTGGAATGAGGCTGTAGTCATTCCAATATTAAAGCCTGAGAAAGATAAAACATTAGCGTCGAGTTTCAGACCCATTTCTATGACCAATTGTAGCAGCAAACTGCTGGAAAAGATGGTCAACAAAAGAATCCTATGGTTTTTGGAATGTCGAAATCTTCTGTGTGACTATCAATGTGGATTTAGACCACAGCATTCCACGATGCACCATATTGCTCGACTGGAGAACGATATCCTTGATGCCTTTCTTGGACACTGCCATCTAACCTATTCTTATTTAATGGAAAATAAGCAGAGACCAACCTGTGCATGTTGCAATGAGACTTTGACAACTAAACACATACTGACAGACTGTAGACTTCGTAGTGATCTAGACATTCCTCACGACCTTCACGACTTACTGACTGAAGGTAGTCCATACATCAACACAATACTCCAACACTTTAAGAACCTCAACTTATATGAAAAAATATAAATATTAACTCTTAAAATACCTCTTAACTCGCAGTAATTTACATCATTCATTTTTTTTTTTTTTTTTAATGTTATAATTCATCAATTTTTTCTTGTGTCATGACGATGACATTGTGTGGCATTCAAGTTCCAGTTTACTATATAAATAGGCTTATATTCTACATGTTGTACCTAGAAGCAATTACTTGAATATATTTAGATACTCAAATTAGTTTATTTAATTCTTGTTACTGTTTTTTTTTTTTTTTTAATTTTTTAATTTTTTTTTGTACTTTTTTTCCTTTTTTTTTAGTTTTTGGTGTTCTTTCTTTCTTTCTTTTTTTTTACCTAATTATTGTCTTGTTTTTTTACTAGACTGACAACACTTTCCTCATCATGAGCTCATCACTACAATTGCGAAGCTCAAAAGAAAATAAAAAAAAAAATTATTAATATTTAGCTGTTATCCGGCACACTGTGGTTCTGAATGCCGGATTTTGGGACAAAACCTCTAGGTACTTGAATCTTTCTGATTTAAGTATCATTTTTGAAGAATTTCTTTTGTGCCGAGTCGAATGAGATCACTACCAATTCTATGGAATAATTATTTTATTAATAAACGTGCTTTATATAACAACAACCTTGAAAAACAGCCGGTATTTAATTTAAAATATTCATACTTTACTCAAGTGGTAGAGCTATGTATCCTTCCAAATATATTTTCAAGATCTCAGGTGAATAAATTAACAGCTAATGTGGTACTGGTAACTGTTCTCGACATATTCCTCTTTATTTAAATTTTCGCATATAACAAGTAAATATTGACAGTTTTACACTAGATTTTAAATAGATCTCATCGTTAATGTTCAGTTATTTGCTATTAAAAACTTTTCAACAACTCTCTGCAGAAAATAATAATGGTTAACTGGGTTTTCATAAAATAATCGCATCGCTAATTGATAACTTCATTTTAATAAGCTGTGCACAGGTATGGCTGAGTACGGCGATGAAAATTATAGCACAGCCACTTCAATACATGTAGTTATAGGTAAAACTGTGCGAAGAGGATAGCTAAGTATCACTTTTTTTCTAAACTTAATAAAATAAGGATAATTTAGTTTCATTTCAGTTTTGTCAAACTGTATTTAAATAACATTTTTCATGTCATTTTTAACTATATAATTTTGATTTAATACATTAGACATAATTACATTATATTAAAACACCCTCGAGCATATCAAATTCATATTTGTTTGGTTTCAAAAGAGGATAGGTTCAATTTTCAAATGGCTCCCTTTGGTTTCAAAAACAGACAACTCCATGACTTGGTTTCAAACATGGACAACTCCACGATTTAAAATGTAATTACGGCCTTAATACTTATATAATTTTGTAGTGCCTTTGAAATAATGTTTCTGAGACCTATAAGAATAACATATAAAAAAATCACCATGATACTGACATCAATATAGTAGATATGGTTTTTTGCCTCTCCTGTAAAAAAAGCAAAAGTGGAGTTGTCCAACTTTGATACTAAGCTCCTCATATTTTCAGTGTGGAACATGCTTTTATTATAGGGTTAAACTAACAAAAAGTTTCATAAAAATCTGTTACATCAAAGTGTAGTGACTATAAGGCACATCCTCCTATGTTGTCTGTTACTTCAAGTGATCGCATTGAACAAGTTAAATGTGTTGATTAAATAAAACATGTAATTATCAATATATATTGTATAGTCAATTACTTCCACCTGGTACCTGAATCAAAATACATATTTAAAGCCTTGCTCCATGTTTTACAATTTTATCTGATTGGCTCAGAGTGTTCTAGTCACTACACAATGATGTTTTTCTTTAATTCTTCTTTTTGTAATTTTCTTTCTTTTCGCTATTGAATTTAAATGAAATGATATGCAAGTGTGGTTTTGTTTTTATTTTTTATTTTTGTTACGGTGCATCGACTTTTGCTTTTATTATTGTCAATGCTTTTTGCATTGATCACAATTTCTTTTGATCTTCAGCTACTTTTTTTTTTTAGTTAAGTGTACATGCACATCCCTCTCTAATTTAGCATATGAATCACCTTTCATCTGTTTATTGGTTTCAAATAAATTTAAAAAAATATATATTCTTCTTTTATTTTTTCTGTCCTTCAAATTTCAATATTTGTTTTTACTTAATGGCATGGGATCAATAAAAAGTGATGATAATTCAATTAAACAACATGCAAAAAGCATTTTTATTATTGTCAATGCTTTTTGCATGTTGTTTAATTGAATTATCATCACTTTTTATTGATCTCGTGTCATAAATTACAAACAAATATTGAAATTTGAGGGACAGAAAAAATAAAAGAAGAATATATATTTTTTTAAATTTATTTGAAACCAATAAACAGATGAAAGGGGACTCATATGCTAGATTAGTGAGGGATGTGCATGTATACTTAACTACAAGAAGTAGCTGAAGATGAAAAGAAATTGTGATCAATTATTTTAGTAATTAAAAATGTAACACATTGACTCCCAACTATATGTTTACTCTCAGTTTGTTCTGTTGTCTAGGATGCCACACCATTCATTGAGCTCAACTCCGGATAATGATAAAACACATAATTTGCTGAGTTAAAACATAGGAAATGTTTGTGCTTGGCTTAGACCACCAACTCATTTAACATCAGAATTCTGAAAAACTGTGGCATTCAATATGAAAATGGTGAATTTATACTGCTAACATCATTAGCTTCAGTGTGTTTGGTTTATTGGCCCAAGTCCATGGACCAAGACATAGCAGTAAGCCACGTAGGCTAAGAGATCTCTTCCTATGCATGTCTGAGCCACTTTATTTCAGCTGGAACGCAGTTAGCCCCAAGTACTTTGGTAATTATTATCAACAAGAAAATTGTCAAGTAGAATTGTAGCTTACCAATTGTTTCATCGCTCGGGTCCAATGCCAGTGCAAGTTTGTCCCATTTAAATGACGGAGAAGGTTTTTCCATTGGGTTTCTCAAACCAATCGCTCTTGACGGGCTGACGACATACGAAAGTCGTATAGGTGGAAGAACTGCAAGTCTGCAAGGACCACTTGTTGCGTTGTATGCGTTGACAAGATAACACCATTTTACAGGATCCAATGGCCGAGCATTACTGACTAATCGCAGGATCCCTCCCTCTCGCAAAAAAATAATAGCTGTTAGCATATAAGAAGTAGAAAATTAAATGTGCACAATTTTTAATGTGCAGTGCCATATTTGGCATTTCCCCCTGAATGTCAAAATTTCATCAAATAAAATTAAGGGGTTCTTTAGGGACTTCATTTTTATTTATTTGTAATTTTTCCAGTTTCACTCGTTCTTTAAACATCCAAATAATGTTTATAATAAGTAGTTATTCCTTATGTATTTATATGTGTTAGCTTATAAAAACAATGTTAAAATTATATATATTTCGTTTATTTGATATTAATATGGCCTTTGTCCCCAACGGCAATTGTTTTTGTAATGTTATATTTTGAAGGAATCACATCCTGCTACCTCAGACTAGTGTCCTTGATTCAGATAACTTTTTTATTATTTTTAAGAAAAATTAAAAAAAAAAAAGTGATTAAAATCATCTAGAAAAGGCTGAGGAAACAGGTTGCGATACCAGCAAAATATAATGTTAAAAAAAACAACAGCTGGAGACAAAAGCCATATCACTAATAAATATACTCTCCAGCTTATTTATATATATATATATATATATATATATATATATATATATATATATATATATATATATTATTTATGTATAATATAAATGCAATACAAACAGTTCTTTCCAAGGAACTGATGAAGGCAGTAGCTGAAAATGTCTACCTACCCAGTGAGTGCAGTGCTTCTTTATTTCTTTATTTCTTCACTCCTGTTTATTAAATAGCCTATACAGTGCTCAGTCCCAAATATTTTTAATTTTATTTTAATCATTATATATATTTATTATATATATATATATATATATATATATATATATATATATATATATATATATATATATTAATTCTGGTGAATGATGACCCAATATATATTTTTTCACTTTTTCTTGTTCCTTTTTCTGGCAGGGGGTCAATAAAGTAGTACACTTTTTTCACTTTAACCACTTTATTTTGTATGTTTCGCCCGACATGTTTCTTGCCTTTTCGCACCTCTTCAGGGGCTTTCCTTATCAGGAAGTCCTCTCGTCGTGTTGTCTAGCTTGAGTCAGGCGTAATACTGAGTATTATGCCTGTCGGGCGAAACATACAAAATAAAGTGAAAAAAGTGTGTACTACTTTATCGACCCCCTGCCAGAAAAAGGAACAAGAAAAAGTGAAAATATATATATATATATATATATATATATATATATATATACGCGTACACACACACTCACAAAGAAATGTTTCTTTACTTTTTGTCTATATATTTTGATTCTATTTAATTTGTTATAGTAGTCTATAGACACACTTGCAATGTGTACACATACAAAATATAACCAAATAAGTTAAATATAGCATATATTTCAAAATTGTTTATTAAATGAATAAAGTTACCTCATGTTTGGCTTCTTGATGAGAATCATTTCCAAGAATAGCATGCTCGCTTTCTCGTCCAAGGAAACTTTCATATTTTCCAAAAAGTTGACCAGAATTACTAAATTTTTTTCCATAACTCTGAAAAATGGAACAGAAATATTAATACACAAATGAACTCAAATATAATAGTATTAGTCAAAAGCTTTGAGGCTAAGTATTATTGCTGCTATCATTTGAAAAAAGAATATCTTTTTTTACGAAAGATCGAGAAAATGTAAATGTTGGAGTGTACACAAAAGGATCTAAACTTCTGTCTTGGGTTGTAATTCATAAATATCATTTCTGAAGTAGAGTGTAGGCTAGTTAATTACCTCCGAAGGTTGAACAAGATGCTTAATAAGATCAGCACTGTACAGAAAGCCTCCAATCCAGACAACCATACAGATCATGAATCCTCTCTGAACAATTCTTGTTCGACCCCAAAAGAACATTATCCTCAACCTGAAATGGGAGATTTCATTCAACAAATGAATTCATATTTTATGATGAATAATTGAACATTCAAAAAAATCCGAAAAATAAATAACTGACTATGGTTTTAAATTATTATTCTTCTAAGCAATATTTGCAATGTCAACAGCAGACACCAGATCAGAGATAGATTCCACTATAACAAACAATGAATTTCTGACAGTGAATATCCTACTGTGCAATATACAGTGATTTAATAAAGAATTGAAAATTAGCATAAGGAAGTTGGAGAGGAATTAGACAAAATATTGCTTAGAAAGGGGCAAGGCAAGATTATAAGCAAAACAGCTTGAAAATGTTGTATATAAGTATATTTGTATTGAAGAAATAAATCCATAAAATTATATTTGTACTAAACACTATATATTTTTAGGCAAAACATTGTAATAATAACAAAATATTATTACCTCCTAGGAACTCTGCCCTCCAGACGAGGTGTGGACCTCGTTCTTGGAAGAGGTCTTATAGATTCTTGCTGAGAGATTCCAAATAGAGAAGCATCATTTGTGGATTCTGCCATATCTAAGAAGAGTACAGTTGAAAAGAAGAACATTTGAAGAAAAAAATCACAGAGTAGTCCAACCATTGCAAAAATACAAAATTCCTGAAAAATAAAAATATTTCTTAAGAATTTGATCCAAATCTATAATCAATATCTATACGTTTCACAACTGTATTTGGTGCATTCTTGGGGGAATATAGTGATGAAATTAAAAGCTTACAGCTTCCACTCAAAAAGGAAAACATTTTACAATAGCCCAAGAATGAAAAAGTGGTCACGATCGTATACCTGGCTGGATCTGAGATAATATAAGACAATATTAGTGTCAATGACAGATCTGCTTCTCCTGCTGACCCAGCCTTGAGCGTTAGTGAACAGCAGCTGGAAAAGCCTCCATTATTTAATTACGGAGGAATGACCAAGGGGGGATTGGGAAGGGGGAATCGTGCTTGAGCTCCCTCCCTACAAGCAAACTCATCTTAGATGGGTAGGCTCAACTAACGATGTGATATCTTACAAAAAATAATAATAATATTAATTCAAATTAAGAATTACAGCATCAAAATAGAAGATCAGAACAGATCTATCATCCAAAATTAAACGTCTAATATAAATATCTACCTGAATTGATGGAACTAAAGTAAATAATCCAAAAGTGAGGATAGTGACTTCAGTAAGCAAGTTTTTTGTTATTCCCCATCCTTCTTTTGAAAGCCCCTGTGCAAGCCTGATTTTCGAGTCGAGATGTCCAGGAGTAGATAGAACTGATTTTGTGAGCACTAATATATTTTCAAGGCCAACAACAACCACCAAATATGGGAAAACCTGAAAAACAAAAATAAAATTATTAAAAACGAAAGAAAACTATTCGTGGACAAACCTTTGTATAGGTGTGTGTGTGTGTGTATATGTGTGTGTGTATATATATATATATATATATATATATATATATATATACACACACATATACATATATACATTACTTTTAAATGTGGTTGGTATGTCATAAACTTTTTTTCATCAAAAGTTAGATTTTGTTCCTCAAAACTTCAGTCCTCCAAATGTTCTTGAAATGGAGTAACATAAGTATATGTAAATATATATATATATATATATATATATATATATATATATATATATTCTATTCTACGTATTTCTGACCATTAATTACGTATATTTATTATTTTGGATATATATGGTGCAGGTCAAAAAAATTGTACTCCTTTTTCTTATGTACTACTTTATTCTTGGCTTGCCCTACATGTTTTGTGGCCTTCGTGCCACTTCCTCAGGGGCCATTAAATCCCCATGTGTGGTCCACTCGCTAACCACATTAAGACTGACTGAGGGGTAGCGAGCGGACCACACATGGGGATTTAACACGTTAAGTGTGGCTGTTGTTTGGCCATGCTTTCGCTATATGCGGTGCATGCACCCGGAGGCATGTACAGCATTATTCTTCATATGCGGTGCATGCCCCCGGGGGCATGTAACCTTCCTATCTGTAAACTCTTATTTAACGACGTCTAGCAATCAAAGGAAAAGAGATAATGCACTGATTTTTCACAGAATCATTGCATCTAACATCAGTAAATACACATTCAAAGCAGGAGGAGGATCTGGAAATATGATCAAATAAAAAAATTCTGAATAATTTAAAAAATGTATTTTACAGATATACGGAATATTTTTTTCGATGTTCTAAAATAAGCAAATAAATTAGTACCAATTTAAACAATATTATTACAATATACATTACACAACAATACAATACAAAAAGTTCAAAATTAACAAAATAATTTAATTTAGTTCAAATAAATCGATCCCGAATTCTCAATATTCATCCTAATAAAGGCACTAATTATTATGATGTCTATTGAAACAGTCTAAGCAAAGCCCTGGATTTTTGGGGTGCGAGTCAGAATAACTTATAACACGCCTGACTTTTTTCGTAACCTCCCTGATGGACATGGTTTTTCGTAAATTTTGGTATCACCCAATATAGACTCTTCTTTTTTTTTCCTTTCAGGCCCATCCGGTTATATAAATGTATGTTACCTTAAACTTCCTTCTCTTTGACATTTTATTTTAAATTTTTAACGAAAGATCAAATCCTACCAAATAACTTCTATTCCTTTACTAAAGCACAAGGGATATGATCGGAACCGTGCCAAGATGACACAGTTCCTTCGAGTCGGACTTTTTAATGTATAATTATGCATTATCATTTGGTTATTACTATTATTATTATTAAATTTTGCATGGAGTACGGACATATGCCGCACTGGATGAAAGAAGTTATGTCTCCAGTGCGGCATATGCCCCCGGGGGCATGTATGATAAAATGCATGATTTCCTTTTCTTACTTTGCAAAACAAACGCGCTAGTGGCTCCATTTGCCATTACTATTAAAATTAGTTAAAATTACTATTATTATAAAAACACGAAAAATATCAGCCGCACTGAAGTAATGATCTTTTGAAAATGAACCCGCACATACGTTATATGCGGTGCATGCCCCCAGGGGCATGCACCGCAGTTAACATGTTAATGGCCCCTGAGGAGGTTGCATGAAGGACACGAAAAAAGTAGGGCAAGCCAGGAATAAAGCAGTATAATGGGTAATGGTAAAATATTTAAAGAAAGGCTGCAGTAGCACAGCTTTTAAATTAAAAAATTAATAAATATTAAAAGAATGAAAAAAGTCCAAAATTTCCACAGCTATTTTATTTTTAGCAGAACGTTTTCAGGGAGCTTATTTCATTTATTCATGGAGCTTAGTACCTCAATACGTTCTGCAAAAAATAAAATACCTGTGGAAATTTTGGGTTTTTTTCATTCTTCTGATCAATTTCCACCATCCAGCAATTACTACAATAATAAATATTACTTTCCTATGAAATACCCCATGAGATGGAAGAAAAATTGATAAAGTTGTGCATCTATCTCTCCTTTTTTTTCTAATCAGTACTTTTTAATGTAATGCAGTCTTTAAGAAAGACAATCTGAGTACCAATTGTGCGCAGAATAGAACACATAAAGGTAGTGGTTTTAACTAAAAATTGTAACTAAAAAAATTTACAAGAAAAAGGAAAGAAAAAGTAAAATATAAATAAAATTATAAGTAGTACCTCTCTTCCACGAGTACTTGCAGCAGGATCAAGACCGAAGAATAAACAAAGGCCAATAGACATCATCAAAGATGCAATAACTGTACATACTGCACTGAAAGCCATTCCAACCTAAATAACAAAAACAGAAAAATTAGAATTTTATTATATTAGATACTGAAGAAATATGTTATTTAGATGAGAAATTTTCAAATTACTTTAAGAAATAATGTATTTATTCTCATAAAATATTGTACACGAGAGGTAACCCAATTGAAACTTATCAATAAAAAACAAGTATCTATACAATGGATAGAAGATTACTTAACTTGCGATGATGTTATATGAACCCTGCGAGCCTATAGTCTGTTCAGTTAGGTGTAAAAGTTCAATTACATACACACAAACTTCTGAAAGAAATATTCTCGATGGTTTAGCCATTTGCAAATTCTCACTTCAATGATCAACAAGCTACGTGAAACTCAATAAAAACTGATTATATCTTGTTTAGGCTTTGAGAGATTCAAGGTAAGGGAGATAAATGTTTATCAATAATTAGATAAAGCTAAGGATGAAACCAATTTACACTATAATGTTGCCTGTTCAAATAGATAATTTGGTTGGAGGGAAAAGGGGGTGGCCTATATTCTCGGTGCAGAAAATTGTCGGTAAAAATTCTCTATGTTATAACCTTATCACTAGGAGGTTTAATGTTTTTATAGCCTTAGCTTTGGCTAAGTATTGATATATATTAAACACTATCTCCTTTGTCTGATCTCTCTAGGCCTTCCCTAGTCATAAATGAGACGAAATAAGTTTTTATAATGTTTCATGTATTGTTTCGTCCCTTGAAATGATAATTTGCAAATGGCAAAACAAGCAACATAAGGAAATGTATTTTCATGTACAGAATTATGCCTATTAGCATAAAAAAAAAAAGTTAAACGTAATTCTTTTAACCCTTACACGCCGAAGCACCAATAAATTGGCCTTGAGGGGCTTGGGCCCAGACGAGGAAGCGCCAATATATTAGTGTTGAGCCGCCAGACGACAAAGCACCAATATATTGGTGTTCGCATTTCAGGCGCTGCATATTAATGAGTGACATGTGTAAGACTTCTCGGAAGAAGATACATGGCAGCCTGGTCTTTCCTCAGCTCCAGGAAGCGTTATTGAAGAACATTCTAGGATTTTGAGGGAGACAGTGGGTCTTTTCAAGGATAAGTGAACACAAAAAAACAAAACAAAAAAACTTATTTTATGTAATTAATAATTTTAGTTTAAATTATTTGGAATTATACTTTCTTTTTTTTTATGGCACTTTGACAACTAGGCCATTATTCTTTTCTTACTGCTAATGTAATAATTATGATTTCTAATTTTAAAAAAAGTAACTGGACAATTTGTATATTAAAGACAATAGAGAGAAACTAAATAAATGAGCTAGGAATAGCGTAACAGCACGGGATGTAGAGCGTTTAGGGGCTAATGCAGCCCCGTCTGAGGGAGTCACAAGTCCAGAAAGGATTAATCATTGAGGCCTTACATTTAAAGACGTGATAATAAAAGGATTTTTAAAATAAATAAAAAAAACTTTGGAAATCGAACATTTACCTTTGATCTTACAAGTTCTATTTTTTTCACAGAGAAGTACATGTAGATGAAGAGAGCAAGATAAGTACAGAAGAGTGGTAGGAATTCATAGAAATCGAAGTCCCCAGGATAGTAAATGTGAAGAGTCCTACCTTAAAGAGATAAATAATCAAAAATTAAAATGGAAATGTATATTATAAGGGCCAGAATACCTAATTATCTAATTCTACTGTATGTTATGGTTTCACTTGTAAACTTTCATAATATGTAATTAATATATCTGTCAAACATATATCAAATTGAGAATAGAAAAATACTATGGTTAATCTCTCTAAAATGTTAAATAGTAGTATTGCTGTCAATTTTCATAAAGTATATAGCTTAAGAAAGTGAGTTTCTATTTCTTATAGTTGGTTAACTTTCAAACAAACATTTATTTATTTAAATTTTAATTTTTAATGTCCATTTATAAAAATGTGATTACTTCTAAAACTTTTTTTTTATTTATTTTTACTAAACTTAGAAATTAACAAAGCAATATTACTTGTTATATTTTCTAAGAGAAGTGGATACAGTGTAAAGAGATGTTCATGAAGCCCTTCTAAGTATCTGAAACAACAAAATAAAAACAAATTTTTAAAATAATTTTCAGCACACACATATATATTATATGTAGATATATAGATACATACAGGAGAATGCTTAATTTGGATAACATCCGGATTAATTTGGGGCCGGGTATGCTTCAGATAATCGCAAAATTTGGATTATTGGACATGTAATTGTATTAAAAAGAAACGATAATATTACATTGTAAAATATTATTTATTAATGTTCCAAAGTACTTTCAACACAAATTAATTAATAAATTACTGAAAAAAATTGATATAAAATAAAAAATTACTTATCTTTACCTGTAGAACAGATATAAAAATGAACTATTGATATGTAAATACCACAATAAAAAAAATCCGACCAACTTAAACTGAAAAAGCAATACGCTAGTTGAATGGTTGAACTATAAAAACAAATATTCCCGTCATGTCGCAGGCATCTTTTTTTTGCCGTCTGTTCGCACATTAGGGAGTGAATTCGGATAATATTTGGATAATTGGCGTTCTACTGTAAAGGAGCTGATTTGGACTGTGTGATTATATACCAGGAAGTTATTCTTTTATAGATAAAGAAAATTATATTGTAAATAATGATCCGACTTACTCCTGGTCAAGTCTATTCATAAGAAAAGTAACCGCAAATTGGATGACTCTTTGACGATTTCGTAATGGATACCTCTTCATTCCAGTTTCTCGAAGGCAAATGCCAAATAGAAGTTCAGCAAGGGATACTTTTCCAACTTGAGTGTGCTGGAAAATCAAGTAAATATATAATTCAATGTTGTCATTTTTATTTCTTTCAATATCAGTTACCAACAAGTTAATTAACTAAATTGTCGCATATTGAAATTGATAGAATTATTTGGGTGCTATCCCAATAAAAATAGAAGAGGCACACAATATACAGATTTGAACCAGTTTTTTTGTTAAATTTACAGGTTATGAAATATTGACATTTCACACAGTTACTTCTGGACTGTGTTATCCAGTCAACATGAACCCTGCTCCCCCCTTATTTTTTACTCCCTACGAGGAAGAGGAAACGTGCTAAAATATTAAGAATTTACAAGTTCACACACCTATTATTATAAATGGCTACAATATATCCAACTTGATTAATTCTAATAGTACATTTATTGTGAGAAAAGTTAATAAGTTTAAAAAAAAAATACTCACATATTGCTCATAAACAGTAGCAGCCAGGGAGGTATCTGTGTAGAATTTCATTGGGTCCTGATCCCAAAAATTTGCAGGAGAAATCAAGAGGCAATTGTATTGAGGGAGTGGGCTGTTTCCTGAAGTAGCCTCTACATGGGCACAGACATCGACTAAACTAATACGATTCCTGCAAAAAAAATGCATATACTCAAAAGGGGTTTCTCTGTCAATTTGTCTCACTCACATTTCTCCTCCTTGATCTCACTCCCCGTCTATATTCCACACCCTTCTTAATTTTATTATTTAGATTTTATTATTACTTCATTATTTTCTTTTATGGAAATTGTGTTAGACTTTTATGTAAATAGAGGTAGACTTTTATTTATTTATTTATATTATGTGATCTATTTGATATTCTTAAGGAACAAATGTCCCAGCATAAAGTGTTTTTTTTTTTTTTTTTTTTTTTTGTTTTTTTCTTCATTTAATCATTACATTTCATTGGCTAATACATCACTATGACAAACAATATGTGTTTCCACTGCAAGAATAGTCGCAAATTTTGATTGTAATTTTCTGGCCTACTGATTGACAAATGTAGCTGAATTTTAGAGCAATCGTGTGATTTTCAGGGTTAATAAGCTCATTAAGTGAGTTTTACGGGAAACAAAGTTTACAATGAAATAATAATAATAGATTAGAATACGAAGACAGGTATAGTTGGGATTCGGCTAGGAGAAAAACGTCAGACTTTCAAAAAGAAATCTGTATTTTGGACGTTTCGACTGC
This sequence comes from Gonocerus acuteangulatus, assembly GCA_946811695.1. Classification (NCBI taxonomy): domain Eukaryota; kingdom Metazoa; phylum Arthropoda; class Insecta; order Hemiptera; family Coreidae; genus Gonocerus; species Gonocerus acuteangulatus. The sequence continues at coordinate 52,657,238 of OX328130.1, forward strand.
AACAATGGCAGCCTTCTTCAGCACTAGAGAATGCCTAGGGGGGGGGAAGGGAGGAAGACCTCGAGGACAACTTAGGTAACCATGGTAGAAGTATGAATAGATTAGAATAGATAAAATAGTAAGGGTTTTAAAACAGATAAAACAGTGTGGAGATATTTTAATGAGGAAAAGACAAGAAAAAAAAAATCTGTCCTCATACTCTGATTGGAAGTTACTACATCACTGATGTGATGTGGGATCTCTCCTCACTGCCCTGTTGGAAGCTTGAAAATCAAGTCAAAGTGTGGTCAAAAAACTAATTTTTTATTAAAATATGTAATTTCATTGAACTATTATGATTGAACCCTCCCATTTTTTTAGCTGAAGAAGACTGTCAAAGAGAATATCAAAACGTTCAAAATATAGAATTTTCATAAAATGTGATTTTTTCTTTTAGCCCAACCATTCTTTGACTTCCTCTTCACCTTAAATGGTTTACTATTTGCATATTATCGTTAAATTAAATACGTGAGCAAATTACTTTGGTTCTTGATAATTCTGTATAGCTTCTTTGAGCCTGAAGACTTCTGCCAAGGGCCCTCGAATGGCATCGGTCAGTTGCATGTCAGAGCTCCATGGAGACACTGTACTCTTCATTATCACCTAAGAAATAGAAATAAGAAAATTAAATTTACACATTTTTGCATAAGAATTTAATTAAAATGTTCCATATCTAATATAGCATTAATATAATCAAATGAAGCTATTTATTATGTATTATAATTTCAACTTTAATACATTTTGAAAATACCAATAATTATGAAATTATAGATAATGAACCAATAGCATATGATTCATCTTCAATTAATTTTTTCATATCTGGCCTCTGGTTCTTTGAGATTATTAGGTAAAATTAAATAATTTATAGGTTAAATATTCAGCAAGACTAATATTGACATTTTAATTAAACATGTGAAGAAACTTTTATGATTGTTACAAAGCCTGTGCAAGTTACAAAAAGACTTGCTGATAACAATAAAGCAAAATCCTACCCTTCCTTATTCCTTATTTGCTATCCGGAATTAAAAAGTGTTGTTTGTGAAATTTGTATGAATGTTTTTCTCTCTTATTATTATTTTTTCTAACTAACTTTGTCGTATTTTACATTTTTTATTGATATTTTTATTTTATTTTCTTCCAAATGTTACTTATTTTTTTTTCTTTATGTATGTATTTATCCTTTATATATTTTTATATAAATTAATTTTTTTAAGAAAGGCTATTATTTTATCTATTATTTTATTGTCGTTACCCAACGCAATGAAGATATTTGCAGAGATTTTCAATTTGTATATTTCCCTCCTGTAGTGGTGGCAGTGGACCAAGATGTGTTTTATAGACAAAGTGTCATCACATCTTGGACATTTGATGGGTCATCTTTTGACAGGAAGAATCTATGCAAAAGTTTTGAGTGTCCAATTCATTGATTTTTGGGAAAAATAGCAAGGAATCATTCATCAATAAATACAGTTGAAAAATTCAACACATGGTAAAGAAAATATGTGTTTTTCAACAGTTTTCTTTAGAGAAACTAACTATTATTTTCAAACTGGGTCAAAACTACAAAGAAAAATAATCGTGTGTATCCTTATCTATTCCATAAACGTTTTTGCTTTTGGTCCATTATCTATTAGTTCTACTTAAAGTTTGTTTGATCAATGAGAAGGAGGTAACATGGTAAAAGTAGGAGTAAAGAGGTACTTATAAACTCCCATGCTGGAGGGATACTCCAACGTGGAAAACAAGAAAAAAAGTAAAGAGATTTATTAAAATAAATTACACAAAGAGTGAAAAACAAAAAAATAGTTAAAAATAATGGCATACTAAATTTCAATAGTAAATGATACAGTTAAAATAATTTATGACTGGATTATTCTTGTCATGTCATATTATTTAACAATATACATTATGAATAGAAGTAAAGAGAAAGTTAAAATACCTGTTGAATATAAATAGGTGGGTCGGGAAACCACCTTGGAAGATCTGAAGAACTTTCATTTTCCACAAATGTTTGTGGAATATTACTTGGAAGAGGTAAATTAACCAGAGGAAGACTGTAGAGAAAATCAAAACAGAATTAGAATATTTATGAATTTAACAAGTTTTATTGTTCGAAAATCAAAAATTAAAGAGGACACATTAATGGAGAGTAATCAAGTAAAGGTCATCAATCTTAACCCTAGAACGCCTACCTTCATCAAAATGACGAACACCTCTGTGATTTACAGTAGCCCTTCCCTCCCCGCATTCTATTCTCCATCAGACCCCAGATATGCTATCTGTGGTCAGATTTTCATATAACAAACTAATTTTCATTACCCTTCCCCTCTAAGTCATGAAACTAATTCATAAAGTTGTATTAATCAATTTTTCAATCAACTCCCCGGCACTACAGGTCTTTGTGACCCTTGGTCCTCCAGGCTTTTCCTTCCAACGGCCAAGGTCTTTGGAGGCGTTCCTCTAATTTTTTACCCATGGCTTAGCAGCCTCTTTGTTACCTCGTCTTTGAATAGAGCATTGTACAGCTTCAGTTTTGCATTCCTTGAGAGAATGGTTGATTTGAAGAGTTTTAGGCTTGCGCCCTATTGCTCAACATTATTGTTTTTTGTATTTCATGGCTAATCCTTTTTTCCTAGTTGACAGAGGAGCCGAAGTAAGTGAAACTTTCAAAGTTATAATTGAACTGGGAGATGCTGTTTTTTTACTTCAGTTTGATCATTTGAGGCTTTTAGTTCCACATATTTTGTAATTCCTGATTTATGGTGAGCCCAACCGTGCTGCATCTTTTTACTATAATCTTCTTTTTAAAAAGGCTTCTTCACTTCTGGCCATAATATCCAAATCATCCACACAAGTTCAAAATTGCCAGGTTTCATTGGTAAACAATCCATCATTAATTGCATCTTTAACTGCAGACTGTAAGGTCGAGTTGAACAGCATAGCCGATAATGTGCCACCTTGTCTTACTCCAAAAATTACAGCAAAGATATCACCCACTTTGTTCCGATCATAACCTTATCAGTTGTGCCAATTAATTAAAATTTTAAAGTCCATTTATTATTAATTACGACTTTTAGGACGGGTTATCTATAGGTCATCGTCACCACCCTTTTCTAGCCAGAATGGGGCTGATGCCTTATCTTTTTTCCAAAGAAAAACTACCACCCCTAGCGGGAATCTAACCCACAACCCTTGGCACAAAGGGTTAAGTGCTCAATTATTCATAGAATTAGATAAGATTGGGGTACCTTAGTTGGTTACCTCAAATTAAAGCCATAAAATCAAAAACCAACAAAGCCGTTTATATGCTCAAACAATTAAAAACTGTTTTGAAAACTTCCGACCTACTAAACGCATATCATGGCCTTTTTGAATCCCAATTATACGGAATTAGCTTGTGGGGAAATTCCAAAAAGGCGAAAGAAGTCCTAACAATACAAAAAAAAGCGATTCGGACAATATTAAGCCTAAGGAGGAACACGTCCTGTAGAAATCATTTTAAAAGATTAAATATTTTAACAGTGCCAACCTTATACATTTTAAGAGTTTTAAATATTATTAAAAAACACCTCCCATTGTATAGGAAGCATGGGGATATTCACTCCTATGCCACAAGGCAACGCAACTTAATAGCACTGGGCAAGCACAGTACATTTTTTAAAAACGGGCTTGAGTACATGGGAGCAACTTTATACAACCGATTACCTAAGGAATTGAAGGAGGAGGAGAATAACAAGTTGTTTTCCAAAAAATGTAAAAATTACTTGGCAGAACATGCTTTTTATTCAGTTAAAGAATTTTTTTACACCGAATAACTCCTTACACATTCATTGCTCTGGTTAGCGCAATCATTTTGTTATTTGTTTTACTTAATATTTTGTATTGTAATGGCTTCTTGAACAATTGGTTTATTGAGAAATTTTATTATGTGTTGAAGTCTTTAGATGTAAATTATAAATGTATTGACGTTCCTATTTCCACGCTTCTGTGGGTTAATGGAAATAAAGATTTATTTATTTATTTATTTATTTAAGATAAGATTAGATTGTATAAGTTAATACATACCAATAAATGCCAAGGGGAAGAGGAGGAAGACCACGATAACTTTTAGGCGATCTTGGATAAGTGTAGGATCAGAGGATAACATACAGAAGTATATAGAATGAACCAAGGGAGGGCGGGTGAGTCGGGAAGGATGAAGGAAGGAAAGTACTCGGTGTTAAAAGGAGGGGGTGAAAGGTTTTAATGTTTTGGGTTAAAGAAGTAGAAAAGCAAGGAGCCTGGGGAAAAACAAAACAAAAAACAAATGGATGGTCAAGAGAGCTTACAAAACAAGGTGGAGTAAATTGGCTAAATGTGAATATTTATTTTCCTGCAAATTCGACATCTTCTCTTAGCCTTGTCCCAACCATTCCACTTTATTCTGAGACTTCATATTTAAATTTGTTTTATATATTTTTTGTAGTTTTGAAAAATGTAATATTTATTTAAATATTAACATCCATTTATTATCATTAGGTCACCACCCTTTTCTAGCCAGAATAGGGCTGATGCCTTTTCTTTTTTCCATAGAAAAGTCAACACCCCTAGCGAGAATTGAACCCACGACCCTTGCCACGGAGTGTGAAGTGCTCTTTTATTCATAAAATTAGATAAAATCACTACAATAACAGTAGAAAAGAATAGGGAAAAGTGATTCTTACCATGACAAAATGACGATCGCAGCTGTAAAAATGATGACAAGAACTGGGCGTGCAGCACAGAGAACACCATGACTGTAGTATGCCTGACCAACTCTCTCAGGCAGGCTTCTAGACATATCACCATTAGCTCTGCGTCCTCTAAAAAAAAAAAAACAACCGTAATTTCATTAATTCGTTACACTTTTGAAGGTGCCTAAAAAAAATCAAATTAATAAAAATGTCTAAAATAGACTAAGCTTCATAAAATTCAAGGCTACACGAAAAATCATAAAGCCATTATCATTTTAAGCATGTCTTTAATTGCTTCAATAACAAACTAACTATTATTATTCCTCAATTAGAAAAATAGAAATATAATTCATTTCTTAGTATAAATGGAAACCCTGAAAGAAAACAAACCTTTAATATAAAAAATAATTAAATTCATTTTTAACAGAGCTCATTTCATTTGTTTCCAGAAACATTTTTCTATTATTATTCCAATCCATAATCATCAGTTAATATTAATATTAATATATATATGCTAAGAATATTCATTTGTTTATAAATAAGCATACATTTCATAAATACAACTTCAAAATACTGAGCTAGTCAGTGAGTATAACCCTACCCTATCTCAACATTCAAGTGCTTGGATAGGTTAAAAATGAATTGGAAATAATCATTTTATTTTATAGTCTGAACCAGCATTTTAAAGCACATAATATGCCTTTGGTCCAAGGTCATCCTGGAATAATGTCTATAATTCTTATGCAATCTTTATTAAAAAATACTCATATACTAACACTCAAAGAGATTCTACATCTGTACATCCAGACAAAGCTAGGGTTAAAATGAGCTTAGCTCATATTTTGTGATTTTTATACGGTTGGGGGGGGGGGGAAGCTATCATCACATTGCAAAAATTCTTAACTGATAAGCCAAACAATCCTAAAGGTGACTCATATCTGAGTGTAAATATATACAAAAACATGTATGCTATATCTAAATATATATCTACCATCTCTTTAAATTATTCATGATAATTATTAAAAATTAAAATCAAAATATATAATTACTCCAATTACCTAAATGAACTAGGAATCATATTTTCAGAGACATTTAAAAAATTATATGAAAGAACGTCGTCTTTTAGAACTAAATAATTGCCAAATACATCAACAATCAAAAAAATTAATATAAAACAAATAAGAAGCATGACTACTAAAGAATAATAAATGTCAACTTACATTTAGTGATTTTAGAATGCATGACACTAGGTAATCCTTAAAATGAAAAAAGGCTTTACTTCAAAAATTACTACCATGGTGACGTTCGTCAATTAAACAATTCCATTGATACTACGTGATAAATGAAACCAAACAGAGCAGAGTGCTTATGAATTACAATCTGGAAGGTTTCAATGTGGTTTTGCAAATAGCTAACAATTCTCTTAGAAATGCTAGCAATCCAAAACCTATGACGTAAGAAGTATTAGTCAGGATGATCCTATTAAACCAGATAGTTTAATTTAATAGAGTTACTCGAATGAATAAAGCGAAATCATCAAAATATTTAAAGCAATCCACTGACGTAGAAGAAAAGCTTATTAAATATTTATAAATGATTGATATTAATTGAACAACATTAAAGGCCATATACTTATAAAAACAGCTTTTTGCGTAACATCGACTCCGGAAAAACTTTGTAAAGCTTCAAAATTTAATCATGCATATGTATGCCAGGCGGGAGGTCTATAAAAATAGAATTACCAACGTCAATTCATTTATGAATCAGCTATACGTGTTTCAAACTATTTCAGGTGAATCTGATGGAGCCATAAAAACTCACTACACTACTAATATAGCCTTACTGTTCAAGAAAATCCATTCCCTACAATTGCCAAGTCAAGAGAGAGAAAAATCAGTTGTGTAGAATCGATGGTCTAAAAAATAAAAATCTATTATCTAGAAGTTCAGTCATTTCAAATGAAATTTTTATGTGTAGTATATAATTCAAATTCTAATTTTTTTCCTGGCAAAAGCAAAAATATACAAATTGACGTTTTATCTCTGTTTTTTTTTAAATTTTATTTATTAACGACTAATTTCCAGTTTTTTAATAAATAAGCATTTTCTTTTCTTTTTTGGTTTGTATGATTTATTCTTTTAAAACACTAATTGTTTAAAATAGTTAGAACAGGAAAAATTCAGAAGTTTTTTATTTTAAAAAACAATAACATCTTCTTTGAAAACATCAGTATTAAATAAAGGCATTATTCTACATTCCTCTTCTAGTCTTTCTAAGTCATCAGGATCTCTCTTGTCAATCAACACTCCATCGACGTACATCTTTTCAAAATCCGTACCTTCAGCTTCCTCAATCTCTTCTTCCACTCCTATTTCCTTCTCTGGCTGCTTCTTCTTTTCAGGACGTGGACCCTTGGCTAGGGAAAACCGTTTGTGAGGAGGATTGTTCAGGATTTTTTGCATTATTTTTCTTGCAGCAATTTTCATATCCTTTGTCGCCATGATATCTATAATGGTGTTATATCTGCGCTCTTCGAAATCATCCTTTATCAAAACCCCTGGCTTCTCGTGAGAAGATAATGCCATGGCCTAAATAAATACAAAAAGGTTGTGTAACAAATAGAACTTTCATCTGTTTTACATACATATATACACATAGACGCGTATATAATTATAGTATAGAAGTTGATAAAATAATTAAAATTGAGGCATCCATAACTTTTATAATATATCAACATGAAGATACTAAATGGACAATGCACGACAAAATCTTACAAAGAATTTAAATTACTATGATAAGTAAACGGAAAAAACAGTTGAACCCTTACTCCGCATTGCCAAATGACAGCATAATTAAGAATTATATTAATTGAAAGCAAAAAACCCACAGTAACTATAGAAAATTCAAAATATTTTAAGATTTCTTAAAATCAATCATGCAAATTGCGTCGATATTAATACATTGACCGCCAACTACGAGATAATTTATAGTTTGTACTAAGACCTAGGATGACAACTTCCATTAATTTTATTCGATTAAGTAGTTCTGGGAAAATTGCGGTATTGGTGTGATAATGTGGGACAATAGCTCAGTTTAATACACAGTAATATATATATATATATATATATATATATATATATATATATATATATATATATATACCTATTAAATAATTAAAAAGTAATCATAGCATTACCCTTTCAGAGAAGTGATATTGATCTATGTAGTGATATTCTTTAGTTGCTTTTTTAAGTCCTGCCAGTGTTAGTTGGCCATCTCTGACATGGTGAGCTTGAAGTTGAGAACGTGCAAGCATAAACATACAATTTAGGAACCATACTAAATTCTTGGCATTTTTTGAAGCAGCTATGCCTTTCTTTGAATACGCCCCCATTATGAGAGGACGTCCTTTAAAAGAGTACGCTGCGGCGATTTCATGACATAAATAAGCTGTTTCTAAGGGATCTACAGTATGGTCTAAGTCTGCTTGTTTCCTAGCAATGAAGCCACTAAAAAAAAATTATACTGATAATGTTGTGAAATGAGATTATGCAAGTAGGTAAATAAACCCACGAAATTTCAACAAAAAGTTAATAAATTTTATATCAATTTTTCCCATTTCTAAATTTTCATTAGAGAAAATAAAATCAAAATATAGATAGAATATCAACTGTAACCTCAAATGTTGAGTGTAACTTGGATATTAACTCACTCAACGTCTCTAATGGCAGGATGAAAACCCCCGTCTCTGTATATTTCGTGCACCAATTTATAAGGTCTCGTCATTCCCATGATGTACATCACCCGTTCGTCGTTTTTCACATTCTCCCAATTCAAAAATATTATTTTCATGGAGAGAAACATATCGCCTAGCATGTTGATAACCTCGTTCAAAGCTTCCCGCTTGAAGGTTATGAATTTCTCAGACTGTTCGAAGAGATAATGCCTCAGTGCGTTACCCTTTTTGAAGCTGTTGACAAAATCCTTTTTACCAATTGAGACCTGAACAGCGTTCAACTGGCTTAAGATGTACAACTCGGCCTCTTTCTTCTTCAAACGTGCCTTTTCAAACATAATCATTTGTGTAGCTTTTGGTATTATATCCATTTCTCTCGAATATAATGGCCTTCTTCTCCAGAGAGCTCCCTTGAAAAATTATTAAATGTTTTCGTTAAAATATATTTCCATATTGATAATGATTGAATTTTAATTTACACAAGCAAAGAAATAAATACCGCCTTTTCTCTCAGCCTCAAAACAGCGCTGTTCAGGATTTTTTTAAGTTTTACATTTTGCTTCTGATTGCCTAAGTAGAGTTTATCTGATTCCAGAAGTTCACAGAGCAGTCTGTAATCTTTGGCAGCCTTATCAAGGTAGATTTCCGTATAGGCTTCTTTTATTCTCTCGATTTTTCTCTAAATTCCAGTCAAAATATTTAGAAAATATGTATCTGATAAAAAATAGAAACATAAAAGTTATATTAATGGTGTTGAAATATTAAATTAAAACTATGAAAAATAGATTCTCTTTTAGGCGTCGATGCGAGTGGCTAATTTATCGGACACAAGCACTGTAGCACAACTAAGTCGAATGCACTCTTCGCTGCCTAGGCAGCACGTGGTAGCTGCCGAGGCAGTGAGCGCTAGATATAACTGACTAAAATCTCGTTAGATTCGGCTGCCGTGTAGTCCCGTAACAAATCCGGTCCGGTGTTGCCATCAGTGAAAACAGACCAGTTAGGGGGTGCCGCTGCACTCTTAAGGATTAAAAAATAAGGTGTTATATGTAGTAATTTTTTATTCTTCTGCGCATGTCGTCAACTTGACTCAATACTAATATTTTGACAAGAATTGTCAACGTTTCATAACCCATAGGCGAAGTAACAAGCGTATCTATTTTGTATGTTATATTTATAAATGGGCACACTTATAATTCAGGGAAACTAATAATTAATTAACAAATTTGTACATTCTTTTATTACGGGAATGGACTCAATATCATTCTGAAAGAACAAAAATGTTAATGGTTATCGTGACAGCAAACACATACACACAGATATAAATTACAATGAGGGTAATTTTTGGTACTACTGTGTAGGAAGATGCCTAATTATCAATCAAGTATTATCTTTCATCATTTAAATAAAATCATTCAGAAATTAGTATATTATCACAAATAACTTACTAATTTTCTTCTCTTTGCAATTTCTACGTTTGGCGGGGAAGGATAGGCAATGTTTAGTTGTTTTAACTTCATTTTCCTGACCACGTTTCCAAGTCGGTTGGAGCTCATCAGATCTCCTGCATCCGGTCCAAGTGTATCCATTACAACACCCGTTGCCTAAGCAAGATACATTTTCATAATGACAACATAAATACCAATCGAATAAGTAATGTAACAAACCAAGAGGGCCCAGAGGGGGAGATACTGTAGAGATATTTAATACTTAACCACAAGGCACATTTGGGAGATAGTGTGGTCTATAATATGCTCCTGCCGCCTGATTTTCTCCCATGCAGGTACCCATTAAATTAATCAAAGGCTTGGAGGCAGTCTGAGACTCCGAATCCAATCATCGAACAATGACACTTGAAGATAAAATCTTCAGTGGCCCCTACGAATTCAGGTCCTACTACACAGCTAACCAGCCCTTTCTTACTTCCCTAGTCAAATATCAATATTTGAATCATTGACTAAATCTAAAAATTTTGTTTAATTTTATTTTTTTAAATTTCGTTTAATTTCATTTTAACTTTTTTTGGATAATCGCTTTTTATTATTATTATTTTTTTATTTTGCTCTCTCTCAATTCTCCGACCCAAAAATCTGCGTTATTTATTAATGGACGTTAAAATTTAAGTAAAGATGGAATGGTTGGGATTCGGCTAAATAACCCTCAATATGATTTTGTTTTAAAAAAATCTATATTTCGGACGTTTCGGCTACTCATTGGTAGCCTTCGTCAGCTAAAATGACAAAAAAAGAAATTAATACAAAAACAAAAAAAATTATAATTGTGATAGGTAACAGAACTATAGATACAATTAACTTATAAAAGAACATATCGTCTTAAATTCTTAGAATGAGTAGAATGAAAAAGTAAATAGGTACAATAATTGATTTTAATAGTAATTAGTAACGTTAATTGATTTTACAAAGAAATAAGAAACTACATACCAATGACAAATATAGTAGCTAATAGTAACATTAATTAATTTTACAAAGAAATAAGATACTACACACCAATAGAAATGCCGAGCGGCAGAGGAAGACCAAGGTTGGCAATTAAGTAACCATTGTAGAGTGTCTAAGGAGAAAGGAATCTACTGGGGTATAAGTAAGTGAAAACAGCAGGTGGCGGGAGAAATGTCGGTAAGGATCAAAAGGCATGTTTATGACATTTTTATGACAGGAAAGGAGAAAAAGGTGTTAATGGAAGGATACCCAAGGGGCATGGGAAAATCTAGGTGGGAGGTCGGGAGAGTATTTGGACTCCCGACCTCCCACCTGATTTGAAAATTTGTCGATTCTATTAACCTGACTAGTCCCTTTGAGCACTTGTGGCCCGTTCCGGAACTGATTTTCTTCCTAGAAAAATAAAAATTATACTACTTAAATTATTTTTTTATTTAATTCTTTTTTATTAACTACCTTTTTTTTTTCCTGTTTTCTATTGTATAGGTTGGCGCAGATACTACCAATCTATTTCGGAATCCTGTTGAACACACGATATTCACGCACATGATTTTGAAGCTATATGATTCGAAAATCAGTACACCAAGGATCGTTGGCCTGTTCAGATGAAGAAGCTTTCATCAATCGGACAACAAGTGGTAATGTTCAATCGCTGCACGCTAAGTGCAGTATTTCCAGGTGTTCATTTAATTCATTGCGACCTGGTGGTTTCTTATTGACATTAACTTTTCTCCTCCACCGCCTAACCCGGCGTGAAATACTTTGTCGATCTGAAACAGTTTTAAACCGATTTCCATTATTGCGTCGCATTGTACGCTGTGTTTCAATTATTGGACCAATTCGGATGAAAGCTTCCACATCCGAAGTCCACATGTTCACAGACCAAAGAGGGTTACTGGTGCATAATTATGCCCGACGCATGAGCTTCATTATCGTATTTTCAACCTAAATTCAGCCGTGAGTAGAATCGCTTCTTGATAATCCAGAAATGTTTCTGGCTAATTTTTGGGATTCTAACTCTCGGCTAATTCTATTTTCAATGACTTTCCGCCAGACATACGTACTATTTGAGAAATTTGGGTCATTATAAGATATTGATAAACTACATTAGTATACTGACTGCATAAATGCCATGTAGAAACCTCGGTGGCCTGGGCTTGAGGCAGTGACCTCTATGGTAAGTTCCAAGTGCATCTTCAAAGAGGTTCTTCTCCAACAAAACTTCACCCCTAGCCTGCAGTAATGACGTATTATGAGGATCTAACTGCAAGCCTTCAACTGCATCGCTCTCTGCACTCCTGATGTTGCCCATATGAAGATAAGCGATACTCCTCTTACCATAAATTGGGAGCATTTCTTTATTATCGTTTGCATTGTCTTCAGCTTCTCTGTACATTCGTATAGCTGAAAACAGTAATTTTTATATTTGATAGATTGGCTGTTAAAAGATAAAAATATGTTTATCGATAAGCCCTGTTCTGCTATTTCCTATCCGAAAATCCTTCAGGATTGAACTAAATACTCAATGAATCAGGGATTAATGTTTGCCATATCTATTAGTGCCTCTAAGGAATAGGAGTCCAGTAAGTAGTATAAGAGTTGGTCAAGTTAGTCAAGGATGGTGCTACTATTAATGGTTTAATGAAGTGACAAAAATAATTATAGTTACTGATGAAGCACCAGACAGGGCGTGAAACATGCGGAGCAAGAAATAAACGATTTGTAATAGACTGAACATGTGTTCATTTGTACTTATTTATTTTATAGGAACATCTCCATTTAAGCAATTATATTATTTATTTTTTTGCTCTCTCTCGATTTTCTTTGGGAGAATCTTGCCTCGATAGGACTAGTTTCGAAAAACCTTGAGAGCTGAAGCAGTCGCTCGATTTCGTCTGAATACTGGCCACGACTACCCGCAAACTCGCTTACACCGCATTGGCCTTGTAGATGATGACAACTGTCAGTTTTGTAAGCTTGGAAGAATGGATGAAGACCACCTGAGGCATTGCGTCGCTCTTACCCACTAGCTTACAGATATCGCTTTAAAAATGGTTTCATTCCATTGAAGAAACCTATAAATCGAATATCAGCATGCATATGAACTCGAAAACGTAAGCGTTCCTTTTTTTTTTTTTTTTTTTTTTTTTTTTTGCACGAATTTTGCTCCAAACCCCATGTTCCGGTGGACGGATTCTGCTGGTTAACGAACTTGGCCTTTTAAATTAGATGAACGATTTTTTTTTTTTTTTTTTTTTTACCAAACTTCAAGTTCGGACTATTTTTGAGCCGTCAGGAGCGCGACAATCCTCTAATCAATAACCTATCCTCATCCTCCATTCCCGGTAACCCTCACCGTCGCCTTAAGCGCAAATGGCCTAGAGACCTATTGTGATCTAACTGTATAATGTAAATATAAAATGTGTAAATATTGTAAATAGCTACTTTAATGTAAACTGTATTAAAAGTTCAAGACAATAGGTTTTGGCCAATGGGCCTTTTTTCCCTATCGGTCCAACAAGACATGTAATCAATAACAAAATAATTATAAAAAATACTGGATGTATTGTATAATTTTCGAATAAAGATATATATAAAAAAGGAGCGCGAACAGACAAATATATGTATATATATATATATATATATATATATATATATATATATATGTATATGTATATATGTACAAATTTGAACCACCGTTATATTATTGATCTATGGGATCTGAAACATGAAATTTTCGTGTCGGCACTGCCGGATTGCGTCATAAGCTGTTTTCCACCCTGTGGAGGGAGGAACCGCGCTAAAAAATACATTATGTGTTTTGAAAATGGGTTTTTTGTAGAAGGCAATACAATCATGACCCGAATACATGTTGACTCATTTACTGCGAGCTTAGTTTCACAAATACTCTTTTGTGTCGTTGTTTAGTACACAATTTCTCATTCCGAGAGGAGTTCTTAATATATTACATTGTTTTATGGCTCTTGGAACAAGTACACACGCGAGTTTTACGGAATTTTAACTATAGTTTTAGTTTTGTCATATTTCAATTCCTTAGATCAATATATGACCAATGTTTTGGAATGGTAAGATTTCTAAAGAAAAATGAACAGCGTGCAAAATTGAAAGCTTAGTTTTAAAGCGTATAACGAAATATTTATTTAAATTTTAACGTCCATTTATTATTAACTACGAATTTTAGGACGGGTTATCTACCAGGATTGCAAGTTTAAAATGTCGTTTTAATTCCAATAGAATGCGCTCTTAGCCTATTGAAGGATTTGCTTATGTCTAAACGCTATCTTGTTTGTTAGTCATTTGTTTACAAAAGTCAGTTGTTTTTAAGTCGTTTACGCAGACGTATCATACCTTTCTTTGGTGTTAAAAATGTCTAATTTTAAGCCAAATAAAGAGCATTTGCGGCATGTCATGATTTTCTTATTTAATCAAAAGAAGAAGGCATCTGAATGTCATCGAATTCTTGTTGAGACTTATGGCGATCTTGCTCCAACCGTCAAGACATGTGAACGTTGGTTTCAAAGTTTCAAACGTGGTGATTTTGATGTTACTGATAAAAAACGAGAAAATCTACCAAAAAAGTTTGAGGACGTCGAATTGCAATCTTTATTAGACGAAGACAATACCCAAACCCAACAAATGATGGCAGAACAGTTGAATGTCACTAGGCAAGCCATTTCCGATCGCCTGAGAGCTATGGGAAAGATTCAAAAGGTTGGAAAATGGGTTCCACATGAATTGGACGAACGACAGATGGAAAAACGAAAAACTGTGTGCGAAATGCTGCTTTTACGCCACGAAAGAAAGGGGTTTTTTGCATCGAGTTGTAACTGGCGATGAAAAATGGATTTATTTTCAGAATCCCAAACGAATAAAATCATGGGTAACGCCAGGACAACCATCCACATCGAGTGCAAGACCGGATCGTTTTGGGAAGAAGACAATGCTGTGTGTGTGGTGGGATCAGAAGGGAGTAATCTACTACGAGCTTCTCAAACCCGGCGAAACAGTCAATACCGACCGCTACCGACAACAATTGATCAATTTGAGTCACGCATTGATCGAAAAACGCCCAGAATGGGCTCACAGGCACGCCAAAGTCATTCTTCAGCATGATAACGCTCCTGCACATTCAGCCAGATTGACTAAGGAAACGATTTCTTCGCTTGGTTGGGAACTCCTACCCCACCCGCCGTATTCACCTGACCTGGCGCCTTCTGATTATCACCTCTTCTCATCGATGGGACACTCATTGGCTGAGCAACATTTTAACAATTTCGAGGATGTAAGAAAATGGCTCGATGAATGGATTTCAAATAAAGATGAAGCATTCTTTTGGAATGGTATCCATAAATTGCCCGAGAGATGGACAAAATGTGTAGAAAGCGAGGGCCAGTACTTTGAATGAAATATATTATACTTTTTTTTAAATTACTGTGTATATATTTTAAGAAATAAACGACATTTTAAACTTGCAGACCTGGTATAGGTTACAACCCTTTTCTAGCCAGGATAGGGGTGATGCCTTTTCTTTTTTCGAAAGAAAAGCCACCACCCCTAGTGGGAGTCGAACCCACGACCTTTGGCACGGAGTGTTAAGAGCTCACGCCTTAACCCTCACGGCTACCGGGTCTCCACGAAATATTTATGCACTTTCCATTTAAAAATACCTGCTCCATATTCTTGTACTGATGATAACTTATCACCCGCCCACAAGTAAACATGGTAGGGGTCGAAGATGTTAGTTGGAATACTTTTCTTCTTTTTACCCATCTCTATAATCTTTTGTTAATAAAGTTGTACAATTTAGATTTGAAGGGGATAAAAAACAACTTAACCTCTAATTATTTAATAAATCTGCATATGTTCAAGCGATTAAATATTTGTGTAAAAAAAAAAAACTGATTTATTGTATAAAGACTCGGGCACACAGGACGCTATCTGTATCGCGGCGGGCAGCGATCCAAGGATCGTCGCGTTGGTCTGCAATAAGGGGACATCACAAGGGACGCGATATGTTTGTGAGCAAGATAGTGCTTAATTAATAAATAAAGAATATACATTCAACAAGAAAGATAGTATTCTTTGATTGAGATGGACTATGGGGTAGAAATAGGAATCGAACCTATGGACAGTGGCGGCTAAAGGGGTGGGCTTAGTCCCCCCAGAATGAAATTTCACAATATTTTTCGATTAAGTTAGAAAAATAAATTGTTTAGGCAAATTAATAGTAATAAGTTCTAATTAATGTATATCCTTAGTTTATCAAATACTTCCTTAATGTTTCCTGGTGCCTGGTTACAAAAATTTGATTCTACATCCCCAAGCACGGCGGTAAGCTCATACTAAATTAGCCGCCCCCAGAAATTTTTGTCTAGCCCCCCAGAAATGTTTGTGTCTATAGCCGCTTATGAGCATGGCGTGCAAACGCATTAGCACTCATGGCCGCCCGTGAACTTTTGGCGAAAGGTAAGTGTAAGTGCAAAATGTATGAATTTCGACTTCCAAAACTTGCCAAGGACTTGATTGAACTGATGATACTGTAATGTTTACCGGATGTAATTTTCAGTCCTTACGGAATTATCGAGTTGAATGGATTCAAGCGGGCTTTACTGGATGTGCTCCAGTTTATGCAGGTTCTGAGTAACAGAATTTTATTTATTTTAATTTTTTCTTTTAAATTCTTGTAAGTATCAAAACTATGTACAGTACTTTTAAATTATATTTATTCAGCAGACTATAAGAAAAGGTGCCTTCTTCCATTCCCTCGATTTATTATTGCTTTATATTTTGAGGGGTGCCAGTTTTATTCATCAGCCAGATGTGTTTCTAGAAGTATTTTTGTTTACAGCTCATCTGATGCTATTTCCTTTCGCTCCGGGACAATCTACAGGTTTCCACAATTTCTAAACATCAATGCTGGAGCAGAGAATATTTTCAGCAAACCCATCACTGAAAAAATTCAGACTCCTACAAGCTCAACAAGACACACTCAACAGACTCAAACAAGAATCTCCCAATGCAGGAATTGGAAATGCTATCCACCGTCTCATTGGGAGGCCCTTTTGGAAGTATTTTTCATAAAATATTAAGGTATACCTATAAAGAAAGTAAAGTATGTATTTTACATTAAATAACATTTTTTTTAAAACATCAATCCTCAGATCAGAGAGAACTGTTAACAACAGTTGTAGCAAAACAAACTGCGTC
Organism: Gonocerus acuteangulatus; assembly: GCA_946811695.1. Lineage (NCBI taxonomy): Eukaryota > Metazoa > Arthropoda > Insecta > Hemiptera > Coreidae > Gonocerus > Gonocerus acuteangulatus. Next base: position 52,674,412 of record OX328130.1, read on the forward strand.
TAAACTATAGTAAATTTGTTGACAAGCCATATTGAGGTAATAAAAAAGGCTACTTTCTATTTTGTTTTTAATCATTTTTACAAAAAGGGGTTACAAAGTAAAGCATTTGTGAGGTTAAAAAATACATAGATACAAAAGAAACTGAATAATAAATGTACTTACTTTCTTTTTATAGTTTTAAATAAATAAAAAAAAGAATGTAAAATTATCTTGGCAATTCAACTGATAAATCAGCAATAACATAAGCCACCGAAGCCCACAGTGCAACACATTTATCGAGAGTGTCTGAATCTTCCACAACCATTCGATCTGCATCACTATGATGATACCAGAAGTAGCGTTCATTTTCATTTAGTAATGCTACTAAGGGAACACCCTGATTTGCCCAAACTGTTATATCTGAGCCGACGTAAGCTGATGGTTTCACAGTAGTTGCATTGATTGATTCCAGTAGCCTACAAATAAAGCAAAATGTTTAAATATAATGTGCTGTGTATTAAGTACTATTTTAATAAATAAGAAAAAGAAAATAGTGACAGAAAGTGTTTTAAAGAAAGAAATAACAAATGTGTATTAGGAGAAAAGAGATGGTTGGCAGAGGCTCAGCTATTTTAAAGCTGTAACGTAGAACCGGAAGAGTGAGATAGGCTCTTCTCCATGGGCATCTAAGGTCATGTGGGTTGCTGTCTTGTAAGGGTTAAACAATTTTTTAAAACATTTCCTAAACTAGTCTGTGTATGGATGAGCACATGACTTGCCTCTAATATCAAAACTTAAATAAATAACTTACTTCATAACTTCTTGTAGAATACAGCCTGTAGTATTCTTTCCAGAGAAAAATATTCCATTGGGATTAAATGTACCTTCATCTGACTCCATCAAAAGGGAGAAATCATTTTTGTCATGAACTTTAGCGTACTTGATTGCGCCAATCAAGCCTTCTTCTTCTCCAGTCCATAGAATAGCCCTGAATTGGAATAAGAAAGTCAATCAGTGTAAATGGATTCCATAATGAATATAAATACAGAAAAATAGCTAACCTATCCATACTTGGAGTATATAGCAATAAAATGAAGCACAATATATATGTTAATAATACTATGAATTTAAAAGATATACCAATTATGAGCTCACTATACATAGTGAACGCAAGACACTATGCATGGGCGTATATAAGGGGGGGGGCTGAGGGGGCTACAGCCCCCCCCCCCAAAATTTTGATTTGATAGGTAAACATTTCATAAAACCCTTAAAAATAAATTAAATAAGATCATTTAGTTCATAAAACATATTCTATTTTGGGTGTAATAGCATTTAAGATGGCTAAAACTCTTCCAACATCTAAATTGTTAGTATTCCATACACCGGAAATGGTCTCAGCCCCCCCCCCCCCGAAATTTTTCCAGCCCCCTCCGAAATTATTTTCTATATACGCCCATGACACTATGTACATTAGGTAGCTATGTGGCAAATCACTTGATTCGTAGGCAGGCTCTCATCTTAGTACTATTCTGTCTGTACAAGTTTTTATAATCATGGGCTGGATTATTTATTTATTACCAATAGTGCAGGATGTATTATTTCTGGAATCAATTCTCATTTCTGGGGTTAAGTTGGAAATAAAATTATTAGTTTGCCCCAAATAGTCAAAATTTGTGTTATAATGCAACAAACATTATAAATCATGCTCACCTAAAGATAAAGAAGTGTTGTAAAAATAAACTAAATCAGTCCATTGGGAATGGGAGGTTACTTCACAACAAAATAATAAATTTTCCTGTACCGACTGTTATTTTTACTTCCTTGCAACAAAACTCTGTATGCAGGGTGTATTGCAAGTTAATGGCTCCAGGAATATGGAATGGATTGAGAGTTTTGGCCAAGTGCATTGGCCGGCCGAAAACCCTGATCTGATGTCGCTTGATTTTTAGGTTGGTTTACAATGTACCCATTTAGGACATAAAACACCTGATCACAAGGATTCTCGAATAATTTGTAGAAATGAGAGCTAACCATGATGAGGTGGGGCTACATCTACGATGTGACCAGATGTCGTCAGTGTGTTCTATGGAGGCCATTTGTAAGAAAATATTAAGGATTTTTTTTTATTCAACTTTTATGAAAGACTTACTATAATTATTAAATATAAATTTCATCGAGAATAATTTTCATTTGTTTCTGATAATATCACTTCTATTTATTTGATGTTTCTTCACTCTAGAATTACAATTATATTATGAAATTGAGGGATAATCTCAGTTCTGAGTATATCGTTGGAAAGCTGATTACATTTTACAACTTTTGTTGGCAGCCTGTAGGATTTTTTGGAAGAGTAGTGATTTTTGAAAAGTTGTCGCTAACCAGAAGCATATATCAATTTCTACTTTTTGAATTGATATAGTGGTTTGAATGAGATACTTGTGAACATTGGATGTTCAAAAGTGATGGTGAGAAACATTAGTTATAAAAGACTTGTGTGCATTTCAAGGCAGACTTAGCAGGATAATATAAACAATCGAAACCTGCAATATAAACAATCGAATGTGCTAATTGCATTTGTTATGGGCCAGCATTATCAATAAATAATAATAATAATAATGTTATCATATTTTTATAAGCCCTGGCTAATGTTTAAATAATACAATGGCAATGAGTTTTAATAAAATCACCTGATAGTTCGCTTTGGTCGGAGGTCAAGTTGCTTGAGAAGAACTAAGCTGTACCATGAAATGAAAGCACCGCCTCCATCGTCCATTGCTCCAGTACCTACATCCCAGCTGTCTAAGTGGCCGGAAACAATTACAGCCTTTTCAGGTCTTTTTGAGCCTTGAATTTCTGCTATGGTATTTCTGGATTGAACCGGGGGCAACATTTTTGCTTCCATCAATAAGTTGATTGTGACATTCCGGCCTGAAAATAAAGTCCATCAATTTCCTTTGCATATTATTCCAAAATAACAACTTTTAGTATCCACCAGATAAATTGAATTAATATTTGTGAAAAATATTTGAATTTCCAAATAGTACTTCAAACTATTAAATATTGAGAACGATATTGTATTTACCTTGCCTATACATTCTCAACAACATCATAGCATCCTCGACAGTTATAGCCGCAGTCGGAATTTTAGGAACGCCGTCATCATAGTCTTGCCAACCTGTGTGTGGAGAATTCAAGGAAAATGGTGTGACTGATCTTACAAGCGTAGCGACAGCACCAACCTTTGCTCCTTCTCTTGCCGCGTACTGTCGATACTGGACTGTCTTACCATAGTTCTCCCACTTTTCAGCAAAAACGACAATTTTTCCTTTTGCCTGTTTAATGTTATAATTATATTAATCAAATTAATAAAGAGACACTGAATGTTTCATTTTTATTTTATTGGAAATAATCATTTGTAATACTCTCTTTTGGAAGGGGGTTATAAAAGAAGAGCAACTAGTTAAATAATAATCCTGATCCCAATTTAATTTTGTTAATTGTTTAATTTATATCATGTCATCCCATAAGAAATATCGGTTTTCAATATTCTGTCTGTTTATGTTTATATTACTAATCCTTCCTTTTCAATTTATTTTTGTTTATTATAACATTAAATACACTTCTATTTATCATGTTTTGGTTGGTGAAACTTATTTATTCTGTGCTGAAATTTTATTTGAAACACCACTTGCTTTGGGAACTGCTTCAATTTATCGAAAACTTGTAGAAATATATGGCAAAAATGTCTTCAGTGAGTGACAAGTGCAGCGGTGGTTTGAATGACTTCAAACGGGAAACTGCAAGCTTGACAACGAGCCTCATACAGGTCGACCAAATATTAGCATATTCAACATTTGTCTTCAAAATGGCAAACTGTTATACAACAAGATGGTAAATACATTTTAGATTAAACGTGTTTCATTATTTTATCCTATAATTTATAGCACGCCATTACTTATGGGATAACCTGGTAAATTCATTAAAGCTACATCTGTGACATCATTGAAATAAAAAAAAATAAATAAACAAATTCTTACAAAAAAATATTTTATTTGATTAATTAAAATATGTTATAATCCGTTAATTAAATATTTTGTTGTTTAAATTGACTTCCAAAATTTACTTGCCTTTTTTTCTGAAATGTGTTTTAAAATCAAATGAAAATCACCCTTGTGACAATCCTGTTGGGAAGTCGCCAAACACCCAAAAAACAACATATTTTTTAATCTCTCGCTCTCCCCCCCCCCTCAGTCTCTCGCTCCCCCCCCCCCCTCAGTCTCTCTCTCTACCCCCCCCAGTCCCTCTCTCTTTTTCTCCCTCTCCCATCCCTCTATTTACTTTCCTCTCTCTCCATGTCTATCTATTTGCATTTCCTCCCCCTCACCTATTGTAACTTTCTTTCAATATATCTTTTGATCGGATTCTTGCATTCTTGTTTATGTCCTTCTTTTGGCTCACCTTAATCCTAATGATTAAAGAAGCCTCCTTCCCTTGACTAACCCCTGTTTTCATTGATAGGGTGGATCACCCTTTCATCAGTAAAACCTCAGGGTATCCTTCCCTGCTCCCTTATCTTAAATGATAAGGCAGCCACCTCTCACATTGAGTCGCCTTTCTCCCTGGATGTGAACAGTAGAAAACAGGGGAAAACTGAACACACAAGCCATATTTGGAGGCATTCTGAATAAAATCCGCAAAATGGGGTCACATAAGTACAGTGTGGTGAAATTGGTACAAACGTATATTGCCTATATGAGGTATTGACTTTCAAAAAAGGATATATCCAAATCATATAACTTTTCAGGGGACACAAAAAAAGCCTAAGCTATTATAACTCCTTTAGGAAATTAATTTTTAAGAGGTCACACTAACATTCATTTCCTGATTTTTTATGAGATTTAATGAATTCCCCCCCAAAAAGTTTTTGTTGTGTGAAAAAGAAAAGTTTTTAGAAAAGAAAATAATTTGATGACAAAATGGATTTAGTCCACTTCGAAAGTCATCGCCTCTTATGTACTTATATATTTGCCTGAGAGCGTACAGATATAAAGATACATATGAGCAACGTTCGACCCTTTGGTATCAGTTAAATGAAAATATCCAAGAAGTATAGGTTTGTACCAATTTCACCACACTGTACTAATGTGACCCCATTTTATGGCCCCAGCTAGCACGACACAAGTACTTCTAACATGACACAACTCAAAAGTCGGTATTATCCACACCTTCATAGTTATGACAATGAAAGACTTGGTAAATATACCTTTATCAACCATCAAAACTGTAAGTAACTAGCTTCAGAGCTTGTACACTGGAGGGCACTTGTTTTACCCTTCCTGTTTTAATCCTAAGGCCCCTACATAGGTTTTCAGTTGAGTTTTATTTTGAGATGTGTCACTTTAGAAATATTAGTGCGATATATTCAGCAACAGACTAACATGTAATCGTGCTCAACATTTACTAATCTATTGAAGAATCATTAAATTACAGCCTAAGGCCTTCCCTAGAAATGTCTACTAATTAAAACCTTAACTTAAAGTGAAACTTGCCTCATTAGCTTTCTGTTTTAATTCATCAAAAGTCTCTACAACAATAGCTCGAGCTGTTATACCTCCAGGTGGAGTCCCAATGCTTCCTCCAAGACCTAATAAATTAATTTTTTGTATTCTGGGGCTTATGAGTGTTGCTCGTTCTTTACCCCTGCAAATAAAAAAAATAAAATGTATAATGCAACATGACTTTTTAATTAATTAATCAATTCTATTATTTACTAATTAATTTAAATGATATGATCCATAGTTTGTTAAGCAAGTTGAATATTAACAAGTACAATGAATACAAAATTCTCGGTCAGATTATGTAATGCTGGCCATTTCTATTTGCATTTTTTAAATTGATGAAAACTAAAATTTACAAAATCTTTAAAAGTTTGTCAATGCAGTAAATACTCAAGAAGTAAACATCGGAATAACAAAAACATTGTTGATGACATTAAGAGCCTCTTTAGACACCTAGATAATATTGAGTATGCTCGTATATCTGAAAGAGGCTATGCTACAAATATTGACACAAGGCAATTACCGTATTAACCCAAGGACCTAAACAATACGGAAGATTTCTCTTTGTTATAAAATGCTATAAGTGCTATGAAAAAACGTTTAAGGTGTTACTCCATCTTGAGATATAAAAAAAAAAAATTGTTTTTGGTGCCCCACAATTTTTTATACTTTTAAAAATGTTTTAAATGGATGTTATTAAAACTACTTGTTGAAACTGGCTTAGAAGATACCTCAAGATCTACATAACCAATTTTGTTAAAATTATAATCACATGGACTATTTTTGAGAGATTTCTTCAATTTCATTTTTACCTTTTACAAATCTTACTAGTACTTTGTATATGAATATTTTTTCTAGTCGCATTTCCTCAATTTTAATTAGAGAAAGAATTGGCCCTCCTTACAATTAATGTATATCCTGCACTCAAGCATCCACAGTTTGCACCTTTTTGGGTCTAATTGGGAACTATTGTTTTATTTAAAATGTGGATACACCTATAAATATTTTTATGTATAAAAGTAAATAAGATACACACATACAATGACTCAAAACTATTATAATAATTGAAATAGAATTATTAAAGAAGCCTTTGGAAAATTTAAAAAAAAATGAGCTGCTTTGAATTTAGAGTACAATTATTTTTGTTGTCATTTTTGAAAGAAAAAGGAACTAAACTGTATTTGATTACTTTAGTAAATGATTTTTTACTCAAAAGTGGGGATTGAAAAAATTCTGCATTTGAAAAATAGTAGAAACTTTTAATGAATTTTATTATTAATATTTTGTATGTCCACTTTTTCGTTCAATAATTGCTTTGAGTCGTAATTTCTTCGTATTATGATTCCTTTTGTTCAACAATGCAGATTTGTTGTTTTTTTTTTTTGTATTTTTTTTTTAATGATGTATCAAATACTAAGCATGCCTCTCCTGATGGTGTTTTCCCCCCTTTTTAATGGTGCAATGAATTCTGGGCCATTAGCACAGACATCACTGGTGCAGCGAGAAATTTTCCCAACGACCCGTGAGATGAGAAAATTACTGCCACCGGACTCGAACCCACCATCTCCTGCATTAGAATCTAAGGCGTTAGCCACTAGACCACGGGGAGACCCTCTCCTGATAGTACTACGTTTCTGTGCCCTGCTTTGGCAAAAAAGTCTATTCCTCTACATTTCTACACCATGATATTCCAGTCGGAAGAGACAGTCTGCAAGTGTTTTAAAGATATTGTTTTTCTCATCTACAGAAGTTTTATTACCTGATATTTCTCTGACAAATGAGGAGAATTATAGAAAATAGCAAGCCTTGTTCGCTTCTATATTTTCTTTTTTTTTAATTTATCATAACTATATAACTTTCTTGCTAAACTTTTAAAAGGTGGATTTCTACGGCATCTTAATTAAATATAAATTTTATTTGGGATTGCATGCTTTTCGCTTTGAAGCAAGCCATGAAATAATTTAATAAATACATAGACTATGGAATAAATAGTGCTCTGCTAAAACTTTTGAATATGGAAACTTTATATTCGAATTTACAATGTTCCTCAGCAATTTCAATTTCTGGGTGAGAAATTCCCTCACACAGGAGCTACATAACTAAGCACAATCCTCAGAAGGTAGATAGTGCATGCTGTATTCCTAAATAATTTGTGTAAAGTAGCTTTTATGAATACAAAATAATTATGAACACTTTTGCCTTTTTATGTTCATAATGAATGGCTCGATTTATAATTTTTAAATTATTTTCTTCCAGAGTAAACCTAAAGTACAATGAATAGATTGTTTTTTCCTTTTTTTTTACAACACACGTTCCTCATTGGTTGGGAAGCATGTCCACCATGTTTTACAGTTACAGAAATAAAATTGAATTTAGATTCTTTGTCTACTCATGATAAAAAGTGAAATAATAATAATAAAATTTACTGTGTAATCTAAACTGAAAAATCATCTTAAATATATGTCACATTTAAATTGACATCTTTAAAATGGTCCATATATTCTTTGACTTTAGGTATAGGCAAATTATAATTATTAAATAATGTATTCAATGTGAGTCCATCTAGTAAAATTAAATCAATTTGTAAATCTATAAAAAGGTGTTAAATGTCTAATAAAACAAGTTTTTTTTAAAGGTCTTCTTACATAAATGAAAATGAAACAAAACCTAGAGGCTAAAGAACTAATTTTTCTTAAAACCTATTAAAAATGTATTTATTTCCCACTTATTAAGTTTAGAAAATCATAACATAAAAAGTCCATTCATTTACTGGTACCCTGAACTTACCTAACCCAATGTGGAACTTCGACTGGTTCTCCATGCACATTCTCTAAGCCATATGATACGGATTTATTCAACATGTAGTCGATGGCATTTTCAAGATTCTGGGAGCCTGATATTCTATTTCCAAATGTATCTACAAAGTCTGCCAGTTCTTTCCATGTTTGCCCTTTAGATGGTCCCGAAACAGCAGACTTAATTATTCTATTAACAATTGGAGCATAACTTTTGATTTCATCTTTTAAATTACTATTCAAGTTGCACTCCTCAAAATAATTTTGCTTCAGGCGGCTCTCACAGGATAAAACAAATAAAACAACAAGGGTGTAAATACAAGTATGAGTCTTGAAAACCATAATGAGCCAAGCATGAAATCTGTATGTTACACTGAAATCAAATAAAGTTAATCAAAATTTTAAATGGCTTTATACCTATATCAACAAGAGCATATCAAAGATAACATGAAAGAAAGGATGAATTCAATTGATAATAGATTTCTAATTTATTTTGATTGGCAGTGATATCACACATAACTTTTACTGATAAGTGCGATGAAAGCTACAAGAACCATTTACTAGACAATGAAAGATAAAAACAAAGATCCTTTAGATTTATCAAGATCAACAATATCTATAAAAAAAAAAGAAGAGCCTCAATAAATCAGCCTCCATAAAAAAGAGTTCTTAGAGAAATAATTCATTTAAATGGAGGTATATATAACATTTATTAAAACAGGAATTTTCAGAGTAACAAAATAATACGAAGCATATAAAATGTATACAATACTATTCAATTTGTTAGTACACAAAAAAAAAAAAAAAATTGTGTTTTAATAACTTATTATGTAACCCTTTAATGAAGAAAATAATTAGAAATTACAGTCAATGAAGATCCTTCCTATTTCATATGCTAAAAAGTAATATATTTAATTGTTTTAATAAATTATTAATATTTTGAACATAGATTTGCTAAGAAATTACAAGTTTATTTTATTTGAATCTTTAATATGTTTATCTAACAACTTAAAAGATAGTTTTTTTAAGAAAAAATATTTAATCATTTAAATTGTAATGTCCTCTTATACATGGCAAAGATGTTAGGGATCATTAAGTTAGATTTATCAACTAACTCACGTTTTTCTTTTAAACAATATTATATATATATATATATATATATATATATATATATATATATATATATATATAATATTGTTTAAAAGAAAAACGTTTAATGTTATAAATGACCAATAACATGTATGACAAGCCCTTCAGTAGTAAGTTACCGTGATTTGAAAAGATAAACCACTTTGGAAGATGCTGGTAATATTGATAAACCTTCAATGGAGGGGGGGCTCATAAAATACATACATATTTTCACTCTTCTCTCATATATAAAAGAAAACAAAATATGTATTAATAGAACCTAATTAGTTATTAACAAACTATGATTTAATTCGTTAAAGACTTAGAGACTCAAAAAGAATCGATACTCATGGTGATGTACGCTCGAATGTTCAATTAACTTGTATTGGGATAGGTTACTTCTTAGAGGCACTGTTACAATCGTTACTGGTTATAAAATTGTCTTGTTTCGGCATTTGCTGCTAAACATTTTACAGACATGTTGATCAAAGTTAAGGTAAGTTTCCCTAATGTTTTTATATAATGGATTAAATTAAGAAAAATTTAGTAACTAGTATTTCAACTTTTGTTTCAGACATTGACTGGAAAGGAGGTAAGTTAATGGAATTTATGCATTTAGAAAAATTACACATGTTAAAAAAAATATCTTAGATGTGTCCATCGTTTTTTAGATTGAGATAGACATTGAGCCTACTGACAAGGTTGAAAGGATTAAAGAACGAGTTGAAGAAAAAGAAGGGATTCCACCTCAACAGCAGAGATTGATATTCTCAGGGAAACAAATGTATGTATAATACTTTTGAAAGTTTTCTTGAAGCTAGTTAAGCAAACCTTACAAGCTAGTTTAGTAAATGTTGTAAAATCATCGCCAAGCCCAATGTAAAATGTTGTTCCCCCCTCTTGGGCTTACGAAATAAAATGGTGAATCGTAAAACATGAGAATGGTTGGTGGTCTGTTAGAATGGGGATAGAATTTTAAGTAGATTGCAGTCAAATCATAATCATTACGTGTAAATCAGGTTATATTTTGAAATTACGGACGGGTCATTCCATGTCAGTTCCACCCATCCATGACAGCGAAGTTATCAGATTTTAATGAAACTTGGCGTGTTTGTTTCTTTCATGGTCATAAAATATTTGTTCTCTATCTCAAATGGTTTAATTTTTACACCCTGCTAAAGTTTTTAATATTTTCTAGTTCTCATCAATTGGGCAAAAAATGCAATTTGTTCTTCCAAAGAAAATAAGTTACCCCTTCCTTATTTACCAATCATGAAATTTTTTCATAACAATAGGTGAGGAAGCCAGAAAAAAATAATATAATCATAAACGTGATGTACATAGTTAGCCGTCAAGGTGATAAGCAGTCAGGGAATTGTTGGGATTCGGCTTTAGTCAGCTAAAAGACAAAAACAAAAAATGCAGAATTAATAAACAGAATAGTTAAACCAATAAAAAAATATGATAGATCTATACATTCAAATCACTTATGAGAACATTTTTTTGTTAAATTATGAGAACAATTATGTTATTAATACACAGGTAAGTCAACGATAGTTCTTTTCTAAAAATTAGTTCTAGAAAATGAAAAAAAAACATAAAAATTTAAAATGAAATAAGTACAAATGAATAGACAATAATACTATTTTTAATCTTTCAAAATAAATAATATACTACATACCAATGAGTGCCGGGGAGCAGAGAATGACCAAAGTTAACAATTAAGAGACCATCATAAAAATATACAAAGTAGCTGGATTCTTTCAGGGTATTTGTAACTGAACCAAAGAGTAGCCGAGAAGTCCTTAATACAGATTTTTACAAAAATCGCATACTGATTATAACTATAAAGTATCTACAAACGGTCTCAAAAAAATTCTGAAGTGTTAAAATGAAATATTGAGTTCTTTGAATGTCTGTGTTTGGATTCTTTGGTAGATTTTCCAATCTTAGCCAGTTATCAATAATATCTTTGGCTAGGGTTAGAGATATCTGACTCGCTTCTTCTGGACCATATACGTTTCTTTGGCTAATTGATCTGTCTCATCATTTCCAAGTATACTTGAATGCCCTGGCACCCAGTGTATCTTAACCCAGGTTTCTTCAGATATGCGATCTATTATGTTCTTGCATTCTTCCACAATCTTGGACCTAATGCCGGTTTCCTAGAGAGTCGCTATTGCTGCCTGGTCAATGTGTCTATTGACTTTGGCACTAGAAGTGCCACTTGGCAGCAACATTTCTGCACATGTCCTGATATCAATGACTATCGCCTGGGAATCCTTAGGTAAATTACCCAGCTGGATTAAAATCCTCATTTCTCTTCTGCTTGGCACCAACACCCCAGCTCCAACTCTGTACTGTCTTGGAGGAGTCTGAGCAGTAGCAGTATACTTCCCTGCTTACTTTTGGTCATCTATCCATGATCTTACTTATTTTCCATTCAGCGAAATTATAATTAATCTAATACTTCCTTAAATCCAAAACTAACCAAAATTGATTTTATTTAAAAAAAAAAAGGAAGATATTGTTCCTTGTTTGAATATTATAAAAGTGAATTTCGGTTAGGTTTGGACTTGAGAAAGTATTAGACAAATTATAAATTTGTATAGTGGAAAATAATTAAGACCATGGATATGACTTAATTAACAGGAAGTAAACAGGATATAAGTTGGAATTGAGCTGCTCAGGAAGTCAGTAAGAAATATCAGGGAAGTTAGCAGTGTCTCCAAAAAGTCAGGCAAATTTTGCGGATGCTGGATTTTTTTTTTTTTTTTCAAAAATGAGCAAACAAAAGCATGCTACAAATGAGCGGGTAAGCATATTTTTTAGAATTTTGGCTGTACTCTCAAAGCAGAAAGGAAATCGTGGTGGTTCCTGGGATGAGGCCAGGATGACCGATTCTTTATTTTATTAAATATTTTGATATAGTTTTGATTTATAAGTTTACTTATTTAAATTGTTCTGAAACCATTTTCTTCTGCAGGAATGACGAGAAGACTGCAGCAGATTATAAGGTTCAAGGTGGTTCTGTCCTGCATTTAGTTTTAGCTCTCCGAGGCGGCAAGAATATGAACAATTACAATTAGCAAACTGTAATGTATCTTAAGTTTGGCTGTAATAATTATATTTATTCTCTCAATGAGTATATTTTTTAAAAGAAGCTCATATTGTTTTGATATCGAGTTAAGTTCTTTTATTCTTTAATTTTGCTATTGCGTTATCCCATATCATTGTTAAACATTCTAGCAAAAAAAAAAAAAAAATTTTTATATGGCTAATTTAATTTTTTTTTTCATTACATCTGGGAAGACATATTTTCCGTTCATTTTGAATACCCATAAAATAATTCATTTTAAATAAAATGTTTCATTTGTGATATTTACATTTTGGATTCATCAATAAATTTTTTTTTAAGTTATTTTGGTTTAATTTGTGCGTATGATTCTCCTAGTCACAAAAGATCTTGAAACATCAATTTCCTTTCTAAACTTACTTAATTCTTGTATGACATCTCTAAGAGCCTTTAATTACTTAATGTATATAAATTATTATTTTAAAAAAATAAGTATGATGTTAATATTTTAAAACTTTTTAGAACCTGGACGCTTTTGGCTTTCTAAATGTCTATTACAGATACTATTCTCATAGGCTTTCAATTTATCACCTTACCTTTACCAAAATTTCACAACTTCTTTCGAGATAGTTATGAAAGAACACAATAAGTCCAAATCTGGCCATTGATTATTTTTATGTTACAAATCTACCTCTACTCCAAACTATATAAAATTCATTTATAATACTTTGGATGAATGCTAAACATATTCAACTTAAACTCTCATTATGGGACATTCAAAACTAAAATAGTAATTTTTCCAGTTTTCTCAAAAAAGTTTTAAGATATCACCTTGGAAAAGTTCGATTCCCCATGGCAAAACTTCTGATCTCAGAATTAAGGTTGTAATTTGTCTTAAAACTACACTTTCTGCACTCCCATCTCAATTTTTTCCCTTCGTGAGTGACAAACATGAGAAGCGTTTCCTGAAATGAAAAGGCGCTACAAAGGTAGATGATGTTGGCGGACTAGTGTTGGACAAAGAAGAGATGCTCCTGGGGTGAAGTACTGCCGAAAATCTATTTCACAGGCATTTCTAGCCAGCAAATGTAATTTCAGCTAAGAAGTAATACTATAATGTATAGACATGAAAAATGTTTTTCATGTGACTACTCTAAAGCTCTGGGCAATAGAAAAGTTCTGTAAAAAGATTTGAAATCAGCATGAAAACGACACTTAGAATCACCCATTGTTATCCTTTTTGCAGCCAAAAGTTTAAATTTTGTTGACCAGAGTAATTGGCATCTGAATAAACCCCCCCACTCATAATATATAAATTTGGCTCATTTTCACTACACATCTTTATCAATGGTTGGGCAAGATGTATGTTTTTTTGTGAGAAAACAAAAAAGATCGCCGATATGTGCAAATAAATAATTTCAGACAGATAATTTTTTAAGGAAGCTTTGAAAAAAGTCGGAACTCGCATTAGAATCCAGCATGCTGGCCACTATAGTTAACCCACACTAGAGCTAGAGGGAGAGGTAAGATATAAAAAACCTTTGATTGTTAGGAAATATAGCGAATTTAATGAAGAAAGAAGCCGGATAAGTGTGTATTATTGTTTATCTTCGTTCTTTTCATTAACTACAACGATTTTCCATATCAAAACTTTTTCTTCCACGTCACTATATGGTTCATCATCTTCGATTGCTTCCTTGTAGGAGAAAGGGCCATCTTCTTGTCGAGTTTCCACATTTCGAGATATCATTCCAAACTTCTTTTGCCTTTTCGTACTTTTCAAATCGGAACGTAGTGATGATTTCTGATTTTTAGATCCCTTGCTTCTATCGATATAGCCTTGTCTTGGAATGTATCTATTGAATATTCTTGGCAAATTCAAAGGGTCTTTAGGCACGGGATCTTTAAGGTTGTCGACGAAGACAGAAGATAAATTATTTAGAAAATCGTTCGGGTTCATGTGGTAAGGATTCATTTTTTCGTAAGTTTTCATTCGTATGTATTCGTATACTCTTTTTTCGTACTCTTCTTCGTCCCGAACTCTTGTTACGTAAGTTTTTTGAGGACTTCTGCTTTTTACTTGTAACTTACTTACTCTTTTTTTGCCTCCTTTCCTATCGGAATCGTACTGGTAGGCAATATTCTGATCATCTTCATGAGGTTCCGAGTCTGAATTTGTCTTTGAAATTTTGTCGGTATCCTGATTTGGTTTTGGTATTTTATAAACTGAGTGATTCATAACGAGGTAGTCATTTTCCGCATCCAGCTCAGATTCACTTCCATTTTCACTCGGATTGAAACATCCAAAAAGTCTGTTTATAAATGATTTACTTTTTGTTACCTTTATTTCTTGCTCTCTTGCTTTCTCTACCACTTGTGGTGCGCGAGACGATTCCATGAATCACAATACTTTTCCGAAACACTTGGCATATATATTCCGCTATAATTTTAGGTTATTTATTAAATTTATGATGATCCAACATAACCTTATATCAAATACCTGTTAAAACTGAATAATTTAAAATATGCATTTTTTCTTGTGGATTTCACTGACGAACAGGGATAATAATATATTTGACCATTTCAAATTGTTATACCCTAGGACCGGTTTTATCAACCTGTACCTATTGTGACCCATAATCATTGGTATGTATCACAATGTAATTGACGTTAAAATTTAAATATTTAAACATTCGGAGAAAACGGCATATGGAGTTTCGAAAGTGTTGATCCCTCTCCATGGAAAAATCTTTCTAAACATCTTGGGATAACCAAAGAGTCCCGAACAAAAATGCCCATCAGTCATCATTTTTTAAAAAAATAACAACAGGTATAAGGTTATTCTGAAAATACACTAAGATGACCCGTTCCTGCACGTACAGTTGTACTTTTTTTGTTCATAAATTCGGATGTGTACGAGGAAACTATTCGAAAAATTCTATTGTGTTGTTGAAACTACGGAATTACCTGTTTAGTAGTAGATGAACAAATTCATTAATAAACAGTCACTGTGCAACTGAATAGGTTTATTGATTCATTTGTTAGGCTGCAGGCTATTCAGTACGCCCAACAGGGATTGGACAGACAAAAATGTACCTATATATATATCTGTCTGTTTGTACTCAAACGAAAGGAAAATTCGTCACACAGCACAATCCGGCCATCAAGATACATTTTTCTTTATATGTAATTCTTGCGAAAAAAATTGCAGTATTTTCTGTTTTAGGGCTATTACGCACTGTCATCTGGTCTCCGGCAACTCTGACTTACTATAGTTTCAAAGAGCGCTTACGCACTTGGTCGCCAGTCGCCCGGGCGACTCACAAGCGATCTTCGGTCGCTCTCTAACTAAGAACGCTCAGAGTCGCTATTTTCTACTACCACTTCGTAATAGAAAATTACGTTGCTAGGCTTCTAAGTAAACTTGTATGTATAATAGGTATAAATTACACAACAAATCGAATAAACTCACTTAAAGGTGATATTTTTAGTGGTTATCGAGAAAAGTGAAAAAAAAAAACAACAAAAAAACAGTGAATCAGAATTGCAGTACTCAAGCAGAACAGTTTTAGACTTTTTGCATACTTTCATGCAAAACTGTTGCGAAGTCCCTGTCTTAAATGTTGCTGTAGAACTAACATTTAAGACAGGGGTTGGTAGAAATTAAGATAGTTCATTTGAAAATAAAGGATATTTATTCGTGTTACATTTACGACTACATGGTGGCAGCGGCGAATTAAAATGAGTTCGAATGAAGAAATTACACAGGTCTACAACCAAAAATTTGATTTGATGATTTTGGCTAATCTCTGTGTTTCTCGGTGTGCTGAGGCCGAGAATGAAGTCCGTTTTTCTCTATCACGTAAAGATTTTTTTCAAATCCATAGAACATAATATACCTGCTATACACATAAATTTGGTAAGAAGTAGGTTTTTTTTTTTTTTTTTTTCCAAACGATTTCTCTTTTTATAAACAGACATCTTTCACTAGGTGGTGTAGGCAATGACTCCCTCAGTAGATGTTGTAGGCCTGAGGGTGTCTAGGCACGACCTGTTCAGACAGGAACGTACTTGTTTGGTCTCAGATGTCATCATCTGAAGCTAAACGAGATTGAACCTATTGTATCAGGAACTTGGAGCTAAATTTTTGTTCATTCTCTCAGTTCAGTAGTATCAACTGAAGTGAACACATTCACTGAGGTCTCTTAGTTGTGTCAAAGTGATTAAGAACGTATTTTAAGGTTTGAAAGTGCATTTAGACAAAATGACTCATCGTCGTTGTGTTACCAGTCCAGACAACTTCTGTTTTATCTGTGGTGAGTACACAGTTAAGAAATACCAACGAAATATAACAGGTTTTGTCAAAAATGTATATTATGCATATTTTGGCTTGAGAATAGGAGATCAAGATAAAGTGTGGGCTCCTCACAAAGTATGCCATAGCTGCGTAGAAAAACTTCGCTTATGGTACAAAGGAGAGTTAAAATCTTTCGGATTTGCTATCCCAATGATGTGGAGGGAGCAAAAAAAAAAACACGTTAATGACTTTTACTTTTATAATTGTCATGTTCAATGCTATAATGCCAAAAATCATAAGCTCATTAACTACCCTAATGTGGAATCTGCTAGTCGTCCGGTACCACACGGTCCTGGATTGACAGTTCCTCAGCCCCCTCGTGACTTGGGCAGTATAGATAGGGAAGCTAATAGAGAAGACTGTATGTCGGAGAGCGATGAAGTACACAGTGAGTTCAAAGCAAGCAGTTCAGAAGATGAACCTCAGCTTATTTCTCAACAGGAGTTGAACGACTTAGTGAGAGATCTTGGACTTCCAAAAGATGCAGCTCAGTTACTTGGCTCCCGTCTTAAAAACAAAAATTTATTACAGCCAGGCACTTCTTTTTCATGGTATCGACACCGTGAAGCAGTTTTTGTTCCTTACTTTGCTCTGGATGAGAATCTTATTTATTGCAAAGACATTCTTGGTCTGATGGGCCAATTTGGTATACAATATGACCCGATTCATTGGCATCTATTCATAGACTCATCAAAGCGAAGTCTAAAGGCTGTTTTGTTGCACAATACTTATGCTTCAGTTCCAGTTGGCCATTCGGTACATTTAAAAGAAACATACGAAAATTTGTCATTAGTTCTCGAACGAATTCATTATAATGAGCATAACTGGTTGATATGTGGAGACTTGAAAGTACTTACTATGCTCTTAGGTCAGCAATCAGGGTACACCAAGTTCCCTTGTTTTTTATGTTTATGGGATAGCCGAGACAGAAATTCCCATTGGAACAACAAAGACTGGCCATCACGAGGAGCTCTGTCGCCAGGCCAAAAAAATGTAATTAGGAGAAGTTTGGTTCCTTCTGACAAAATCCTGCTACCTCCTCTACACATAAAGCTAGGGCTGATAAAACAATTCGTAAAGTCTCTCAATAAAGAAGGTGAATGTTTTAAATACTTATGCTCCAAGTTCCCACGATTAAGTGATGCAAAGCTAAAAGAGGGGATCTTTGTAGGCCCAGATATTCGGAAACTTTTCACAGATCCACATTTCACTCAGACCATGAATGAGAAGGAGAAGGAAGCTTGGAATTCTTTTAAAGATGTTGTTGAGAAGTTCCTTGGTAACGTGAAGGATCCCAACTACAGAAGTATCGTGGAACGCACGTTGAAGACATTTCAATTACAAGGTTGCAACATGAGTTTGAAGGTTCACTTCTTACATTCGCATGTGGACTATTTTTCGGAAAACTTAGGGGAAGTAAGTGAAGAACAAGGGGAAAGGTTCCATCAGGACATCCAGGAAATGGAACGTAGGTATCAGGGCAAATGGAACGTAAACATGATGGCTGACTATTGTTGGATGCTGCAGCGTGAATCATCTGAAGAGTTCTACAGCCGGAAACGAACACGGAGAAATTTTCAAGAGAAAAAAATACGTTTTCATAAAAATAATAACTAAATATGCCACTGTTAATTCTGAAGCTGTTATTTCTACACATTTATGTATTTTGTACAGTAAACAACATTGAAATAACTAAAAGATCATGGAAATAAATGAAAACTCTTATTCGCCAATTCTGTTTTCTTTTAATGGTAGTACCTCTGCCCTTACTTGAGATTGAACAATTTCCTTACGTGATAGAGAGGGACTGACCTCATGTTCGGCTTCAGCACGCCAAGGAGCATAGAGATTGACCAAAATCATCAAATCAAATTTCAGAAAGATTATTTTTGTAGACCTGTGTTATGAAAGCTTTCTTTGGAGGTGTTAAGGTCTTCAAGAGACCAATTATTACATACTTCACTCACCACATTTTATATTATCACAGATTTGTGAAACCCTCTGAATAATCTAGGAACTAAAATAAACATATTGATTTGACTTGTCTGTCAAAGACAAGTAGAAAGTAAACTAGCATTTCTCAATTGAATCAATGCCGGACATAGAAAAGTCATGTAGTTCTGGTATTTTTCACACGCAACTCCTAGTTTAGGGTTGGCAGAATGGACTCTATTCCCCGGAAATTATATTTTTCTGAAAAAGAAAATGCCACCAAAACGTATATTATAAATGTTTTGCTTTTTACAAGGTGTTTTGGTCTTTTACCTGTGGAAAACTCTTTGAGGACCTCCAAGCTTTGGTATTGCCTTACCATTGTGATTTCTCTTTTGTTGCTTGGATTTGGTTGGCAACTAAAAAAGTACATTCTAGTCCATTTTCATCAAACAACGTTTGAATTTTTTATAACTATCTTCATGATAATGGATGACATTATTCTTATTACATCCCATTTGTCAATATTAGTTTGTAATCATAGAATTATAAACGAATTGTTAAATGGATTTAATAATACGTCTGCGAATTCTATAAATATTAAACGTGACAATATATTTTTTGCCTTTTGGTTGTCCGCCAATATGGGTTTTGTATTATTTAGTATTTTGGGCGAGTTAAGCGCGGATTCAATATCTAAGATATATTTGCGCGTAGTGCAAGGATTCCTATCAACGGGAATTTCATTTCAGTTTATTTTTATAGTGGAATATTTTGTTAATTGCATCGAAACCTTGATCAATACTCTCGAGCCAAACGCATATCATCTTCAGTGCCGAGCAGATTCGTTCGAAGAGATAATGCACTTCTTGAGACTCTGTAAAAAGCTCTATTCAAAACAATTGCTTGTAATCACTTGGAGGATCTTCATGATGGTGCTATTTACTTCTTACTTGTTCGCAAAACTTTGTGAAAAACGATTCCATTCTGAAAATCTCATTGTACTTCTCAGTTTTATCTTCCTTGGCGGCAGAGAGATCTTTGTACTGTTGGCACTTGTCAGTTGTTGTTCGGGAGCTCAAAATATGGTAAGTCATATTTATCTATCTTCCAATACTAAAAAAGTGTACGACTAAAATCGGCCATGCCAGTGTGACTAGTGACGCGCGAAAATTTAAACCTGACTATGATTGTAAACAAACAATGAACTTAAGAGTATATATATATATGTGTGTGTGTGTGTATACAAC
Source organism: Gonocerus acuteangulatus (assembly GCA_946811695.1). NCBI lineage: Eukaryota > Metazoa > Arthropoda > Insecta > Hemiptera > Coreidae > Gonocerus > Gonocerus acuteangulatus. The sequence goes on from OX328130.1 coordinate 52,694,490, forward strand.
TACTAGCGAATATTTTGGGTTTATTTTGAATTATAACCGTCGTTGGGGATTTAAGAAAAAGTACTTAACAGTAATGCTCTATGGTGGCAGCAATGAGCATCTATATTCTAGATGCTCACTGCTGCCAACATACTTTACTGTGTGTTGTTCAAAAAAGGCCGGCTCGCAGAAAATGCGTCATTTTAGCGCGGTTCCGTTCATATCCCTAGTGTCATACTATAAAGGAATAGACTCAGTTATTGGTAGGATTTGATCTTTCGTCTAAAATAAAAACGCAAAGGAAGAACAGGAAACTAAAATTATCCTAAGCGGAAAATACTCTCACACCTTCTCAACTTTCGCTCTAGGAAAACACTATTACCAATAAGTTTCTCATTTTCTTGCCTTCTTTTATTAAAATACTAATTTTACCGATAAATGCAATTTAAAACAAAAAACTATTGGTTACAAAAAATTATAATTGTGAATGTATTTCTGACAAATGGATTTTTCCCCTAATTTTTCTAAATTTTATTGACAGATCCATGAATAAAAGAAGGGAAAAGGGGACTCCAAAAACCCCTTTTGGGGTAATAAATACAATTTATTCTGATTCTTTATTATTTGCTTCTATGCTAAATAAAATAAAATCAACATATTGATTTGACATCTCTGTCAATCACAAGTGGAAAGTAAATTACACAAGTATTTGAAGGGTCACCTTAAGGTAAGGGGGTTATCCTTTTCAGGTTTCATAACTAGTTTAGGAATGGATTCTATTCCTCGGAAATTATATTATCGTGAAAAAGAAAATGTTTCTAAAAGGTTTATTATCAGATATTTGTTTTTTACAAGATATTTTGGTATTTTGCCGGTGGATAACTCTTTACAGACTTGTAAGCTCTGGTATTTCCTTTCACTCATGATTTCTCTTTTGTTGATTGGAATAGGATTGAAATTGAAAATGTTTCTCATCAATTTTGATCTACCACCTTTTAAGTTTTTAATGCACACTTTCATTGCAACTGATGATATTATTATTACATTATTACACTTTTCAATATTAGTTTCTAATCATAGAATCACGAACGAATTGCTAAGTGGATTTAATAATGTAACTGCGAATTCTGTAAACATTATGCGAGATAATGTATTTTTTGCATTTTGGTTGCTCGCGACAATGTGTTTCATAGTACTTACTATTGTGCAAGGCCTAACATTAACGTCAATATATGTGCTATTGTTGTTTCTTTTACAAGGATTTCTGGCAATGAGCGTTTCATTTCAGTTTATTTTTTTAGTGGAATATTTTGTTAATTGCATCAAAACTTTGATTAATAGCCTCCAGCCAAATATTTATCAACTTCAGCTACAAGTAGATTCATTCGAAGAGGTAATTCACCTTTTGAGCCTCTGCAAAAAACTCTATTCGAAACAATTGCTTGTAATCACTTGGAGGATCTTCATGATAGTACTATTTACTTCTAACTTGTTCGCAAACCAGTATGGAAAAATATATCATTCTGAGCAACTTATTGCAATTCTCTGTTTTGTCTGTCTTGGATGTAGAGAGGTTTATGTACTCTTGGCTGTTGCCGTTTGTTGTTCCGAAGCAGAAATCGTGGTAAGTAAACAAAATCATAAGATAATAACGTGTGTCAATTTGTTTATTTGCAAGTCAAGGGAAGTCCTTATTTACACAACACAACCAAATTCATTTCTGCTGTGTTCCTTCATTATATTACACCGGTATAATATTATCAAATTTCTTTGCTTAGTATGAATTGAACTGAGTCAATCAACATTTTCTTCAAGAATTTGCTGTGGAGGACAAAATACCCCAAATTGGTTACTTTTGTTTCCTGGTGGCCTCCTTACTAAAATTCTTTTATCCCTAATTCCTTGGCTCTCCAGAAAAAGCATCGTGTGCCTCCTGCAGAAGCCGGATGTAATGCCAAGAATGTTTGACTTAAAAAAATTACTTATGCTAAGAAGAAAGAAGAGATAAAATCGCCAAGCAAAAAAGTTTAAAATGATATGAATATATATAATTTTTCATATTATTGAATAATGTTTTTAATTTACCTTAAATTACTTAAGATGTTTTTTTTAATGGTGTTATTTTCATAAATTTATTTTTTGAGATATCCCACAAAACTTTAGTTTCACTTCAGTGGAATTTGCTGGGTTTCAAGGAACAGGAATTTGATTTGACTCATCGCCGCAGGCCTTCAATCAAAGAAAAATAAATCATAAAGAATAAAGCTTTTATGTTTTGCCATGTTTATGTTTTTGTTTGTAACAATTACAAAGCAAAGAGATACATTGTTTATTCAGTATAAAAATGTAAAAAAAAAAAGTTATTACATTTTTATAACAATTTTAAATGAAATAAACCATTTATTGCTTTTATGTGTTAGTAGGATTTTGTTTCATTTTTTTGTTATCATCTGGCAGGAAGGAAATTGATTACTACCTGATTACTTAATAACGAAAAAACTTACATTCTTGACAAGATGAAGTTGATAAAAAAATGTTTAAAACTGAGGTTACTAATGTTTTACTGATGGTCATACAGAATTCTGGCAACAACCTGTGACATTTGAATTATTAGCATATATGTTTTTGTGTACGAATATGAATATATTGAAGATTCACAGTCTGTATAATTTTATTTCAGTACATGCATGGCCATTACCACTTTTATTAAAAGAATAATTATATCAACTGATTTGTCCCTGTTCGAGTACTAAATTGTAAAGGCCCAAACAATTAATAATTTATTTTACTCCTTTCAATTAAAATTTCCCTGAACCAGGGCTCCAAATTGTAAAAAAAAAAAAAAAAAAAAAAAAAAAAAAAACAAAATGCTACTAATAATTTATTGAAATGCCTTTAAAATTTATTATCAAAGTTGAGCGGCTAAACGGTAAAAAAAAATAAAAAATTTGAAATTACTTTGGATCTTGTGCAAGTAGGAAAAAAAACATTATTATACAGATATCCCTCTTTTTTCCAAAATATATGGTTAAAAATACCATGGACGCAATCACCATTGCTGTATGGCCCTTGGTTGGGTACAGCATAGTATTCTTGACAAACAGGCTCCTCACATGTGTATTACAGTCCAGCAAAAAAAACAAAAACAAAAAACAAATAATTAAGTGCCTTGAAGGACTTTCCAAACTCAGTATGATTTTCTTTATTGTGTAACGAGGGTGCCCGAAAAAAAAACGGTATAAGTTTTGGTTTGCTTAAAATAAGATATTTCAAGCAAAGGAAGCCTAAAAGTGAGTCCCACCTTTTGGGGAAAAGTGTATAAGTCAAATTTAAAAAATATCAATTATCTCCCCAAAAATACAAACAGCATAAAAAGATTGATGAGATCGGTTTTTTACAATGGTGTATAAATACATTTGATTTTTGAAAAATCCAGTTTTCTGACTTGTACTCTTTTTCTCAAGCATCCTAGAATTATCATTACACAACAAAGACAAAACTTAATGGTTATAAGAATTGCACAATTAATTCTTATACCCTGTCAATTTGTTTTTGCTCTTTCTTATTATGCATACTACATTAAATACTGTCCATAAAATGTTTTATGTTTCTACCTTCAAAACTTTGAAAAGCAGAAAAAAATCCTTTAGATACAGGGCTTATCAAAATATTTAGTTGAGATATTATGAATTTACACATTTTATTTTAAAATAATTACAGACGGTTAAAAATAATAATTTCAATATTTTTAAAACACCAAATTAATTGATAATAAAGCATACAAAATACATCACTTTACTTGGTTGTATTATATTTTCAATTATGTATATTGTAAGAAAAAAAGCTCACTTCTTGTTCAATTCAATTTACCTTGCACCACTTTTTTTTTTAAATTGTGTATTATTTCTCTCATGGTTTATAAAATTGCTCAACGATACACACATAATAATTTATTCATAACCATTGTAAAAATAAATTTGAATGATATATTCTTTTAACAGGTCAATGAATTTTATGACAAGTACTCGGCAATAGTTTTGTCTCGAGAGCGTCTTTATAAAAATGTAAGTATTAAAGTTCATTTTAAATAACTTAATAAGCACTGGCCCAATATCAACGTTCTTGAATGTTATTTATTCGCAAGTAATGCTTCCAACCTTACATTTCAAACTGTGTATGGTTTACTTGAGGTAAATTTATATTTATATATATAATAAATATTTCTTCTGTTAATTTTAAACTTTTGTCGAGCATGTCAAGAAAACTCCGCAGCCAGGCTCGTATATTTCTGAGATCGTACTCGACCTCATTCATTGTGAAGAGAGTATTTATTACACTGTTCTGCACGAAAATCCTCCTTCAAACCAAAACATGATTTCTTACTGTTTTCAAATGTGCTGAACACGAATTTGAAGTCAGATTCTGTCAATCACGCACAGTTTCTTGAGAAATTCTAGTTTTTTATCCAAAAATGTGAGTTTTTTGTAAATTTGACGAATTTTTTTTGGCACCAAAACATAGTGAAAAAAATTCAAAAGCCTGATGATTTTGAGCGCAATGAAGTATATTTGAACGAAAAAAAATTTGATGGGAATATTACAAGTGGTTGAAGAAATATGGCTAAAAGTGTTTTTTCAGAAACTGAAAAATCAGACAGAATCTGACTTCAAATTCGTGTTCAGCACATTTGAAAACAGTAAGAAAGCATGTTTTGGTTTGAAGGAGGATTTTCGTGCAGAACAGTGTAATTTTCAAATACAATTTTTCATTTTTTCCAAGTTTCTCCTCTTTTCTCTCAAAATCAGAGGGTGATAGAATTTTTCTGAGTTCAGATTCGGACTCAGTACACCTGAAAACATGAGAAACAGGCAAAATTGTTCAAGGGAGGGGAGAAAAGTTTTTTTTGCAGAACAGTGTTATTTATTTTACAATTAAAATTAATAAATACTTAAATATTTAATTCAGGGTTAGAATTTGTTTGATAAATAAATTAAATTAAAGTCATGAGGATGGATGTGGGTCAGGTATCTGTAAAAAAAAAGTAAAATAGATCTATATGATTTCTGGTGAATCTTTGGCCCACATTCTCTTTTTGATTTATAGTGAGAAACTAATTTCTTTGTATTTAATAAAGAAATGCAGCATTGTTAAAACTTATTGATCGGCATATGATATTTAACTGATTAAACTCGAAATCTGGAGAAAGGAATTGTGAGGAATGTTTTTCTATAAAAATGTATCTCAGAGATTAAACGCCCAACTAAGGGTTAATGTGAGCTATTTACTACTGAATCGGGATTTCTTCTGAATAAAATGCTTCCTGCCATCTTCATAGTACATTTGGTTACTGGTGAAGGTAGTTTCCGCAGAATGATCACAAGATTCTCAACTCTTTCAATGACTATCTATTCAATGATTTATTTGGCTGAGTAGTTTGTCTTTTTGGAATACTTTCATGATGGGGAAGATGTATTTCAAAGCAGTGAGTAATATATATATATATATATATATATATATATATATATATATATATGTTGTATATATTATCCTTTTATCATGTGTCATCGGTATTATGAACCTTTAATATATTTATCTTACTCACTGTTTTAATCCAACCAGGCTCACCTATTCAATTTTATAAGACTTTTCAAAATGAAATTATGATATTAAAGTTTTATGTTATTTCATAAAAGTACTCTTATTTTACTTATTTCTTATCTCATCTCGTAGATCAGTATTAACAGATTACTGAAGATTCACTAAAAAAATTGTAGTGAAAGCACAGGTCTTTCTTTAGCCAACTTGGAGTCAATGAAGTGCTGAGAAAGGTCACGTCATCCCACCAGTGTAACCAAAACTAGATTTTGAAGGTAGATATAGTCAGGGTACGATCTTGGTATCTAACTACATTGGATCTTGGTAAAACTACCTTTTTTAAATAAGAAAATGTGTTTTATTGTTGCTGATGTTTTGGTTTGAAATTCAATACTTCATCAGGGCGATGAGAATAACTATGTGCAATCATTCATAATTGGAGAAATTATTGCATATCCATGAGGCACTGTTTTCCTTCTTCTCATCGCCCCGATGGAGGCTTGAATTTAAAGCCAAAATGTGGGTAAGAATAAAACGCAATTTTCGTATAAAAAATGTAGTTTCATTAAGATACCAAGACTACCTTCGTAATCCCAGTGGTCAGTGATCTCCTCTCAATGGATAACTAGATTTTGTTCAAGTTTTTCTGTCTATATTGTTTTTTTTTTACACTGTTTCACACAATATTTTGCTATAGTGTGAGCGCAAACAAAAGAACCAGAAGGGGCGTGGCTGGAAGGAAGCTAGGCCTCCCCCCACATGGGCTGGTGGCAGCGCTTGTACACTACCTTGTTCTTTTTTTTGCGGCACACCTATAAATATGTTGTCTGAGTAAAGATTGAATGAAAGAGCCATCAATGTCTTACCTCACAACAAGCTTCTATGTCTACAAATATTTATCTCACATTCGAATGACTACTTTCTGCACATGGTAATGATTGCTCTTGGTCTGTAAATACTCAGTACCAATCCCCACTCATTCCAATAATCCCATCATCATGTTTTATGGGGTATACATTGGGGAAAATCAAAAATTTTAACCTTTAGATATTATTCTTATATAATTTATGCTTTGTGAAGCGTATGATCCTCCACCTGAACGCTGCTCAATAGAACATTTAAGAGCTCCATGGGCTGTAGTATTTATGTTGCTATTATGTACACAATCTAAAAGCAAAACCAATTTTAATTAAGTGCATAGAACAATATAATAATTTATCTGAATTATTAAGTTGATTTTTTTTCAGACTATATTAACTTTTCACCTAAAGGCAATGAGTACAATTAACTTCAGCGCAGCTGGATTTTTTGATGTTGGTTACCCACTTCTTCAGTCTGTAAGTTTTTTTATATCAATACTGTGCTAATGGCCCCAGTAGCAGATGCACTTAAAAAAAATAAAATAAAATAAAAAAAAATAAAAAAAATACACCTTATATTGTACGGGTAATATTTATGCATTTGATTTCTTCCTTGATTTTAGGTTGCTGGCACTGCAATAACTTACATCATCATGATAATACAATTCCCAAAATCAGAAATCGAAGACACAAATTAATCTTTTAAAAATACAATAGAATTTTCCCTGGACATTCTTGCTTTTTTGGATCTTGATTTAATGGTTATCATTTTATGCAAAACAAAATGTTTAAATTAATTGTAATAAAGTTTTAAATAATTTGACAGTTCTAATTTTTACCTTTTTTAGTCCATTAACTGAATTTATTTTAAAATAAAAAGTGACCAAAACTCAACAACTTTTTCATATGTAGGCAGAAGGTCATTAAATAAAATTCTAAATTAACTTAATAGTCAATTTATCAAAACAGCTCTACATCTTTTGCATCATCTGATGCCTCTTCAGGAGCCTAAACACTAAATACAGCCTAATAGCACAAAAGCAAACCTTCTGCTACAATGACCAAGTCTCAACTGAAAACCATCTACATAGCAAACAATCAACAAATAAAATATAAAATAGTTTTACAAGATTAAAAGACAAAATAACTGAGAAGGAGACCAAATGTAATATACATAAGATTAATTGAAGGCCTCAGTGCCAAAGGTGACTAACCCACAATTTAAAAAAAATTGCGTTATTCACTTCTCCTGATAGAGAATTTTAAGTTTTATAATTGATAGAAATGAACTGATTTTACACCTCATTGATTAGTATTGACTGTTGGGTAGTAGGCTGTAAGTTTGTTTTGGAACTTACTGCAAAGCTAAATCATGTGAGAAGCAGACTTGACCAACCCACACTAGGTATGGCTGCGTTAATGGTACTTAGCAACATGAATTGTATCGTTAAAGCTTCTGATGGTTCTCTGGCAGGTTCTGTCTATCATGAGAGTACTACTAACAATGGATTACTAACAATCTAGAACTTGGAATAGTTAGGAAATTAAAACGCCATTACACCCAAAAAAACTTATTTTTTCTGAACTAAGTGATCTTATTTAATTTATTTTTAAGGGTTTTATGACATATTTTTACCGATTAAATCAAAATTTCGGCGGGGGGGGGGGGGGGCTGCAGCCAAGGAATGTTCATGAACCACGCCTGTGGAGACCTAATCTGGAAATCATTGACCAGACATTCTTTTTTTACCAGGACACAGTTTCTCATATTGCGATCAGGATTTTGCAGTTATTGACAAATTCAAGCAACACAAACCTGACATCTTTCTACCAGATGAATGGACGGAAATGGTAAAAAAATAAAAAAAAATAAAACCTCTTTTTGATTTCACGAAAATTTCAGGGGAACACTTTTTCAGTACATTAAGTATGGAGAAAGACATTATGATATTATCAACCGCAAAGTGAACACTGATGGAGCTAAAGTTGAGTGTCTGAAAATCAATTGGTTACGGCTAGAAAAGAGTAATCCAATACAGCTCAAAATCAAATACACAAATTCAGAAGATGTGTCATATGACTGCTGATGAATTCAGTTACCAGTACTGTAGCCTACTGGAAGGAAACCAAAACCTGAAAAACAACCCAGGTCCTTCAGTTCACATACCGAAGGAGAGAACAGCAACTAATAATTTCTTATTATTCTGTTCTCTCTTGGACTAGAATAACTATGTTTACATTGTACCTGAATTTTTGTAGATGTGTTAAATTATTGATACATAATCATAGAAAAATATTTTTTTATTAATTATTAATCTCCGGATATGTGTCCAATATTCTTCAAGTATAAGTTATTTGTTATTTAAGTGAGAGCCAAACATGACTATACTTTTTGTTTTTCATTATTACGTCTTACAATAAACTTTTGATTATTATGGTATATTCATAAAAATTTTGTGTATCTAATGAATAAAGACTAATTAAAATCCTTTCTGTCACCAACACTAATTTTTTCCAAATTCTTCTAAACTTTAAACTTAATTTTCTCAGTTTGTTCTAATTGTTGGTTAGTCACCTTTGGCACTGAGCCCTTCCATTGTAAGGACTGCGATAAATTTTATATTGGAGAATTATCGAAATAGCTAAGGAAGAGAATTAAACAAAACGTTAAAAATGTCGATGAAGAAGATAATAAAACAGCTCTTGCAAATCATGCTACACAAATGACGCGTATGTTTGACTTTACAAAGGTAAAGATCATAGATAAAGAAAGAAATTTGATGAAACGAAAAATAAAAGAAATTATACACATCATAAAAAATAGAAAAAAGTGGTAAATAAGAAAACAATGTTTTTATTTATTAGATAATGAATAAATCTTTTTATCTACAATTAATAAAAATAGTTTTTAATTCAATGACCAGCTTACTCTGGATAATCAAATTTTATGGTTTGGATACTATCAATTTTTAAACAGCTGACTAAAAACACAGCTGATTGTTTGCTATGTAGTTGGAATATCGTGAACCTTATGTCACCATGGTAACGGAAGGTTCACGTATGTGCTATTTTACGGCTGTATTTAGTTTTTAGGCTCCTGAAGAGGCATCAGATGATGCGAAGCATGTAGAGCTGTTTTAATAAATTGACTGTTAAGTTTATTTAGAATTTTATTTAATGACCTTCTGACTACATATGAAAAATGGTTGAAATTATTTATTACAACAAAGAATCTATCGAGCTAAAATTTGCACCCAGTTTTTCGGAATGTAGAGGTGCAAACCACTTCATCACAGAAAGAAGACACAAAATGTGTGATTGGTGGAGCCTTATGCAATAAAGCAATATGACTTCCGTTCCTAACCTTGCTAACAGGAGGGCAAATAAACAAATAAAATTTGGTTTATTAAAGACGTTAAAATAAAATTAAAACATTGAATAATAATAATATCAAGGATGAATGTTGGTGTAGATTATTATGGCCGAGTTGACAAAGACCAATTTTAGAAATTGTAAATTAAATAATAGCTGCATGAGGTAAATTAATTTAATTTATTTTAAGTTATTTTGGATAAAGGGTTGACAAATGTATTTTAAAGGTAAATTTAAGGGGTCAATCTGATGTGTAATTCTTAAATTTTCTTCTAGATTGAAAATAGCAAAATACCCTAAACATTTCATGTACAGAATGTGTGTTAAATAAAATAAGATATTTTTTGATTTTGAACATTTTACCTTCTTCAATCCTTCCTTGTTGTTTTATTTTTTAATTTTTGTGCATCGGCTACTGAGGCTATTAACCCTTCATTGTTTTATATATTTCTTTTAATTTATTAATACTGATTAGAAATGAATCATCAGGCAAAAGTTTAGGACAAGTTAATTCTTTGATAAAATGAGAGGCCCAAAAGCACACTCCAATAAATATTTCTAAATAAATAGTTAATGTAAAGTTTGAAAACTACCTATCTAGTTTGAAGAATGTCATTAAAAAAGTTTACCTGCAAGGCAATAATTGTTCAGAAGAAATAGGTGTAGGAAGAAAAGCAAGAGGAAAATAGGCAACCAAATTCACTACCTTCCGGAGAGACCAAGCTCCAGATGAAATCACACAAGGGTTTCCAAATTAAAATTGTATCGATATACTTAACAGGAAGAAGCAACCAAGATAAAATAATCTTCTTAACGTAATATAACTTCAAGAACCCAGTCAGTGATCAGAACGCATCCTGTAAATCTGTAATGCTTGTCTGTAAATGTATTAAACTGATTTCGACATGGCTCAGCTGAGAGGAAGTTCCTGTAAAAGTTTTATTTGATGTATTTGTGAAGAAAATAATTGTACGCTCCTGAAGAGGCATTATGGTTGATGTGAAACTAGTAGAGCATTAATCATCTATGAAGTAAAATAGCTCCTTTTATTTATTGTATTTTAGCTTATTTTTAATTTCAAAATATAATATTTATTTATTTATTTGTGATTTTAGAGCCTGTTTATGTGCGATATCTGAGGGAAATATTCCCAACGATTCTGCCATATGCAATGTCATTACTGAACAACACGCTACTTCAAACTCAATAAAAACTGATTATGTCTCGTTTATGACCAGGGATGGCTTAGAGAGGTCAGGCAAGGGAGATAGTGTTTAATATTTATCAATATTTAGCCAAATATATGACTACAAACAATTTAAGCTATACCCTGTTCAAATAGATGTTTTAGTTGGAGGGAAAAGGGTGTGGCCATATTCCCCCCTGCAAGAAATTGGTGGTTAAAATTCTCTGTTATAACCTTCTCACTGGGAGGTTTAAAACGTTCTAGTCTTAGCCAGAGATAAAGGACACCATGTCACGTATTTGTAATTGTTCAGGAGAGCCAATTTTCCATAACTTTGGAGTATTAAAATTTGTTTCTTGGAGTTTAAAAAAATGTTTTACACTTTTATTGGCATTGATAGGTAATTGGACGTATTCGTCATATTCAAACAAAACCAAGCCCTCCTCATGGCGTCTTTTACCTCTAATGAAAACGGACATGATTTTATTTTTCACTGTCTTATCTTCGTTATTTATAGGAACAGGACATTGTGCCCATTACCATTATATGGATCAAAAAGTCCACATTAAGAACATATTGTTGTCAATTTAATAAAAAAAATGGGCATGATGTCCTTTACCTCTGGGGTACAGATATTACGAAGAGTCCTTCAAATACGAGTTGTTAAAAGTTTTAGTTTCCATGCAAGTGGGAAGTGCTAGAAAAATAAACAAGGCAAAATGAAAATCAAAACAAATTTTTATAATCAATATATATGGAATATATGGGTCTATATTATTTTTGATAATCAAAGTTGTAAGAATGATATTTTTGGTAGGCTAATCAAAATACACTTAAATAAAATAAGAAAAAATATTAATTCTGTTTCACAGGAGTTCCTGTTTTAAAAATGACATAATGTTATTCTTTTTATACTAAATTAGGCTCCAATACATTTAACAAAAAAATAGTAAGGTTATAAAATGGTTGTAACTGAATGATATGACAAGAGATTTTCCAAATGTATTCATTTTTTGAATGCAGAGGGCAAACATATTTAAATTTTATTTTTAAAGTAGTATAGTATTGGCATCTTCTTTAACATTAAATAGTATATTGAAACACTTGTTCTTTTTCTTTATATGCTTATAAGTACATAATATATATATTTATATATAATCAACAAACATTAGGACTTACAATCTTAGGTAATCATATTTATATTACCTTATCATATATTTAAGCATATAAATAACATTGAATTATACAAACAACATTTTAAAAAGATTTTGGAATGATTTTATCACCAAAAACATACATTTTTAAATCACTTTCAAGCTTGAAAATGGGTCATTCTTTTCTCTACATTTAAGAAGCTCTTTATTAACTTATTATGCTTAAAAAATAAAAATGTTTGGCATATTTATACAATATTAAATATAAATCACTGTTTTTTTTTTATTTTTAATTTTTACGAGAAGAACTAGGTGTGCCAAAACCACCTAATTCACTATAAGTAGATGGACCATCATTGTAAATGGCACTTGGACCCTCCATACTGCAAACTGAATCCTCTGGCGTACGAGAGGCTTCTTGGTCTGCTGGTTCGACATCTGAAGTTTGGGGTTTTTCAACAGCTTTCTTCCTTTGTTGTAATGCCTACACATGAAATATCTATCTGTTAAGGATAAATCTTTCCTTAACCTTATATTAAATATACAATTCTAACTAAAATTAACTTACTTTTTCTCGGCTGCCTTTTTTCTGAAAAAAAAAAAGAAACATTAATCAGAAGAATTTTTTTTAAATTTATGAGGAAAATTTTTTTAATATATTTGTTCAGCAGTCTTTGTATGTTTTCAAAGGTTTTATTTATTTTGTGCGTCAATACTTACTTGTAATGAAAATCTTCTATGAGCTACTTTCCGTCCGCCACGTCTCTTAGAAATGTGAGGATTATTTTGGCATATGGATTTATTTCTTAACACTTCTAATTGAGTATATAGTCTTTTTAATTCAGCCTGAAAAATTGATCATACTGCATAAATATTATATTTTAGATTAATAATAATAAACATGCCAGGATTCTGAATATTTATGGAAAGGTGGAAATTGTCAGGGTTTGGTCGTTATGTCTTAATGAAACCACATTTTTTATAGGAAAATGAGTTTTATTGCTAGCCAATGGTTTTGGTTTGAAATCTATATATATATATATATATATATATATATATATATATATATATATATATATATATGTATATATATATGTATATATATATATATATATGTATATATATATATATACATATATATACACACAGTAGACTCTCCCTTATCCAGTGTTCTCTTATCTGTCGCTCTCTCTAATCTGGTCTCTATCCAAGAGAAATTAGTTCCTTGACTTCCCTTCCTAGCTATCCAAACATTTGTTTCGTGGTATTTCAGGGGTCAAAAATCCCTCTCAATGAATTTTTATGGAATTTTCTCTCAAAAAAGAAGAAAAATATGGAAAGTAAAAGATGTACAACACTTGGCAGTCATGAGGAAGAAAATCAAAACATACACCATTACACTTGACAATAAAATAATTTACCATGACATTTGACAGTAAAAGTTATTATTTATTTGTGCATTTACAGAGCCCTTAGAGAAAACTCCTAGAAAGAGCTGGATTAATAAATCAAATTAATTAATTCTTACCTTCCTTTTTCTCAATATAATAATATGTATTTAATAGGCCCACTTTTCACTAACTTTACATGTTTATGTATTTAGTTTATTTTTTAATGAAGTTACTTACTCTAATTTCATCGTGGTTCATCTCAGATAAATTAACTTCTGTGACATCAATTTCTCCAAATATTCCATCTGAAGGTTTGTAGGCATCAGATGGTTCATGGGTTAAATGGTGTCGGGAATCTCTCACAGGCTTACTCTCATAAAGAATCTAAAAAGCGAAATCATGTATGAAAATCCTTAAATTAAGTAAAATACCAGTGCTGCGGTTGCATTGAGGACTTGACAAACTTAAAGTATGATTATACTTACCAAAGGAGCATATATAAATCCGAGAACAAAGGTGGATGTGAAGTGGCATCTGATGAATGCTGCGATATATGCATGGTTCGGGTGAAGAGACTCCCAAAACGTTGCATGGATCACATAATAACAAGTGCTTACTATGGTTTCCATAAGAACAGCAAGAATAAGGTACCTCAGTTCCAAGAACTGAACAGCAGCATTTCTTGCTGCGAGGCCTAAGTGGAGCCCAAAAAGTAGGAAAACAATTTCCCCTGCAAAGATTAATACATTTAGCCAGATATAGTAGATAGTAATAGATGTCTTAATTTTTTTTACCACTATATAGTAAAAAACATATCACTGTTTACAGTGCACATAAATGCAAAAACTTCAATTTTACAGGAGAGTAAAAAAAAAAAAAAAAAAAAAAAAAAAACTATTTGGAGTTATATAAAATGTATTACTGAAAAAAGTATAAGTGGCAGAAAAAAAAATGGTATATTAAGAGTATGAAGAATACATACTATACTTTCATTTACCAGGGATTAGGACCGCCCAAATTTCAACCCTTAAATGCAGTTAATTTATTGTTTCTCTAAAAATTGTTCGATATTCTAGAAGATAAATTTTAAAATAAAAGCGGTCCTGAGTGAAACTACAGTTACGTCCATGTTCCCCTGTGCATGGGATGTGTTTTTAATATTGTCTATGTACTTATTTGCATTTCAAACATTTTTGGAGTTACGTTATTGTTGTTGTGTCTTCTGGAAAGGCGATATATACATTGGAGTATAAAATAGTAATTGAATTAAATAATGTAAATTGAAATGATAAATATTACAGTACAATTATTATGGCTATAGATTGATTATTCATTTAAAATAAATGAATGTTCTTTTGGATTATTGTACAAGGGAAATTTAATAAGGAAGGGTTTGAGATCTTCTTCTTTAGGCCCACAAAATTACCAAGGCATAGCAATATTAAATTATATTAACTTATTTACAAATATAATTAATGAGAGGCTGGTGAAATTGGGTGGTTCATAATCTAATTCCAAATGAAAAAGTGAGATTCAGGTAAAGTAAGGACTGCCGGAACAGTATGTTTTGTCTTTCAGCTGCAAGCAATATCACAATTCGTCTAAATAAAAGAAAAGTCTTAGCTGTTTTTTGTTAATTTCAAGAGAGCCTTTGACCCCATTAATCATATCTAGCTTTGGGAGAAATTGTACAGGGTGGGAATTGGCGGTAAATTACTGAGGGTAATAAAGTCTATATACAAAGAGTGCTACAGGGTGAAATATTACGTCTTTTGTTATTTTGGCTTTTTACAATGGCTCTTGTAAGTTTGTTTAGAGAAAATGGAGCAGAGGGAATTCAAATAAGCCCAGAAAAAGATCTTATGTTTGCTGATGACTTTGACATTCTGGCCTCTTCCAGATATATGCACAAAAAAAAAAAAAAAAAAAAAAAAATTAGGTTTTTAGAAGAATACTGTGAAGCTGATGTATTGACAGTAAACACTTAAATAACAGTCATTTTGCTGTTTCATAAAGTTGACCACCTTGTAAAATTAAAGAAATTATGGTTTAATGGATAAAATATCAAAACAAAAAAATTGTTTTCCTTTTTAGGGATCCCGTTTGCATCATCGGGGAAATCCTAGAGTGCAAGCACCAACTTCTTAGCAAAATCTGGCAATGGACGTGCAGCTGTTGTGTGTATTATCAGACGAAGTAGAACAGACTTGTGGAAGCCACCAGTTATTCGATGCACTGGGTGAGAGTATGCTCTTTTCTGTGGCGCAAGTCTGGGGTCAGCTTATTTGCATGTACTGGAGAGAGGTCAATCCAGGTTCTTTAAATGGGTTCTTGGTTTACCAAAAAGTACCCCGAATGCATTTATCAGAGTTGAAACTAACAGGTGTCATTTTCAACTGAAAATATTTAGGAAAATGTTAAATTGGCGGAAAAATATTCCAGAACTTCCAGAGAATGATCTGACCAAAATTTTCTTCATGAGGTTAAATGGCCTTAAGAATTCCTTTTATTCAAGCATGCCTTTTATTTGGACTAAGGAATTCCAAAGTTCTTTAATTAAAAATGATTGACATTGAAAAGGATGATTGACATTGGCAGGGTATGTGCCACAAAATGCTTGACATCGTCTTGAGTAGTTTCGAAACGTGGTTCTATCCAGCAGTAGATATAACCAATTCCACAGACTACACAGCTGTCTGGGAATAAGTGAGGACTACCTGTCTATGAGAGGTCTACCTGATGAGTCATAAGAAGCACAGACTATTTATCAATGGCCACTTCTCAATGCCGTTTTGACTCTTGAACTCTGTATAGGCTGTGTGGAGAACCAGAAGAGAACAGTCGGATTCACATCCTTTTTGTATGTACATGCCACAGAAGTTCAAGAGAAGAGCTCTTGGACAATAATTAAGATTAATATGTATTCATGCTCTTGGAACTTCTTGATTAAACTTCTTTATCCTATTTATAAATTAGTATTAATTCTCTTACCTGCTTGGGTTATGTAGTCCCACCAAAGGGGTTTGCAGGTTTGGAAGTACTCTCCAGTATTAGTCACACCAAAGGTGACTATTGTAAAACCTTCTTTTATGAAATTCAAATTTGTTGCAGTCCACGCTGCAAGGTAGGCAAACATTATCAAAACCATTCCAAATAAATATTTGAGCAGGTCTTTGTCTTTTACAATCCATCTATGAGCTTTCCTGGTTCTAAATTCCATCAGAATTCTGATAAAAGAAAAAAAAAAAATTGTATATGCTTGTGTGTGCAAATCTTATCAATAGTGTTTGGAACAGAATTGCTGATTAAATTGGTTGAATTCTCCTGCCTGTTAACAGTTTATCTGTACGACTAAGCAACATACTCTTTAAAAAAAAAAAACAAGAAAAGAAAAAAAAAACTGAAAAAACCTCTTAAACAGGACAGTCTAAATCAAAGGTAATCTAAAGAACAAAGAAGGTATTTTAAATACATTACCTGTACAATTTAAGAATAATAGCACCGTAACATATTATAAATCCAAGCTCTCTGATCCACCTCATAATAATACAATTTTCAACAGTTGGTTTAAAAGAGAGAGGCAACATCTAAAAAATATGTAAATAAGCTTAAAAACAATTATGTTATAGAAAGATAAGGGAATAATAAGAAATTGTGGTACTAACTGATCCATAGAGCAATAAAATTCCAAAAAGAAGAGTTTCTAATATTGTCCACATTCCCGTCGAAACTGGCTGAAAACAAATATATAATGAATAGCATCATAAAAATTAACCAACTACTTTTTATATAAATTTTTCTAAAAACTGTTAAAAAGAGAAATTAATTTTCAAAGCCTTCTTTCTCTAATAAGAATATTATTTGTTTATTTATGCTCATTTTACACTACATACCTTACATTTTCTTCTATTAAAAATTAAAACTCCAGTAACAATAGTGATAACCATGGCAGAAATTTGTACGCAGATCACAAAAGTCTTTAAGAACAAATTTGGTTGTTCTGAGCAATTTGTTTCATATCCACAATTCGGTTCACACCTGAAAATAGAGAGGTAATATTTAGTAAGAATACGTTTCTGGACCAAGAAACAAAAAAGTGGTATAGATTGGTTTTTAGAGAAAAGGAGGCAAAGCAGAGGTGTAGCATTTAAAATTAGCTAATTAACCACAGGAAATGGAGAATTTGCTGTCCTGATCATTTTGGGAAGTAGTACTAAAGCAATATTAACTTCAGTCTGTTATGCAGGAGCTGCATAACTAAGCACATTCCTCTGCAATGTGGTTTATTATTGCTGAATAATATGCGTAAATAAACCAATATGGGGGTGAGGTTAGCTCAGTGGTAGAGCACTGGGCTTATATCCTGGAGGACCTGAGTTGAAATCCCGAGCAAGCACTAAAGATTTTTATCTTCTAGTGTCTTTTTTCATGGGTTAGATTCGGCATCCCTGATCATCCCTAGGCCAAGCCAGCCTTTAATTAATTTGTTAATGAGTACTTTGGTGCTAATGAGCAGTCAAAGCAGCAAAGGAGAAAATCAGGTGGCCGGAGCATAGTACTGACCACAGTATCTTTGTAGTGGGCCGTATGGTTATGAATTAGATACCTCTATAGTATCTGCCCCTCAGGGCCCTTGTGGCCTGTTACGGGACTGATAAATTAGCCAATATAAATACAAAGTTACATAAATAGCTTTGACACTTTATATTTATCATAAAGTCCATACAAAGGGCTACGGGTTCAATTTCCACCAGGGATGGTGGCTTTTCTATCATCTGATTCAATTATTAATTTTATTCTGGAGTAAACCCGTACTCCTGATGCACTGATTTTGATTATTTTCACAACAGACCGTTTAATTAGTTAGGCACAATGCATACCAAGTTTAGCTACAAGGGAGTAAAAATGATGGTAGGTAGGTGCAAATAATTTATTTAATTCTTGAGTGACCCAAACTCCTAAGGGACCGATTTATCTTATTTTCACAGCACATCCTTCTCATTATCTGTGCATTTTGCATACCGAGTTTTGTTGCAATTTAACAAATATTTAAAACCATAGTAGCATATTAAAAATTCGGGTCCGGTTTAAACCTCACTTCCCTCCAAACAGATAGATTTGGTTATTTTCTCAACATGTCTTCTCCATTATTTGGTTTCTGTGAATACTAAGTATTGTTTCAATGTAACAAAAAAGTTTCATTTATTCGGGAGTGCTACGCACCAAGTTTCTTTGCAAAAAAGAAAAATGAAATCTCAGAGAAAGAAAATTTTAGGTGCTACAACAGTAAACTGACAGTATCCTAAGCGGAAATTACTCCATCCTCTTTCTCAGTGTTCGTTCCAGGAAAACACTATTACCAATACGTTTCTCATTTTCATACTTGTTTTATTAAAATACTCACTTTAATGATAAATGCAATTAAAACAATAAAAATTAAAAAGTGAGTTATACTGAGAAAAAAAAAGAACAAAACTAATACTTTTGAAGTTTTAAGCTCCTATTTCTCCGATTGACAAGACATCGTCCCATCGAAAATTACTCATAAGCCGGTTTCTTCCTAAAGGAGGAGGTAGGAAACACGCTAAAACTGTGGCCTCAATCTTGTTATTTATTTTTTTTTTATATAATTAATACGTTTATTTAACATCTGTACATTTTAAGATACATTAATTAAGTTTGCTCACAATTTAAATCATAGTATGGAGACCCGATGGCCGTCAGGGTTAAGGCTTGAGCACTTAACACTCCGTGCCAAAGGTCGTGGGTTCGATTCCCACTAGGGGCGATGGCTTTTCTTTCAAAAAAAGAAAAGGCATCACCCCTATCCTGGCTAGAAAAGGGTGGTAACCTGTAGATAACCCGTCCTAAAATTCGTTGTTAATAATAAATGGACGTTAAAATTTAAATAAATCATAGTATATACAGAATTTGATTAATAAAACTGACAAAATAAGTAAAAAAAAAATAATAAATTAAATAAAAATAACTAAATAAAAACAAGTAAATAAAAAGAAACATTGATTAAGAATAATGACAATAACAGTTTTGGAAGGAGTCAATCAATATTGGCACTTCCTACTTTGGAATGCTTTTTTGTCTTTAGTCAGTTAATTGGTCACGAGGCCAATGTCTCTTGAGCCTTCTAGGCGGGTTTTTTGGGTGAGTTTGGGAGGAAAGAGTTTGTGCTCTGGGATTGGGATCTTGTTAATAGACACCTCATTTTTGGCTTGTAGTAACTGTGATAGATAAATATGTGAAGACATTTATCAACAACTCTTTTATGATTGCAACCTCATTAGCTTTTCTTTGGGAAGTGCTAAAGGAAGATGGCGAAAGATCAGAATAGTGTATTGATATTGTTGGATTACACAGAACAAGAGCCTAATATCCATTGAAACGCTGGTTTATGATATTGACAGACAATCGTATAACTGTCATCTACCCAAGATGGCTTTAGGCAAGTTAAGCAGTGTTCCGAGAAATCAACCGACTTATCTAATTTACAAGGAGGCTATTAATGGTAGCGTTGAAGGAGGGGCTTACAAATCCCGAATTCCATCTTGAATAATCTGCGGATTATCTGGCTTGAGGGATGTAAACCATCGATCGCTTACGTAAATTAGTTATCTCACTGAAACGATTGGGGATTTGGCGAACGAATCTCTCTCCTGATGTCTGCTAAGGATCTTAACTCCCAAAGCCGCTCTCATGCGGGCGAATCGAAGATATTAAAACCCTACATGGAAACGCGAGTTCCTTCCTCCCTCATAAGCAGGGAGGAAACCTGCTTAGGAGGTTGACCTCAAAACGCAATCCGGAAGTGACAACTAGAAAATTTCTCGTTTCAG
Organism: Gonocerus acuteangulatus; assembly: GCA_946811695.1. Classification (NCBI taxonomy): domain Eukaryota; kingdom Metazoa; phylum Arthropoda; class Insecta; order Hemiptera; family Coreidae; genus Gonocerus; species Gonocerus acuteangulatus. The sequence goes on from OX328130.1 coordinate 52,714,878, forward strand.
AACCTATAGATCTCGAAAATTACTGTCGTTCAAAAATCGTTGCGCATCGTTCCCGGTTCACTTTTTATTTGTTCTCTATTTAGTTTTAGTTATAGGTTTGGGTTAAATGTTTCCTCTATTATTGTTAAAAACGAAGAGGAGATGTAAATAGTAGCGCCGAAAAGCTGCCGAATCTTCGCTTCCTTCAGCAAAAACTAGTGGTGCTACTGTTCCTGGTAGCCGGAGCTAATAATTAAAAAAAATAAAAATAAAAACGGTCCTTAAAATGTAGATATCAACTTATTTATATGTACCGGGCTCTACCGTCTACAAAAATGGCCCGACTTTGTTGAAATTTGTGAGAAAAATACTTTTTTACAACATTTTGTTTTAAGTGCTCGAAAAGGACGGAGTGAACATTTTCAAAATGTTCCACAGATATATAAGCTAAAATACATAAATTTTGGTAATGTTTCGAAAAGATTCCATCTACGCGGCCGGGGAACGTAACTGCACACTAAAGTTTGGGTCACAACCTTCTGCATTAGAAAATGGGAATTATTCCCGAAAAAACTTTTTATGTTTATTTTATATTAATAAAAGTTATTTTTAGCGCATTCTTCAGGAATGTCGTTTAAACTAGCTACTTTGTTGAAGGATGTGCTTAGTCATACAGCTCTTGCGTCTACTATAGTCAAACTGTTGAGACTTAAAGAAGCGCTGATACAATCCTTCATTTTCTGACAGCTTACATCCATACAATCAACGAACTGATGTTTAAAAAAAAACTCCCACTCAAAGAATGTACAATAGCTTGATAGGAAGTGCTTCATGCAATTTCATCCTTCCAAATAGAAGCCAGGAAATGTTCATTTAGTTAAGTGCATTGTTGCGAAGATGAATAAAGTCCGGGACACCTGTGACACCGTTAGTTTTGAGCTATGGCTCTTTGGTTCTTTATTTATTGAAACACTTCCACTTTTGACACACAATTATTAACTCCATCGCGCCTTTGATATTGGCGGCAATCCGAAAGATTCAATAGTCTGAGATATAGAGAAAATTACTTCGATAAAGAATCAAAGGTAGATCAGGAAGGTAAAGGGAGTGACCCCACTTCATCTTAGCGCGTTTTTATGTAATGAGAATTATGGTGGGGATTGGAAAGTTTAGAATTGAAACTGTTGATAGTTTGCCTTCAATGGAATGAAAGTAAAACTCCAAGCACCGTCTTCTCTGGCTGAGATGTTCTTATCAATATTTACGCTTGCACCATTTAACACGAGTTGTCGACCTTTTTTGAGGTATTTAACAATATATATGAACAGTTTGAAACTGCTCATTTTTAGTAATCATTTCAGTTTTCCAAAATTGATATATCTTTGTGTGCGTGAATGTAGAATATATGTTCAAGTCACTCTGTCGTCCTCGAGTATCCGTAACCAAAATTCTTGCTATTTGAATGAAAAAAAAGTACCAAATGATAATCTTCCTTGAATTCAAATGAAATGAATGTTCCTTAAAAATAATCTTAAATTAGACAACATTAATAAAAACATAAATTTTAGCAGTTAGGGTGGAAACATGACGAATACTTCAGTTGTCAAGATTGTTAGAGTGTAGGATGGACTGGGATAAGGAGTTCCAGAGGGAGGCGGCAAGGGAACAAATGATTTTTCGAATGAAGCAGCACGGTGGGAATAAGTAGAAGTTTCGAAATGACAGGACCTGGTATTAGGACAGTGGATTTGAAGGATAAAGGGTAGTCCATGGAATTGGATGACACAGGCAAGCTAAGGAAGTAGTGACGATAATAGGACAAATTCCATTATGAGAGTCCCTGGGGATTCGAAGGATAAAACGGATGAAGCAGTTTACGTGTCAACGGAATCAAAGCATTAGGAAACTGTAGGAGAACTAGGGTAGTGAATTTTTCGTCATCTATAGCAATTTTAATGTACATGTTCCTAAGAATTATAAATCCACAATTTCGAACATATGTATTCATTTTTGAAGTGTAAACAACCCAATATACCTTAGATAGATAGATAGAATTGGGGGGCCCTAAGTGGAAAGCAACTCGACCTAAAAGATCTATTGTGCTCCTGATAATTTTCTGGGTCACTTATAGCAGCCCTGCATCCTTGACCTGATCTTCTGAGTTGTGAGCTCAGAATCTCTAACCGGGTTAGTTATTTTCGCACAGCCAAAGTACACGAAGCTCCTTCTTGCGAGTACTGTACAATCACAAATTATTTGTACAGGTGTTTCCCCCTCTCACACACACATCCTGCATAGGGAGGTTGTAGCCAGGCTCATGTTGTATAGATGTTTGTTCATTTTTGCATGACCTGTGTAAAGAGCAACAGTCTCCCGCATAGCCTTTCTATGTGGGGACAAAATTATGTTTGTTCGTTTTCTATCTATTTTGCTTAGGAAACTCTTTGAATTTGAATTCTTTGCCAAAAGCCTAGCTGTTCTGTCCTCGCCGAGTCACCAATAATTCCTTTGGCGCGGGCTAGAGATACTCCACAGGCTGGTTCTGGTCCACAGAGGGGTTCTTTAGCCCCTGTCTTACCAGTTTATCAGCTTCATCATTTCCGAGCATACCTGTGCGACCTGGCTACCCAGTGTAACTTAACTCGGCTTTCGACAGCTAAGCGATCAAGCATGTTCCTGCATTCATCGACAATCTTGGGGCTTAATAACCTCGTCTGTTTATTTTATTTTTTACGGCGCTTCGATAAATCTGGGCCATTAGCGCCAACATCCAGGGTGCAGCTAGGAATTTTCCCGAGCCATGGGACGAAAAAATTCCTGCCGCCGGTGGTGATCGAACCCGCCATCTCCAGCTTATGAATCTAAGGCGCTAGCCACTAGACCATGGGAGACCCCTCGTCTGTTTATTGCCCTCCAAAACAGGAATCAACAATCTTGAATTTAATGCATATTGCTGCCTGGCTGTCAGGGTATATATTGCACACAATGTACCTTATTTGCGTGTTTTCTCCCTCCCTATAGGGGGCGTCACTTCTTATCACCGATCACGCACTTTCATAAGTACTAATTTTAAGTCCACTTTTAAGGCAGTGATGGTGCCGGAGAAGCGACGAAATTGATTTCTCATAATGAACTAAATCTACTAAGTGAATAAGGCGTTTTCTATTTTTTTCAGTTAGCATCATTATTATGTGCTCCAGTATATTAGCACTATCAACATGTAAAAGAAAAACAACAAAGAAAATAAAAATAAGAGAAAGAGTAACATGAAAAAGAAGCTTCTAATTTACTCTTTTAGCTAACAAGAGACCCGAAAGCTCTTAGTAAACATTACCCTCGGGTGGAGGAGCTTTGCGTAGGAGGATACAGACGATTTTTTTTCTTTTCCATGTTCTTTTAAGGTTTTCACCGTGTTTCTTATTCCTTTAGAAATTAACTCACTCTATATTCGTGACTGAGAATTTTTTTGGGGGAGGGGGAGAGGAAAAATTTATAAACTTTTTAATTTAATTCGGTATCTAGTAGGCAGTTGGTTTAAAGACATTTTTCAAAAATTCTTTCATGAATGAAACCTTAATAGGCCTAAAAAATATGGCACAAATTTTGATGATTTCAATGTTGATACTCTGGAAAAAACGGTCTGACAACAGTATTTAACACATAAAAGTGCTGTATAACTAAGCACTTTCCTCAGAATTTGGGTAGTGTAGACTGCATTACTGAATAATTTGCTTAAAAGGGCCTATATAAATCAAATAAAATCATGAATAGTTCTCTTTTAGCACTTTCCTCCGAAGGAAAGTAGCTATTGAGGTTGGACTCATGACGGAATTTTTGAAAAATTTCTTCAAATCTTTATCGATCCTACCTAGTAGACAGCGAAAATGACCCCCGTTAAAATTTATATATATCTATATATATATATATATGTATATATATGCATATATATATATGTGTCTGTTAACACGATAGCGGCCAGAGTTTTTGTTTTTTCGTCACGAAACTTGGTATATAGCATTCAATTAGCAAACGATTGAACGAGTTCGTTAACCAACAAAATCGGTCCACCGGAAGGGGGGGTTTACCCCGAACCCAAAACACTAATTTGACCATTTCAGCCGTAATATTTGTTATATTTCAACGAAACTTGGTATTTGTAGTGGTAATATAGAGAGAAAAGTGAGATATAAAAATGAACTAAATCGGTTTATAAGGAGGGGGGGGGGGGGTTTACTCCGGACCGACAATACCAATTCGCCACTACCAGCCGTGATTTTTGGTGTATTTCGACGAAACTCGGTATTCATAGTGGTAATCTACAGGTAAATATGTGTTGTAAAAATAAACTAAATCGGTTCATTAGGAGGGGGGTTTACTCCAGACCCACAATACCAATTCGCCACTACCAACCGTGATTTTTGGTATATTTCGACGAAACTCGGTATTCGTAGTGGTAATCTACAGGTAAATATGTCTTGTAAAAACAAACTAAATCGGTTCATTAGGAGGGGGGGGGGGGGGTTTACTCCGGACCCAAATTACTAATATACTCATACTGGTCGTAATTTCTGCTGTATTGTAACGAAACGCGGTATACTTCGTGGGTAACTCATTAGAAAGAAGTGTTGTAAAAATGAGCTGAATCGGTCAATAGGAAAGGGGGGTTTACTTTCTAATATATTTCAATAGATAAGCCAGCCAGACATAGGTTCACAAAGGCGCCGCAAGGAGCGCTAGAGGGACTGTATCCGGTTCCTGCGTTAGATCAAAATACGATAATATGAGGTTTTTTGTATTTATTACGTAGTGTAGTAGGTACCATGTGTAAACATAACTCTGGAAGGAAATTAATAATTTATCAGTTACTCATTACAAAATTAAAAGAGAACTATTCATGTTTTTATTTTATTTATGTAGGATATTTTAAGCAAATTGTTCTGGAAAGCAGTCTACGCTACCCAAATTCTGAGGAAAGTGCTTAGTTATGCAGCTCCTGCGTGACGGACTTTTACTTTTGTAATAAGCAACTGTTCAATTATTAAGTTTGTAATTAATTTGCTTCCAGAGCTATGTTTATACATGGCACTACACTACTTGATAAATACAAAACACTCCATATTTTCGTTTTTTGAACTGACGCAGGAAGAGGATATAGTCCCCCTAGTGGTAGAAGACGCTCCTAGCGGCGGCTTTATGAACCTATGTCTGGCGGGCTAATTCTATTGAAACATAGTAGGAAATAAACACCCCCTTTCCGATAGACAGATTTAGTTCATTTTTACAACACTTCTTTCTCATGTGAATCCCACGACGTATACCGCGTTTCGTTACAATACAGCAGAAATTACGACCGGTATGAGTATATTAGTAATTTGGGTACGGAGTAAACCCCCCCCCCCCCCCTCCAAATTAACTGATTTAGTTTATTTTTACAAAACATTTTTATTTGTATATTACCACTACGAATACCGATTTTCGTCGAAATATAACAAAAATTACGGTTGGTAGTGGCGAATTGTTATTGTGGGTCCGGAGTAAACCACCCCTCCTAATAAACCGATATAGTTCATTTTTACAACCCATTTTCCCCTGTAGATTACCACTAAGAATGCCAAGTTTCGTTGAAATATAACAAAAACTACGGCTGGCATAGTCAAATTAGTGTTTTGGGTCCGGGGTAACCCCCCCCCCCCCCTCCGTTTGAGCGATTTTGTTGGTTTACGAACTCGTTCAATCGTTTGCTAATTGAACCAAGTTTCGTGACGAAAAAACAAAAACTCTGGCCGCTATCTTGTTAACATACATATATATATATATATATATATATATATATATATATATAAATATATAAATTTTAACGGGGGTCATTTCTGGTGTCTACTAGGTAGGATCAATAAAGATTTGAAGAAAATTTTGAAAAATTCCGTCATGAGTGCAACCTCAATAGCTACTTTCCTTCGAAGGAAAGTGCTAAAAAGAAAAGAAACCCAATATTAAAAGATATATAGAAATACTGGTTTGGTTATATTTTATTTTTCATTTAATATTTATATTTATTTCTTGTGATAATACTTTCACAAGGATGGGGGATAATCACATCGCCGAAACTGCACGAAGAATTAGGCTTCGAGAACCTGTTGCGCGATTTTTTCCTTTTATTTTTTTTTTCATAACTTTTTTTGTATAAGTGTAGGCTAAACATTCATCTTCGAATTAAATGTTTTTTTATAATAATTCGTTTGACTTTATCAGTGTTTTTTTATTTATTAACAAAACGACCTGTAACAATATCAGTGGATATTTTATTTAAATAACAATTCTTTTGTATGATTCACATTATGTTTAGCACTTTCCTCCGAAGGAAAGTAGCTATTGAGGTTGCACTCATGACGGAATTTTTGAAAAATTTCTTCGAATCTTTATCAATCCTACCTAGTAGAGACCGCAAATGACCCCAGTTAAAATTTATATATATATATATATATATATATATATATATATATATATAGTTATATAAGTGTCCGTTAACACGATACAAGCCAGTTTTTTTTTCGCCACGAATCTTGGTATGTAGTATTTCCCCATCAAACGAGGGGGGGTTTACTCCGGAGCCAAAGTAGTTATTTGTCAATATCAGCCATAATTTTTGTTATATTTCAACGAAAATCGGTATTTGTTGTGGTCAACTGAAGAGAAAAATTTGTTATAATTTATAATGTCGTAATTTCTGCTGTATTGTAACGAAGCGCGGTATACGTCCTGGGTATCTAATAAGGAAGAAGTGTTGTAAAAATGAACTAAATCGGTCTATCGGAAGGGGGGATTTACATTGTACTATGTTTGGATTGAATTGAAACAGGTGTTATTTATGTTTTTATTTTATTTATCTATATAGGTTATTTTAAGCAAATTATTCAGGAATGCACTCGACCCTACCCAATTCTGAGGAAAGTGCTTAGTTATGCAGCTCCTGCGTGACGGACTTTTTAAATAGTTTATCGCAACTCAGGCGATTAAACTGCGACAATAAAGATTTGGGAAAAGTGTATGTCAATGTTTCAGTATTAAGACAAACAAAAACAAATAAATAGTCGTAAAAAAATGAGTCATGAGTATAGTGCTACGTAATAACTGGGAGAATTAAGTTCTCTGTAGATTCTTTTCAGATGTTTCAGTGACTCACTCATTAATATTTATTTTTATATATAAAAGTCAATAAGAAAAAAAGTCCGACTCGCAGGAACTGCATCATCTTAGCGCGATTCCGTTCATATCCCTCGTGTCATTTCAAAAGCTTAGAAAAGAAATAAACTTTGTATATATCTCGTGAAAATTGTCAAAATCCTCTCGAAAATCTCGAATAAAAGTGATATTAAGGCGTCAGGGACACCGACAGTAGCTAACTTATACACAGAAGTGGAAATTGCACAATCCGGCTCTAATTCTAAAGCAAAGCTCTATAAATCAATACACAATATGTCTAATAAAGCCTTTCTAGTGGATACAGAAGGATCAAGAAGAAGTACTCAAGATTGAGAAGAATACCATGCCTAATATAGCCTATATAGAATAATATGCAGAATAAAGCCTATCTAGTAGATACAGAAAAACAAATAACAAGTCTTGACGAATAACAAGTCAATATAAAGAATAATAAACCTAATTAAGTCTATGGAGTAGATAAAAATGGACCAAAAACAAGTCTTGAGGAAGCTTTTTTCTTTTTCTACTTAAATACTTTTTATCAATATTTAGTATATAACCTGCGTTGAAAACTATTGATTGCTAATTGATGAATCGGGTTACAACTAAGTAGTCTTTATGAATATTTAGTATATAACCTATGTTTGGAAGTGTGTTATTTCAGAATCTAGTTTAGTTTAAGAAATTTTGGTGAATGAAATCATTAAATTGCTCTCTGTACCCTGCCTATGCTTTGTATTTTTGTCGGCAGATACCTGGATCTATTCGCTCATAGTATCTAACCGTTGTGAAGTTTATTTTTTGGATTTAGGACTTAATATACATATGTAGACTAAATCATAGCAAGAAGACTACCTCCATCGTCGGTTCTTAACTATGTAGACTCGCCAATGTTACCCAATCTTAGTTACATCGTAATTAAAATCCACAGCAAAAAGACGACATTTCATCAGAATCCCCTGCTTAATAAAACATATATATAATAATATGCCAAATGAAGCCCATCTAGTGGATAAAAATAGAGGAAACTCGCCGTTCGTGGTGATAGAAAATCTAACAAGGCATTTCGCTCAGAAATCTTCGAAATATTGTTACTAATTTTACGTATCCTGTTTTATAGCCAAGTAGATTTATATTCTATAATCAATTAGAAAAAACTACTAGCAATAAAAAACTATGGGTAACAGATGAAAATAGGGAATACCAAGAACAATTCTAAAGAACGAAATCAACACCAGTACTGCAATCTAGATATTCATACGGCATCTTCGAATTCTAACAAACAAAATATTCCTTCTAATTATACGTATCGCGTTTACTGACAAATACATTTGACTGCTCTAAGCAAGTACAAAAAAAACGAGCAGTGAAAAAAAACTGCGGGAAACACACAAATAGATCCGTTTAAATAAACGAAACTAACTAACTAAGTTTTAAGCACTTATTTCTCCTAATGTGACGACCCCATCACACATTTCTTCAAAACATTTTTTGTAGAGAGCTTAGTAAGCTTTCGAACTGTTACATTTCACTTGCCACGATTTCCTAACCATTTTTGAGATATTAAGGAAAATATACGAAGGGGGCCTAATAGATATTCATACGGCATCTGAGAATCCCAAGATTCCGCAAAAATAAAATATTGTTTCTAATTATACGTATCCTGTTTTATTGGCAAATACATTTGACTACTATAAGCAATTGCAAACACTAGGGAATATGCCAAAGAACTTGGAGTAGGAGCCTCGACAGTTTCAAGACATTTGAAGGAAATCGGCAAACCCAAAAGTGACATTTCATACGGTACAGCCTGATATATTTCTAACAATGAATTGTTTTTCTTATTTTAATTAATCTGTTTTATTGTCAAATACATTATCCTACTTTAAGAAATTAAAAAATAACTAGGAATAAAAACATTTTCGAGGTATTAAGGAAAGTATACAAAGTTACCAAAACTTTTTATGTCTGTTAATAAAATATTTTATTCTAACCCTTCCTTAACTCCAAACGTAACACAAATTTCAACATATTAGTTTTAATAAAAGTAGAACATGCAGAAAATGTTTCAACTGAATCCCATGATTCTAAGTACCCAAACCAAAAGAGGTATTCAAAACCTATTTTTCTAATTTTCTAGAAAACGGTTAAAGCTATCGCCTTGAAAATGGTTTCATTCGTTTTCCTAGCCCAAGAAGCCTATAAAACGAGTGCTTACAAGCTTATGAACTCAAAAACGTAAGCGTTACGATTTTTTTTGCGCGAATTTCGCCCCAAACGCCATCTTCCAGTGGACAGATTTTGCTGGTTAACGAACTTGACCTTTCAAATTGGATGATGGATTTTTGTACCAAATTTCATCAAAATCGGACCTTTCGTCTTCTACCTAGAGAGCGAACAGACAAATATACATGTATATATATATATATATATATATATATATATATATATATATATATATATATATATATATATATATATATATATATATGCATATATATATATACATATATATATATATATATATATTTTTTTTTTTTTTTTTTTTTTTTTTTTTTTTTACGGCGCATCTACTTCTAGGTCATTAGCGCCGACATCCAGGGTGCAGCGAGGAATTTTCCCAGCGAGCCTTGAGATGAGAAAATTCCTGCCGGAGGTGGGAATCGAATCCACCATCTCCCGCTTATGAATCCAGTGGACAGATTTTGCTGGTTAACGAACTTGACCTTTCAAATTGGATGATGGATTTTTGTACCAAATTTCATCAAAATCGGACCTTTCGTCTTCTACCTAGAGAGCGAACAGACAAATATATATGTATATATATATATATATATATATATATATGCATATATATATACATATATATATATATATATATATATATATATATATATATATATATTTTTTTTTTTTTTTTTTTTTTTTTTTTTACGGCGCATCTACTTCTAGGTCATTAGCGCCGACATCCAGGGTGCAGCGAGGAATTTTCCCAGCGAGCCTTGAGATGAGAAAATTCCTGCCGGAGGTGGGAATCGAATCCACCATCTCCCGCTTATGAATCCAGCGCGCTAGCCACTAGACTACGGGAGACCCCTATATATATATATATATATATATATATATATATATATATATATATATATACAAATTTGAACCACCATCATTTTCGGTCTCTAGGGGTTCTGAAACGCAAAATTTTCTAGTCGGGACTTCTGGATTGCGTCATGAATTCAACCTTATAAGCGGGGTTCCTCCCTATGGGGGAGAGAGGAACCGCGCTAAAAAGGAAAGATAATGGAAAATAGGGTGTAGCTAGATTTTATCCAAACGTTTTTTGTTTGAAAGGAATTTGAATATGGCTGTTATATGTTTGCTGTCAACCGAAAGTAATTCACTCATCTTTTGTGGTAAGTTAGTGTTTTGCATAAGTCTACAGTCTGTCAGTAAGTGTTTAACAGTAAGTGTTGTATTGCAGTACTGGCATATTGGTCTGTCTTGTCCTGTCATAAGGATGAGTGTGTCAGACGGGAATGGCCTATCCTCAGCCGGCAGAGGACGACTTCTTCTCGTCTGTTACTTCTGCTGCTTGAAGGCCATTCTCGGACTGTATCCTTGATCTCTCTTAATTTATTTTCCCTAGTTTCAGACCAAGTTTATTGCCACATTTCCATTATTATTATTGTTGTCAAGCTGTCAATGTTCAGTTGTTCTTTTCGTCCTGCAAGTTTTGCTTGTGAGTCAAAGTTGGTACTTGATTCATAATATAAGGAGAGGGTCTAAAAAACTGGTATATATGTAAATAATAAATTAAAAGTTAATGAATGACGGTATTTCTTTCATTTTAATGGCTGGGGTACTCAATACCCCACGTCATCAAAAGTGGAAGTTTTTTCGTGTCCTTACTTAAAGGTTAATAACACATATTTTTTTGAGACGGGCTACCCAAAGATTAACACCATTTTCTACAGAGGCGAAAGCTGATGCATTTCCATGTTTGGAAAGAAAACGCACCAACGACTCTAGACACGGAGGGTTAAAGCATAAACAATAACTGAATGACACTACAATATCCAACAATAATAACTTACCTGTAGAGCTCATCTTCAGAGTCTGAGTAGCTGTTCTGTACATTGACCCTGGAGAGATTGATAGAAAGCCGTGGTAGATACCCAGGAAGACAGCGGCAGCGGAACACACGTCTCGAGTCCTCCTCCCACGTAGATATGCACTGGAACATTGTCAAAAAGTTGCTTAGTTTACAAAGCGTAGTTCAGGAGGGATGTGATTAAACCTATCGATAAAATAAATTTAAAGTGTTTAGCTCTCTATAAATTTTTTTATCCTCCTTACTTAATACTTTCTTCTTTTTTTGCTCGCAAAGAACTACTTTTAGCACTTTCCAAAGGAATGTAGCTACCGAGTAGACTTCTGAATCGATCTTTTAAAACATTGATTTTTTAACACATCTCGATTTTTTAAATCGATCTCCAAGGGCCGATCTTTTGAAGATTCGATCCATCTAGAATACCGTAAAATAAAGTGCTTTTTTTATTTCAAATATTCAAAAACTAAATCATCGGTAATACCCTCGTTACCGAATTTCATTTCCTCTATTTAACTGCAGAATCAAACGAGGTTCGATATCTAGGATTATACCTTGACAGCCGACTGACATGGAACCCTTACACGAGACTGAAAAGACAAGAACTGAACAAAAGATACGGTAAGTAGTCCGTATCTTTTGTTCAGTTCTTGTCTTTTCAGTCTCGTGTGAGGGTTCCATGTCAGTCGGCTGTCAAGGTATAATCCTAGATATCGAACCTAGGATGACGACTCCTTGGACCTTCATCTAAATTATCGATACAGAACAAACTAACGATATACAAAACAATCATTCGACCAATATGGACATACGGACTTGAACTCTGGGGATCCCCAAAACCATCCAACATCAACAGTATACAGGCATTTCACTATCACCGAAAAATTGTTAAGACCCCTTTTAGCGCGGTTCCTCCCTCCCTTCATAGGGAGGAACCCCGCTTATAAGGTTGATCTCATGAAACAATCCGGAAGTGCCGACTAGAAAATTTTGCGTTTCAGAACCCCTAGAGACCGAAAACGACGGTGGTTAAAATTTCTTTATTTATATATATATATATATATATATATATATATATATATATATATATATATATATATGTATATATATATATATGTATGTATATATATATATATATATATATACACACTTATATATATATATATATACACTTATACATATATATATATATATATATATACTCAAAATAGTTTTTGAATACCGTTTTTGGTTTGGGTACTTAGAATCATGGGATTCAGTTGAAACGTTTTCTGCATGTTTTACTATCATTAAAACTAATATGTTGAAATTTTTGTTACGTTTGGAGTTAAGGAAGGGTTAGAATAAAATATTCTATTAACAGACATAAAAAGTTTTGCTAACTTTGTATACTTTCCTTAATATCTCGAAAATGGTTGAGAATCTTGGTAAACGGAACATTACTATTAGAAAGCTTACTAAATGATCTACAAAAAAGGTTCTGATGAAAGTTTTGATTAGGCGGTGTCAATCGGAGAAATAAGTGCTTAAAACTTTAAAGTAATTGATTTCGCTTATTCGAACTGTTCTTTTTTAGCGCGGTTCCTCTCTCCCCCATAGGGAGCAACCCCGCTTATAAGGTTGATACAATGAAACAATCCGCAAGTGCCGACTAGAAAATTTCGCGTTTCAGAACCCCTAGAAACCGAAAATAACGGTGGTTCAAATTTGTATATATATATATATATATATATATATATATATATATATATATATATATATGTATATATTTATTTATATGTATATATATATATATATATATATATATATATATATATATATATATATATATATATTTGTCTGTTCGCTCATTTCTGGCTTCCCTAATGGTCCGATTGTGATGAAATTTGGTTCAAAAATCCGTCGTCCAATTTGAAAGGTCAAGTTCGTTAACCAGCAGAATCCGCCCACTGGAAGATGGCGTTTGGGGAGAAATTCGCGCAAAAAAAAATCGTAACGCTTACGTTTTTGACTTCATAAGCTTGTAACTACTCGTTTTATAGGCTTCTTGGGCTAGGAAAACGAATGAAACCATTTTCAAGGCGATAGCTTTAACCGTTTTCGAGAAAATTGGAAAAATAGTTTTCGAATACCGTTTTTGGTTTGGGTACTTAGAATCATGGGATTCAGTTGAAACATTTTCTGCATGTTCTACTTTCATTAAAACTAATATGTTGAAATTTTTGTTTCGTTTGGAGTTTAGGAAGGGTTAGAATAAAATATTTTATTAACAGACATAAAAAGTTTTGGTAACTTTGTATACTTTCCTTAATATTTCGAAAAAGGTTGAGAATATTGGAAAACGGAGAGTTTCCATGCGAAAACTTACTAAATGTTCTACAAAAATGGTTCCGATGAAAGTTTTGATTAGGCTATGTCAATCGGAGAAATAAGTGCTTAAACTTTGAAGTAATTCATTTCGTTTATTGGAACGGTTCTTTTTGTTTTTTTTTATTCCTTGTTATTTTTTAATTGCTTAAAGTTGGATAATGTATTTGACAATAAAACAAATTAATTAAAATAAGAAAAACAATTCATTGTTAAAAATATATCAGGCTGTACCGTATGAAATGTCACTTTTGGATTTGCCGATTTCCTTCAAATGTCTTGAAACTGTCGAGGCTCCTACTCCCAGTTCTTTGGCATATTCCCTAGTGTTTTCAATTGCTTATAGTAGTCAAATGTATTTGCCAATAAAACAGGATACGTATAATTAGAAACGATATTTTATTTTTGCGGAATCTTGGGATTCTCAGATGCCGTATGAATGCCTATTACCCCCTATGCCCTCGAAAAGGGTTAGGAAATCGTAGCAAGTGAAATATAACAGTTCGAAAGCTTACTGAATTCTCCACAAAAAATGTTTTGAAGAAATGTTTGATGGAGTTTCGTTTATTTAAACGGATCTATTTGTGGGTTTCCTGCAGTTTTTTTTTCACTTCTCGTTATTTTTGTACTTGCTTATAGCAGTCAAATGTATTTGTCAGTAAACAGGATACGTATAATTAGAATCAATATTTTGTTTGTTAGAATTCGAAGATGCCGCATGAATATCTAGATTACAGTACTGGTGTTGAATTGTTCTAAGTATTCCCTATTTTCATCTGTTGCCCATAGTTTTTTATTGTTAGTAGTTTTTTCTTATTGATTATAGAATATAAATCTATTTGGCTATAAAACAGGATACGTAAAATTAGTAACAATATTTCGGAGATTTCTGAGCGAAATGCCTTTAAGATTTTCTACCACCACGAACGGCGTTTTTCCTCTATTTTTATCCACTAGATGGGCTTTATTTGGCATATTATTCTATATATGTTTTATTTAGCAGGGGATTCTGATGAAACGTCGTGTTTTTGCTGTGGATTTTAATTACGATGTGTCTAAGATTGGGTAACATTAGCGAGTCTACATAGTTAAGTACCGACGACGGAGGTTGACTTCTTGCTATGATTTAGTCTACATATCTATATTAAGTCCTAAATCCAAAAAATAAACTTCACATTGGTTAGATACTATGAAGGAATAGGGAGTCGGGTCAGAGCACGTACAAACATAATGTCCGCAGGATATTTACCTGCTAAGAGTTAATCCTCAAGAGCTGTAAATATACCCCAGGTATCTGCCGACACAAATACAAAGCCTAGGCGGAGAGCACCCCAAAAACACAGATCCGAACATAGGTTATATACTAAATACTCATAAAGACTACTTAGTTGTAACCCGATTCATCAGTTAGCAATCAATAGTTTTCAACAAAGGTTATGTACTAAATATTGATAAAAAGTATTTAAGTAGAAAAAAAAAACAAGATTCATCAAGACTTGTTTTTGGTCCATTTGTATCTACTCCATAGACTTAATTAGGTTTATTATTCTATATATTGACTTGTTATTCGTCAAGACTTGTTATTTGTCCTTCTGTATCTACTAGATAGGCTTTATTCGGCATATTATTCTATATAGGCTTTATTAGGCAGGGTATTCTACTCAATCTCTCTTGTACTTCTTCTTGACCCTTCTGTTCATGGGCGTATATAGAAAACAATTTCGGGTGGGGCTGGGAAAATTTCGGGGGGGGGGGGGGCTGAGACCATTTCCAGGGTATGGAATACTAAATATTTAGAGCTTGGAATAGTTTTAGGCAACTAAAACGCTATTAAACGTAAAATAAAATATGTTTTATGAACTAAGTGATCTTATTTAAATTATTTTTAAGGGTTTTACGACAAGTTTTTATCATCAATTCAAAATTTCGGGAGGGGATGCAGCCCCCTCAGCCCCCCCTCATATACGCCCATGCTTCTGTATCCACTAGAAAGGCTTTATTAGGCATATTTTATATTGATTTATAGAGCTTTGCTTTAGAATGAGAGCCGGATTGTGTAATTTCCGCTTCTGTGTATAAGTTAGCTACTGTCGGTCTCCCTGACGCCTTAATATCACTTTTATTCGAGATGTTCGAGAGGATTTTGACAATTTTCACGAGATATATATATAAAAAAAAAAAAAAAAAAACTTTATTTCTTTTCTAAGCTTATCAAATGACACTAGGGACATGAACGGAACCACGCTATGATGATGCAGTTCCTGCGATTCGGACTTTTTGTCTTTGATTTTGGCACTTAGAATTAAGGGATTCAGTTGAAACATTTTCTGCATGTTCAAATTTCATCAACACTAATTTGTTGAAATTTTGGTTACGTTTGGAGTAAAGGACAAGAAAAGTTTTGGTAACTTTGTATACTTTAGTTAAAATCTCGAAAACCGTTGACAATCTTGGGAAGCGGAAGGTTACCATTCGAAAGCTTACTAAATGCTCTACAAAAAAGTCCGACTCGCAGGAACTGCATCATCTTAGCACGGTTCCGTTCTTATCTCTACTCATTTAAAATGATTATAATAGAAGCTGTTATTATTTTGGGTCCACATTTCTAGTAAGCATGAAGATTAGATAGTTAGCCGAGGGGATAAGTAAAGATGGAATGGTTGGGATTCCGCTAAAGAAACCTCAATACGATTTTTGTTAAAAAACCTATATTTAGGACGTTTTGGCTACTCATTGGTAGCCTTCGTCAGCAATGAAAGTGCCGGGAGGCAGAGGAGGACCAAAGTTGACAGTTCCATCTTTAATTTCAAGAAAGGTCTTATTTACGATCTTGCCTGGATGGGTCCCCGCCCTAGGAAGGACCCCGCTAGGCATTTGAAAAGCTATATCTTGGAAATCCATATCTCTAAGATTAAATTGTTTTTCTTATTTTTCTTAACCTGATTTATTATCAAATACATTATCCAACTATAAGCAGTTAAAAAATAACAAGGAATAAAAACAGAAAAAAAGAACAGTTCGAATATGCGAAATCAATTACTTTAAAGTTTTAAGCACTTATTTCTCCGATTGACATCGTCTAATCAAAACTTTCATCATAACATTTTTTGTAGAGAATTTAGTAAGCTTTCTAATGGTATTCTTCCGTTTACCAAGATTCTCAACCTTTTTCGAGATATGAAGGAAAGTAAACAAAGTTACCAAAACTTTTTATGTCTGTTAATAAAATATTTTATTCTAACCCTTCCTTAACTCCAAACGTAACCAAAAGTTTAACATGTTAGTTTTGATGAAATTCAAACATAGAAAAAATGTTTCAACTGAATCCCATGATTGTAAGCACCCAAACCAAAAACGTTATCCCCGTTTCGAAAACGGTTGAAGCTATCGCCTTAAAAATGGTGTCATTCGTTTTCCTAGGTCAAGAAGCCTATAAAACACGTACTTACAAGCATATGAACTCAAAAACGTAAGCGTTACGATTTTTTTTGCGCGAATTTCGCCCCAAACGCCATCTTCCAGTGGACGGATTTTGCTGGTTAACGAACTTGACCTTTCAAATTGGACGACGGATTTTTGTACCAAATTTCATCAAAATCGGACCTTTCGTCTTCAACCTACAGAGCGAACAGACAAATATATATATATATATATATATATATATATATATATATACATACATACAAATTTGAACCACCATCATTTTCGGTCTCTAGGGGTTCTGAAACGCAAAATTTTCTAGTCGGCACTTTTGGATTGCGTCATGAGATCAACCTTATAAGCGGGGTTCCTCCCTATGGGAGAGGAAGGAACCGTGCTAAAAGGTTCTGAAGAAAGTTTTAATTTGGCGATGTCAATCGGAGAAATAAGTGCTTAAAACTTTAAAGTAATTGATTTCGTTTATTCGAGCGGTTCTTTTTGTCTGTTTTATTCCTTGTTATTTTTTAATTGCTTATAGTCGGATAATGTATTTCACAATTAAACAGATTAAGTAAAATAAGAAGATCAATTTATTGTTAGAAATGCAGCGTTCAAAGAGAGAGATCCCCAAGGCTTTCCAAATGCCTCTGAGCGGAGGCCTTTCTGGCCGAGTTGGCCGACCCATACAGGTAAGATCGTAAATCAAGACCTTTCAAGTCTGGTTGGACCAAAATAATAACTGATTCTATTTTAATCTTTCCAAATTAGACTAGGGATAAGAAGGGAACCGCGCTAAGATGGTGCAGTTCCTGCGAGTCGGACCTTTTTGGTTTGGGTACTTTGTGTCATGGGATTCAGTTGAAACATTTTCTGCATGTTCGAATTTCATCAAAACTACTATGTTGAAATTTTGGTTACGTTTGGAGTTAAGGAAGGGTTAGAATAAAATATTTTATTAACAGACATGAAAAGTTTTGGTAACTTTGTATACTTTCGTTAATATCTCGAAAACGGTTAACAATCTTTAGTCCTCTGTTTTGTCGATATACATGAAATTGAATCAGTACATTTAAAATAATCTCACCAATAAAGACATTTTAATTCGAATAATTCTGCATTTTGCTGTATGCTGTATGGATTCGGAAGAGATATAGAGAGGATTCTATCTGTTATTAGGGTGTTCTGATCTGTGCACGGGAGAGTGCGTTCGGTTCACCGCTAATATCATCCTCTACCTTTCCATTCTCTCATTCATTTGCCTACGAAGCCCCGGGGCCTTTATACCAGCTATCACAGAGCAATCTATGCATGATTTGCTGCAGCATTTCATAAGGAGAATTAAACTCACAGATCCACAAAGGCTTGTCTACTTATTAGCGCGTTTCTTTACGCCCTCCATAGGGAGGAAACCCGCTTATGAGGTTGACCTCATAACGCACTCCAGAAGTGGTGACTAGAAAATTTCACGTTTCAGATCCCCAAAATAACTGCTGTTCAAATTTGTACACATATTTGTCTGATCGCTCTTTCGTCTAATTTGAGAGGTCAATTTCCATAACCAGCAGAATACGTTTACTGGTACATCGTTTTTTAGGCGAAATACGAACGAAAAAAATCGTAACACTTACGTTTTCTAGTTCATATGCTTAAAGGTACTCGTTTTATAGGTTTCCAGACGTCGGAAATCGAATGTAACGATTTTTAGAGCGATATCTGCGTTTACGAGAAAAGTTGATACAATTAGTTTTACTAATTCATTTTCGGTTTGGATATTCAGAAACTATTGATTAAGTTGAAAATTGTTCCAAACGTTTGAAAATCATCTTAACTAAGGTCTTTCTTTGAATACTGGTTGCGTTTGGAGTTGAGGAAGTATTAGAACAAAAAAGTTTGTTAACAAACATTAAAAGTTTTCGGATCTTCGTATATTTGGTGGCCATTCGAAAGCTTACAACATTCTCTACAAGAAAGGTTCTAACGTAAATTTCAATCAATCTAGTAATGGTGCACACTTCGCTTAATCCCCAACCGCGAAGACCGTCATGCCTGTATACAAAAGTCTATAGGCTGATACGTCAATCATCCTTTCTACCGGTGTCTGATAGATAGACTCATCAGAGATACTGCGTTAAGACGGAATCCTCTTAACAAGCAACAATATGCTTACCAGTCAGGTAAATCCATGTGAACTACAGTATGTAGTCTGGAGCGAGCATTACAGAACGAGGAGCTTGCTCCGTGTGCATTTCTCGATGTGGGGGAGCCTTTGGTTGATTGACTTCTATCAAGGAAGTTGAAAAAGCCAAGAGGTTCAGGATTTCTTAACACATTGGATTGCTAACCTTCTGAGAAACCGAATCATATTATATGCTTACTTGTAGCTAAGAGATACCTGCATCTCTGTGAGGACTTCATCGACGATCCTAGGAGGTTTCCTGAATTGAACCTTAATACGCTCTTAAGATTCATTGTTTATACGGGCCTGGTGGTATAACAGTCCTGCATTTCTGGTGGCACAATAGGTCTTATAGGCTCCGGCGCGGCTTATCCGTTTTGGTTCTAATCCTAATTCTATAAACCTAATCAAGCAGATATAAGTTGTAGATATTGTACATAAAAGTGTATTGTATTGTAACTTTTTTCTTTTTACGGCGCTTTGACGTATGGGCCATTAGCGCCAACTGCAACTGCTGTAACTGCTTCAAATTTTAGAACTGTAAAATATATAATATAGAGAAACAACCCACAAACATAAAACAAGTTTAGATACGTCTCTTGGGCGTAACAGCCTTGTAGTTTAGCTATCCACCCAAATGAATTTGTACCCTAGCCAACCGTACGTCAATGGTAGATTCGCAAAAAAAAAAAAAAAAAAAAAAAAAAAAAAATACTCACTGTTGTCGAAAGAGGATCGCACCGTGGAGCTGAAGGGTAGAGCAAGGCGACATCTTCGTCACACAGATCCAATCCAACTCTGTCTAAGGGGTAGTACAACCCAAAAATACCCCTGAAAAAACAAAGATAGAATCACGTAAATCTGGCTGATTGTCAATATTAAGAAACACAATTACTTTAGCTTCAAATTGTTTATTCATTTCGTTACATGTTTTACAGCCTTCTGCCGCCTTTTCAGGAGTTTATAATCTAAAAAAAAAGCCCGACTCACAGGAACTTAGCGCGGTTCCGTTCATATCCCTAGTGTCATTTGTAAAGCTTAGAAAAGAAATAAACTTTATATATATCTCGTGAAAATTGTCAAAATCCTCTCGAACATCTCGAATAAAAGTGATATTAAGGCGTCTGGGACACCGACAGTAGCTAACTCATACACAGAAGTGGAAATTGCACAATCCGGCTCTCATTCTTAAGCAAAGCTCTATGAATCAATACAAAATATGCCTAATAAAGCCTTTTCTAGTGGATACAGAAGGATCAAGAAGAAGTACTCAAGATTGAGAAGAATACCATGCCTAATATAGCCTATATAGAATAATATGCAGAATAAAGCCTATCTAGTAGATACAGAAGGACAAATAACAAGTCTTGACGAATAACAAGTCAATATATAGAATAATAAACCTAATTAAGTCTATGGAGTAGATACAAATGGGCCAAAAACAAGTCTTGAGGAAGCTTGTTTCTTTTTCTACTTAAATACTTTTTATCAATATTTAGTATATAACCTGTGTTGAAAACTATTGATTTCTAATTGATGAATCGGGTTACAACTAAGTAGTCTTTATGAATATTTAGTATATAACCTATTTTTGGAACTGTGTTATTTCAAAATCTAGTATAGTTTAAGAAATTTTGGTGAATGAAATCATTAAATTGCTCTTTGTACCCTGCCAATGCTTTGTATTTGTGTCGGCAGATACCTGGGGTATATTTACAACTCTTGAGGATTAACTCCAAGCAGGTAAATTTCCTGCGGACCTTCTGTTTCTATGGGCACTGAACCGACTCTCTGTTCGCTCATAGTATCTAACCGTTGTGAAGTTTATTTTTTAGATTTAGGACTTAATATTCATATGTAGACTAAATCATAGCAAGAAGTCTACCTCCGTCGTCGGTTCTTAACTATTTAGACTCGCCAATGTTAACCAATCTTAGATACATCGTAATTAAAATCCACAGCAAAAAGACGACATTTCATCAGAATCCCCTGCTTAATAAAACATATATAGAATAATATGCCAAATAAAGCCTATCTAGTGGATAAAAATAGAGGAAAAACGCCGTTCGTGGTGGTAGAAAATCTTACAAGGCATTTCGCTCAGAAATCTCCGAAATATTGTTACTAATTTTACGTATCCTGTTTTATAGCCAAATAGATTTATGTTCTATAATCAATAAGAAAAAACTACTAGCAATAAAAAACTATGGGTAACAGATGAAAATAGGGAATACCAACAACAATTCTAAAGAACGAAATCAACACCAGTACTGTAATCTACATATTCATACGGCATCTTCGAATTCAAAACTTTCTTCAGAACCTTTTTTGTAGACCATTTAGTAACCTTTCGAATGGTAACCTTTCGCTTCCCAAGATTTTCAACCGTTTTCGAGATATTAATGAAAATATACGAAGTTACCAAAACTTTTCATTATTTCTAGCAACAGAAAATTGGTCTCATTTTACCTATCCTGTTTTACACACAAATACATTTTCCTTACAAATACAACATAAGAAATTACAAAAATAAAAAGCAATAAAAACCTCTGGGAAAGAGACAAAAAGAACGACAAAAACCCGTTCATATGAACTAAACAGACGTATTTGAAGTTTTAAGCACTTATTTCTTCGATCGACATCACCTAATCAAAAATTGTTTCAGAATCTTTTTTGTAGAGAATTTAGGAAGCTTTCAAATAGTTTTTATACGCTTATCAAAATTTCCCAACCGTGTTGGAGATATTAATGAA
Organism: Gonocerus acuteangulatus; assembly: GCA_946811695.1. Taxonomy (NCBI): domain Eukaryota; kingdom Metazoa; phylum Arthropoda; class Insecta; order Hemiptera; family Coreidae; genus Gonocerus; species Gonocerus acuteangulatus. The sequence continues at coordinate 52,736,881 of OX328130.1, forward strand.
AATGTACGAAGTTCCCAAAACGTCTCATGTCTGTTTATAAAATATTTTATTCTAATCCTTCCTTAACTCCAAACGTAACCCAAAAGTTTAACATGTTAGTTTTGATGAAATTCAATCATGCAAAAAATGCTTCAACTGAATCCCATGATTGTAAGCACCCAAACCAAAAACGTTATCCCCGTTTCGAAAACGGTGGAAGCTATCCCCTTAAAAATGGTGTCATTCGTTTTCCTAGGCCAAGAAACCTATAAAACACGTACTTACAAGCATATGAACTCAAAAACGTAAGCGTTACGATTTATTTTTCGCGAATTTCGCCCCAAACGCCATCTTCCAGTGGGCGGATTTTGCTGGTTAACGAACTTGACCTTTCAAATTGGACGAAGGATTTTTGTACCAAATTTCAGCAAAATCGGACCATTGCTCTCTGTGCTACGCCGCGAACAGACAAATATATATATATATATATATATATATATATATATATATATATATATATATATATATATATATATATGTGTTTGATGTTATTTTTCGTCGCTGGGATAGTATTTTTAGATGGAACGGCATTTTTCTCCAACAAAAAAAAAAGACGCAATACCATCAGCGCTGCCAACGGACAGAATCCCAACTACACCAGGGAGCTTCAACACCATTCGTCCGCCGATACTGTGGCTAGAGGGGAGAAAAGGAGCCCAGATCGAGAAAAATGTCATTCCCTTGGCTACCACCGAGGAAGAAACAAGTACCTGGCTGAAGAAGATGGAGATGAATCCATCGAAATATTCCGGGAAGAAGTGAGGAGGAGTACCACCGCTGGAGAAAAATGCCGTTCCATCTAAAAATATATATATATGTATACAAATTTGAACCACCGTCATTTTCGGTCTCTAGGGGTTCTGAAACGCAAAATTTTCTAGTCGGCACTTCCGGATTGTTTCATGAGATCAACCTTATAAGCGGGGTTCCTCCCTACGAAGGGATGGAGGAACCGCGCTAAAACGATACGTGAAACATTATAAAAACTGATTATGTCTCGTTTAAGGTTAGGGAAGGCTTTGAGAGGTCAGACAAAGGAAATAGTGTCAAATATTTTTCAAAACTTATCCAAAGCTAAAACTATAAACGTTTTAAACCTCCTAGTGATAAGGTTATAACAGTGTGAATTTCTTACATGGGGAATATAGGCCACGCCCTTTTCCTTCCAACTAAACCATCTACAGGGTGTCCCGATTTTAAATGGCAAAACTTCAGGAGTGTGTAGGGGACCGAAAAACTAAAACAAAAAATTCTTTAGAGATTTGCTCGTTTCTGCTTCGTTTTGAAGAAAATCGCAGAACAAAAAACGAAACAAGTTTTCATTTTTGTACTTACTTATTTCAATTTTCAATGGAAAAAAATTGTCATTGCGAATTGTTTGAAGAAAGCAATTCCTAAAATTCAATCTCTTGATGCTGATATAGTTTTCGTGTCCGGTTTCTGCAACGGTAATGGTTTAGAAGCGGTGGGAGAGTATGCGCGCCGATACACGTATAGAAGAGTGCTTAATCGACGAGTCTTTTAGTAGACTACAAGAGACAACTTACAGATTCCTCGAAGCCTCAGTGAACTGTTATCTGATAGGAGCCCCCACATTGATACCATACTGACATACTTAAAGACGACAAAGACATACAATAAAATATAATTATTCCACACGTAACTCCCAAGTCAAAGTTTCTTATTTCAGGATAATATTCCTCAGATATCAACTCCGCAAATATATTACTACTATTTATTTTTACTGTTAAAATTATAAGTTTAATTCTGTATTTATTTATTTTATTAATTCCTTACATATTTCTTTTTTATTTTTTATTATTATTCTTTTCTTCATTTCATTTTCCGTACCCTTTAATTTTGTTACTGATCCTTAGCTTATAATTTATTATTTTATTTATTATATTTTATATAAATTCTTTTAGGGCAGATCACCATTGCTGTGCAGCTCTTAAAGTAAAATAAATAAATAGTAGACTACAAGAGAGTGGTTCATTCTTACTTCATAATGAAGGTTACTAATTCCAGGCAGCATGAAGAGCAGATCGTCAGTGAAGAAATTGAGTCCAACGCCTGCATTAGGAATATCGCAGCAGGCAATATGGCGAACTTTGAAGGGTGATAATCGCCAACCGTACGATTTTCAAAGATTGCAGAATTTATTACTTCAAAATTATGCAAAGTTTTCTATTTGTGAATCGGCGCGCTAACTCTCGCACTGCTTCTAAAGCCTTACCGTTGCAGAAACCGCACACGAAATCTGTATCAGCATCAAGAGATTAAATTTTAGTAATTGGATTTTTGAAATAATTCGCAATGACAATTTTTTTCCTTTGACAATTTAAATAATTAAGTAGAAAAATGAAAACTTGTTTTGTTTCTTGTTTTGCGATTTTCTCCAACACGAAGCAAAAACGAGCAAATCTCTAAAGGACTTTTTTTCTTAGTTTTTTGCTCCCCTACACGCTCCTGAAGTTTTGCCATTTAAAATCGGGACACCCTGTATTTGAAGAGGTTGTAGTTTAAATTGTTTTTAGCCTTATCTTTGGCGAAGTACTGATAAATATTAAACACTATCTCCCTTGCCTGACCTCTCAAAGCCTTTCCTGGTCCTAAATGAGACATAATCAGTTTTGCTTGAGTTTAAACTACTGTTTGGTGGATTGTAATGGATATGCAAATGTCGGAACCGTCGGAAATATTTCCCTGAGAATTTCGCGCATACGGGATTAGAACTATTCCATCTAACTGAACGGGCTTACATCGTCAATGTATGACCAAGGAGGCCATCATTCTTGATTAAAGCCCGCACACCAGGCAATCTTCCTGACTTTAATCAGACTAAAGTCATTCGTAAGCTACTTCAGGAATGTCATAAAGGATATGAACACACATTGTAAACGATAGAATAGATACTCACGTAGATTCTGAAGACTTTAAGCTCTGTTTTAAGTCCAATAAGAATACGAAGTTTAATCAAACTTACTAGACGCATTTTCTTGACGGGGATGATTTTCATCAAGTTGGCTTTTATTGTTCATCACTCATGTAAGCATGAGTCAAGAAAAAAATCCGTTTCGCTGAAGCTGCGTTAATTGAACATCTTTCTCAACAATGCAACGGCTACAATAAACAATAACAGATTTGTTCTACTATTTTTGTTATAAATGAAAACAAAAATGTAGCAGATACAACAGAGATAATTTATTTTTGACTAACGTGGTTTTTATGTTTTTGAAGTACCTGAAAGGACGATAGTCAAGTAAAGCCTCATCAGACCCAAAGCTGTTTATTGTGTTTTGTTCTGTCACAGCTCTGATGATGGAGGTAGGAGCACTTGACAATTTTCATTTGTCTTATCATTACTGGGCTTAGGTCACTGTTTTTTTCCTTTTTAAGGTACCCATCAAAGACCCCAAACCTGCCCTAAGGCTAAAGAGATCCGCCTAACGAATATAAAATCTTTAGTACGCTTCAGTGTTTCGATATGACGACTATTCAAATATACGAATCGATTGCTCTAACCAATTATTTTGGTTACTTTAAAATGACTTATTGCGCGGGGAATTCCTAGTCCAAGGAGGCCGACTTTGGTCTCTAACGGAATGTAGCTATTATGGTTGCACTCATGAAAGAATTGAAGAGCGTGCAGCAATAAGAAGGCAGATCCTTCTTTCACATTTTTGGCGAATTAAAAAAAAAGTTTTAAAATTTAGTTTCTTGATATTTTTTTCCATTTTCTTTTCCTTGTCATCCCCTATCCTACCTTTGTTAGAGTGGTGGTGTCAGGAAAAATGATTTGGAGCTGCCTCCTTATTGCGCCACGTTCTATAGCCCCCCCCCCAAATTTACGACTTTTTCAACTAAAATGAACAAAATTTGCTTTTAATCACATTTTTAATTTTGGGCGCAATTAATGCAAAATTCAGTCGTCTTCTGGCACCGTTTCTGTCAAATCATCATCGTGATTGTAGTTGAAGAAGCTACACATTTTAATATATTATAGAAAGGCATGTCATTTTTTCCGACATATTTGTGAGACAAGCTCATTACGCCATTCAACTTCTCAGTTTTTAAGAGCAGGAGTTTGCTGTTTGCTGCAGATAGAAAGTCAATAGTTGACCTTAGAACAAGGATTTAGTTGCTGTGATCCGACTATTGAAGTGACCTGAGCTGCTTCCTTATTGTATCAGAAGATAGAGATAATTTTTAAATCCATGATAATGTTGTGACCTGAAAATACCCAATAATGGAGCTGCCTCCTACAAATACATAGGTTCAAAGAAGTTTTATAAAGAGACTATTCTCCCTCCCTAGGAATACGCCGAACTACGCTTTGCAGCTGGAAAAAGGAAGAGCATCCATGTACATCTACACTCTGTAGCTTCATCTCATGTACGTTCTAAAAGTGATGAATATTATGGGGATAATTCAATCCCCCCTAAAAGTACTTAAGCATTTGAATATTAGAAAACCCTTTCTTAACGAGTGTTTACATTCTAAACGGATTGTGCACGCAAAATTTCAAATTTTTGTGTCAAGTGGTTCGGGATATTATTACCTCGGATGGACCATCACCAGGGCGTAAACTCTATGAGGGCCAAAATCACAGTTTATTTCTAGTAATTCAAGGTCTGCCGTCATATTTGAAATTAACCTCAATTAAAAATAATACTATGAAATAGATACAATACGGTAACAGCTGTTCTTTTATTATCCTAGCAACGCTTGCTGCCTATGCTTGCCTGCTCTAACAAACTAAAACTTTAAAACCCTCTAAAAATACTTAAAAATTTGAATATCAAAAAATCCTTTCATAGCAAGCGTCTTCATGCTAAAGAGAGTGTCCATGCAAAATTTCAAATTTTACTGTCGAGTGGTTTGGGCTGGGGGTTGATAGGTCAGTAAGTGAGTGAGTGAGTGGTATTTGACAAATATATTGTAGATATATATACACAAGTTTTGACAAAAAGAAAATCAAACTTATCAAAACAGCGTTAAGTGAACTTGGCGTTGTCCTACCGACCTCATACGTGATTAATAATAATAATAATGCCCGGGTAATGGCCACCAAAAGAATTTATCCCAGGACGCTGAGGAAAACCCTCTCCCTTAATTAATAAATTAAGTTATATAATAATAACTTAAATTAATGCGTCGGCTTGAGGGGATTATCGAGCATTATTCAGGAGCAATCGTTCAATTGCTTGAAGGTTAATTGTTGATGGAGTAAAGGCGCGGTAAATGGTTTAAAGACGAGGATAGTTGGACTTTAGCCAGGAGGTCTAACCAGACCAGAGAAATATTGACACAACAACACAAACACAGTCATGTCTACTTCATCATTCTACTCCCTGTCTCGATTCATCTAGGAATATCCAATGAATCTTACTATACCTCTGTAAGACAATGGAGCATTATTTCCAGGGGGACGTATCCTTAGGGGGATCACGACAGTTTAATTAAGGGTGCACCAGAAAAAAACGGAGCTATAATCGGATGAACAGAAGGGGCAAGCTCAAATAAGAACAGTTGATGAATACGAAAAATTCGAGCAGATATTCAATTTGTTGGGAGCGAGGTTAGCTCAGTGGTAGAGCACTGTACCAATATGCTGGAGGACTGGAGTATAAGATTTTAATCTTATAGTGTCTTCGTTCGTGGGTTGGATACGACCTCCCTGACCTGCAAAGTGGAAAATCAGGTGGCTGGAGCCTATATATATATGTATATATATATGTATATATATATATATATATGTATATATATATGTATATATATATATATATATATGTATATATATATATATATATATATATATATATATATATATGTATATATATATATATATATATATATATATATATATATATTATGAATCGATTTTTAAAACCATGACACAATCGATTTTAAATTTGTCAATGTCCACCCTAGATTATAAGTTTAGACGTGGCCCTGCCTGCGGAAGGTGCTCCTTTAGGTCAGCCGAGGTTGAAGTGAAATGTACTTATTTAAGTTGCTCCTGAAGAGGCGTCAAGTGGCGCGAAACATTTAGAACACATAATAATGAAATGAAATAAATAAGAAATTGAAGTTTTTATAACATATGACCTTCGGCCAATTTTAAAAGACATAATTGGGAACAAGGGTCACAATTATTTTACATTATGGTTCTGTCAAAAAAGGCAATGAATTGGCCCAGGTCATTACATTAATTTGAGAAGTGTAATATGATATCATAACAATTGGTCAATCATTTTGTTTTATTGTAGTTGCGAATGAGGCATATGTTTTGATTAAGTGTAATAAGCTCTGTTACCATAGTCTTCATGACGTCATATATGGAGGGTTCAGAGCACAACTAGACCAAGTCCAAGTTATACAGTTTTCGGAAAATGAGTATAATGCGTTTTAATTGCAGAGACGTTGTATAAATCCTATTGACCAGCATAAGTCTTAAAAAGATTTGAACTTAAACATTGACATTATTTATGTATAGCCTTGTTCATAAAATAGTTACAACTTGGACTTGGCTTACTTGTGCTCTGAAAACAAATAAGAATGTCTTCCAGATGTGTAGCAAGTACTGCTACTAGAGGCAAAATAATGAAGTTAGGACTTCGTCTCCTGTAGCTCTGACAGGAGCCATTTTAGTAATACCTACTCTTCAATCCCATTACAACATAAAATGTCAAAAATGGACTTGGTCTAGTTGTGCTCTGAACCCTCCATATAGAGCAATTACAAGTTCTTAAGTACTTGACATTTTCTTATCCCAAGGATAGTTGTTAATTAATAGTTTTTGATTATATCCTCTATTTGTATGTTTCCCTCCAACAAGAGTTGGATAGCAGCAATATATCAGGACTGAAAGGGCGAACGTGTTGAAAGGAGCGAACGGTACTTTGATAGTATTGCCTCGGCGAGAACAAGGCTTCATTATCCAGCCATATCTCTACAATATCCTCAATGGATGGCTACCAGTCAATGCAACATTCATTTACACCCAGTCAATCGACAAATTGACATATACTACAGCCAAACAATGGAAAATCCACTTGCACTCTATAATAGCCTTATAAAATCATTTGTTTATGAGTAATTATTAATAATAATCACATTCAAAAGGAATTTAACTTTTGAGGACGCACTCATAAAAGACTTTTGCAGAAGGATTGTGAGAACCCTAAAAAATCTGACCAACATAAAAATAAATATCTGCCTACGGACAAAATGCTGTATAGGATGTATGTATGGACTACCTTCTGTAACAAGTTCTAAGGTAGATCTTGTGGAAGTCTGGTGAGTAATACTAGGTCACTTTTTGTCATTGGGTAGGCCAAGCTTTTACTGTGTTCTTAATTTGTAAAAATGTATTCTGTGTTTGCAAACAGTCATTTAATATGTGTGCGCGTAATATATGAAACTATTCAATGTCTAAATTGTTTTGGTGGATATCTAAGTTTTGTTTATTAGTTGCCTGTTTTGCAAGGTTTTCTACTGATATACCAATATCATCGTGCCCGGGTATTAGTGTAACTGTGTATTTGCTGAGTCTGTGTAATTGTTCGTATATACAGATATATATCTGTTTAATTATTGGATGGTTAGTGTAAATATTATCGAGGGAGTGTAAAGACCTTACTGAGTCTGTACAAAGGACTATATTTGTTTTTAACTGTTATGCAGTTTTGAATTGGTTTGAATGGCGTGTACTTCGGCTGTGTAGAACCTTGTGTTGTCACGTAATTTGATTAAATGTGTTTGGTTTTAATGGCTGCTGCTACAGTTCCAAACAGCGTTTTTGAAGATGTGGAAATATTTAGGTTTGTCAGTCATAAGTGAGGTAAATACGGTTTTGTAAAGTTTATTGGACAGTCGATTTTAGTATAAATATGCTTTAGCGATGACTTAACTGAAAAAAAATTACAAAAAAGTGTCCGCTGGCATTCGCGTATGCGCGGTGGCAATGTACAGTAAAAGAAGACTGTATGTTATGCAGTACATTACGTAGGTTTGTCGTGTGGGCCTAAAGCATATTTATGTTCCTGAATTTGACCAGAAGGCTCTAAACGAAATTAATTTTTTATTTCATTTTTTTTTTTAATTCACTACTTTCTTCTTGTTTATATATTACTATAATATAAGCTATTACATACTACATAATTATATGAATTGTGAGTATTAGTTTGTGATCTGCGCCTGATATTTAATGAAATATTAATATAATATATAATACCTGTTCTCACTGAGGGGAGATATGTATCCAAAAACCCATATCTGGAGTAGGCAGTCCCAGAAGGGTGGCGTCCATGTGTAATTGTTCCTGAGAGAGAGCAGGTAGACTGGAGCAGTGATGTTACCGTCCGTGTTCTGACCGCGATAGGCCAGAGTGAAGGCCCCCGACGGGGATAGGGAGGCAGCTGAGACTGGCTGAGGATCGGCGAGGAGAGCGGCATGAGGTTGGGAGGTGGCACGGCTTTCGGCGGACGAGAGGATGGCAGTGGGGATCTGGGAGCGGTCGATGCGGATTCGAGGGTGGAGTCCGCCTCCGCAGTCCTCGTCGCCGGCAGCAACCGCCACCGCCGCCACTACCAGTCTCCACATCACATACCTCCGTACCCACCTGAAACACACCCACATACGCTTAGAATACATGTATCACCAAGAATATACTATAATTTAATATAATATGCGCCATACAAACTCCTAGACAAAATAAGCCAATCACTTTTTATTTTGTGTCTACCGAACCAATAACGGTCTTGGTATCTTAATGAAACGATATTTTTGTATTACAAAATGTGTTTTTTCCGACGTTTCAAGCCTTCATCAGGACGATGAGAAGAAGGCGCACTCAAAATTTTCGAATGGCATGTCTTTCGGAATCATTTTATTCATATCATTTCATATCCATCGCAACAACCTGTCACCGGGTCTGGGCCGCCTCCAAAAGCCTCCGCCACATGGCTCGGTCCTTTGCAGCAATAGCTATATTGTTCCTTTGAAATATTAGAGTGGTGTATTAATATAATTAGTTTGAGTAGAACGAGAGTTTATCATTCATGGAATGCCTCAGTGAATGCTACATTTTATACAGTGAACCAATCAGCTAATTGACATCCAGTACTGCCAACAGCAGAAAATGTATAAGATCTTCGAAGTAACATTTCTCAAATAATTTTTCTGTGTCCATTATCTCGATATTGTAGTATTTTAGTGTATTTTTCTACTTTGTTTTACAAACTCATGACTGGTTACATGGTGGCCTGGTCAAGGCAGATACCAATATTATAGGAGATAGAAGAGGAGTTCATACGATAATTAACATACTGACTGCCATAGTAATTTTCAAGATACCGATTTAGAAATGACCATAAAGCATATAAAATGTGTTTCTTGAACAAAAGAAAAGGTTGAATGACACCTTCTCGAAGTTGGTTTATGTAACAGAAAGTCTTGAAGGAAGCCGAATACGAGTATTTTCGTACCCTACATTTTTTGTTCTCTTCATTGAGGCCATTTTTCCCCTACTCATTTAGGCAATAACGCAAAGTACGAGAAAACTCGTAGTTGGCAATCAACGTGTTAATAATTTCATCGATAGAGTATTATGCCAAAAAGGCAAATAATACTCAATTTTGAAGGAAAGCCTATAAGCGGCCCCGGTAGATATCTATAGCACACTCAATTTATAAAAATAGTATCATATTGTTGAAAAGAAAGGTATTCACTCAATTAATATCACATTAGTGTTTTAAAAGTCCATCAAATTTCACCGAAGTACACTGAATAATGCTGTAGCTGAAAACGGCGCAATTAACGTGGTATGTTCCCAACAATAGAGATCACGCCCCCTTGCTTTGTCCGTAAGTAGGAGTAAGTTCCTGGTGTTTGCCAAATTCACTTTTTTTGTGACTGCCTTTCTATCACGGAGCTTATTGCTATTCATATGAGATCACCTATCCACCAAGATATTAATTGATTACTAAGAAATTAAAAAATACATTTACGAAAATAAAAAGACCTTAACCGAGCTAAAATGCAATTTGTATCGTAAAACACAATTGGATATCACTTGAACAAAGTGGACCTCTTTCCCCGTGGAGGTGAAAACGAAGGAAAAGTGATTAAGGAGGTACAGATTTCACTAATTTGTGAGATTAGGCCTGTAGCAACCGCACTGTAACCTCCCACTGTACTAGCTGTCAAACTCACCCGCCAAGCTCGCAGCAAATCTATTATCAGTGAACCACGGCCTGCAACTCACTAATTACTAAAATTAATGATTAATTGCTTGCGCGGGTAATGAATTTCTAGCTCATCAGCTGTTAGGCAGTACCACGTTTTTTATCTGAAGCATTCCTTGGTTGTTCCCGAAATCAGTGTGTCGTGTTTGTGTGGTGAATTGGACAGGGAGACTTTTACTTTGATTTATTTTTATTTATCATCAAGTGCGCATTATTTATTTTATTTTAATAAAGAAGAATATTTTTTTATCATTTTATTTATTTATTATCTGGCCTGTCACAGTGGTGACCCCGACGGTGAGTCGTTTTATTATTTCATTTTCAAGCTTTATTTTCTTTATTATTTTTTGTACGTCATTATGACTGGGAGAGAAACCCAAGAAACTGAAAAAAAGGAAGATGTGATGCCAGAAGCTGCTGGATTCTCAGCGACTTTTCGAATGTCACCTTTCTGGCGAGCAGACCCTGAATTGTGGTTTTGTCAAGCGGAATCTGTGTTTGCGACGAGCAAGATCACATCTTCGCGAATGAAATTTCAAACTGTTTTGCCACATATAGACTACGATGTGTTAAAACATGTTAGTGATATAGTGAAAAATCCCACAGAGACTCCCTACGAATCACTGAAAGAGCGCCTAATAAACATTTTTGCAGAATCGGAGAATCTCCGAACAAAAAAACTATTAGAAGATAGGCGACTTAGTGACGGCGAAAGACCATCCCATTTTTTAATAGAATTAAGAAGATTGGCAGGCCATTCCTTCCCAACCGACCTTCTACGATCGATTTGGCTACGTGCATTGCCGGAGCGAATGCAAGCAACACTGGCAGCGACTACTGAGACCCAGCTCGACAAGATAGCCGAAATTGCCGACCGGATCGCCGAAATATATGAGCCGAGAGTTAGCCAAATTCCACCATCCCACACCACCACCACCCGCGCCGCTCTGCAAACGTCTCATCTGGAAGAGATGATACAAAAATTGACCCTGGAAGTGAGCGAGCTGAAAAGCCAGATTTCACGACGGAACCGAAGCCAATCGCAGAACCGACGACGGAACCGCTCTGCTAGTCGAGATAGACAGCTCTGTTATTACCATGACAAATTTCGCGAGCGAGCCCGCAAGTGTCGACAGCCCTGCTCGTGGAAATCCAAGGAACAGGGAAACTAATATTAGCGACCGAGGAGGCGGACTCCGTCGCTGACGTCCCCCACCGCCGCCTATTCGTGACCGAGAAGACTACAGGAGACAGATATCTAGTTGACACCGGTGCTTCTATCTCTGTTTTTCCTCATCGACGACGAGACCGCCGAGAACAGTCTTCATTCACTCTCTACGCGGCTAACGGGACACCTATAAGGACTTATGGAGAGGTCAAGAAGATCCTGAACTTGGGACTACGGAGACCACTACCGTGGACATTCATCATAGCCGACGTCAGCCAGCCTATAGTAGGAGCTGATCTCCTCTTCCATCACCAGATTATAGTGGATCTGAGCGGACGCCAGTTGATTGACTCCAAAACCGGCCTTACGACTCGAGGAACACTGGCGAAGACCTCCACACCGTCAGTATACGCCGTGCCACCAGGACAGTGGTACAACGGACTGTTGAGGAAATACCCGTCCATCACTCGCCCGACAACCATCCCACAGGAACCAAAGCATCCCATCCGGCACTATATTGAAACGAAAGGGCCACCTACGCATTGTAAGGCCAGACGACTCCCTCCGAACAGGTACAATGCTGCACGCCGGGAATTCCAAAGGATGGTCGAAGAAGGCATATGTAGGCCGTCGAAGAGTCCATGGGCAAGCCCATTACATATAGTAATGAAAAAGGATGGAAGCATGCGCTTTTGTGGCGACTACCGCCGCCTCAACGCCCAGACCCTACCAGATCGCTACAGTGTACCTAATATTCAGGATATGAATACCAACCTGAGAAACAAGCATATTTTCAGCAAAATAGACCTGAATAGAGCTTACTATCAAGTTCCTGTTGCCAAAGAGGACATAGAGAAAACGGCCGTAATAACTCCTTTCGGCCTCTTCGAATTTCGGGTTATGTGTTTTGGCCTGCGCAATGCAGCCCAAACCTTCCAACGCCTTATGGATAGCATCCTCTCACTACCCTTTGTTTTCGTTTACCTCGACGACATATTGGTAGCGTCGTCGTCCGAAAAGGAGCACCGTGGCCATTTAGAAGACGTTTTCAAGCTGCTCGCCGAACACGGATTAACCATTAATCCACAGAAATGTATTTTCTGCCAACCGCAGATTGAATTCCTAGGATTCATCGTGGACTCACAAGGAGCTAAGCCACTACCATCCAAGGTGAACGAGATCGCCCAATTTCCTCGCCCTACTAACAAAGGTCAGCTGAGAAGATTCCTTGGCATGCTTAATTTTTACCGACGTTGTATACCGAGAGCTGCCGAACACCAAAGAATCCTCCACGAACTCGTTGGAACAGCGAAGAAGAAGGATGCAACGCCCCTCGTATGGACCCCAGCGAGCGAGGCCGCTTTTCACCAGTGCCGACGTGACATCACTGAAGCAGTATCGCTTGCTCACCCGAAGGAGAATGGGGACATATCTATTGCCTGCGACGCCTCAAATACGGCAATCGGTGCAGTACTACAGCAGCGAGAAGGGTCAGGCTGGAGACCTCTCGGATTTTTTTCTAAAGCCCTAACTCAAGCGGAGCAAAAATATTCAACGTACGACCGCGAATTGCTTGCAGTTCACAGAGCAATCCGACACTTTCGTCCCATTATTGAGGGTCGTAATGTAATTATTTTTACTGACCACAAGCCTGTATTCCACATGTTCACGCAGCGGCAACAAACTGCAACACCTCTGCGAATTCGGCTAGCCAATTACATTAGTCAGTTTACTACCGACATTCGCCATGTATCAGGTACGGAGAATATCGTCGCTGACACATTATCTCGCATGGAAGGTATCGACACTCCAGACGATATGGACTTCATGGCGGAGAAACAGGAAGCGGATCCAACCATTCCTGAACTCTTGCAGAATCCTGCACTCCATCTCAAATGGCTGCATCCACCATCCACCAAGAGACCCCTACTATGCGAGACTTCGATGCCTAAGCTTCGTCCTTACGTGCCAGCCAGCCTGAGACACGATGTTTTCCAAAAACTCCACGGCCTCAGTCACCCAGGAATCCGCGGTTCCAGGCGCCTGATCGCTCAGAGATTTTTCTGGCTAAGCATGAATGTGGACATTGCTTCTTGGAGCCGATCATGTGTCCCTTGTCAAAGATCGAAAGTGCAACGCCACACGATCACGCCACCAGGCACCTTCGCACCAGTGAGCAGATTCTCTCACGTCCATCTCGACATCATAGGACCCCTGCCCGCTTCAGAGGGGAATCGTTACTGCCTCACGATGGTAGATCGATTCTCCCGCTGGCCAGAGGCAGAACCACTAGAAGAAATCTCTGCGGAAACAATTTCGAAAGCGTTTCACCGTGTCTGGATCAGTCGTTTCGGCGTCCCGGCGCGAATAACTACGGACCAGGGGAGACAATTCGAGAGCGAACTGTTCAGATTTCTCTCTCAGATTCTGGGATCTCGACGCAGCAGGACGACCGCCTATCACCCGCAGGCTAACGGCTGTGTGGAAAGATGGCATCGGACGTTGAAAGCAGCACTCAAGGCACATCTCATTGATTCCAGAAACTGGTCGGAATTACTCCCAACAGTTCTTCTGGGTCTTCGAGCAGCAGTCAGAGACGATAATTCCTGCAGCGCAGCTGAGATGACACTGGGACAACCCCTGCGACTTCCGGGAGAGATGCTGGAGGCCTGTACCAGACCTGAAGACGTCCATGTGTTCTTGAACAAGCTTAGAGACCACATGAAGTTGCTACGCCCAGCCCCCCATCGCAGCAGTTCAAAACCTGCATTCGTCCATAAAGACTTAAGAAAGTGCACCCACGTCTTCCTCCGAGACGACGCTGTTCGCCAACCGCTGACGCCACCCTATTCTGGTCCACATGCCGTCATCAAACGCGAAGAGAAGACCTTCGATATCATGCTGCCCTCTGGTACCAAGACGGTATCAGTCGACCGCCTGAAGCCAGCTTACATCTTAGAGGATCCTGACACCGCAACGCAGCAATCCACCTCAGAACATCCTACGGCTCCACCCTCACCACTTAAAGAACCTGCAGACAATGACCCAGTCGCAGAACGTCAACCCAACAGGTATACCACCCGACGAGGACGCAAGATCCAATTGCCCGTAAGGTTCCGCGACTGACCCATCGGAGGGGAGTGATGTAGCAACCGCACTGTAACCTCCCACTGTACTAGCTGTCAAACTCACCCGCCAAGCTCGCAGCAAATCTATTATCAGTGAACCACGGCCTGCAACTCGCTAATTACTAAAATTAATGATTAATTGCTTGCGCGGGTAATGAATTTCTAGCTCATCAGCTGTTAGGCAGTACCACGTTTTTTATCTGAAGCATTCCTTGGTTGTTCCCGAAATCAGTGTGTCGTGTTTGTGTGGTGAATTGGACAGGGAGACTTTTACTTTGATTTATTTTTATTTATCATCAAGTGCGCATTATTTATTTTATTTTAATAAAGAAGAATATTTTTTTATCATTTTATTTATTTATTATCTGGCCTGTCACAGGCCCTTTTCTTTTGTGTTTCAGATGGAGTGGGGTCAGTTGTGTATGTCCAATGTGAGACGTCTTGTAAGAACTAGTTCTCTGCGACGGCTCCTCTACCTGGAATACCATGATTTTGTAACTGCCATTCGCACTCGGAGCATGTCATAAAGATGAAACCAAGGCACCTACCTTTAATTCACGTCTAAAGATACTTATAAAAAGGTATATATTGCATTTTGAATGAAAATCCCATCCGAGCTAACATCCGAGTAATAGGTTTTTCTACTCTCTGGAGCTCCATGAAAGGGTCTCACCGTGTTTCCATATGAAATCTGCACTGGGGTCTTTCTTGACTTTGATGTCATTATTTTATTTCTACTTCCTAGAATCGTTTTTCTATGAAACTATATTACATATTTAAATGAAACTAATGTGAATTGAAGCTATTGATTAGGCGTACCTTGCGTACTTTTTTCATAATTTTCGGACTACATAAAAGATAAGAAAAAAAAAATTGTGAAGATTTGAAAGGCGGTTTTCCCTAACTACCCCTCGAGATACACCTACCAAAAAAATCACGTAAAATCAGTGATTTCTTAACTATTAAAGTTTCATAGATGTGTGAAAGGTGCATCATATATAAAAATTGCAAAAACCCTATATCGATAGCTAAACACTAAAACCAGATGTAATGAAAATATCTCTAGTTACTCTTAGGACGTTTTTGTTATTTAAATATGAGCCCTCAGATTGCTCAGTGCATAATCTGTATTATACAGATCGAAAAACTATTGTCATATTGCAAGCCACTAAAATAATGAATACTAAAAATCTTCATTTTCTACAAAAGATAATTAATCTTAATCACTATTTTCCCTAATAGTTTAGGTATCACTTGTAACTTCGAATAAATGTGTTAATATTTCCGCGGATTTAATTTTTTTTATTAGTAACGACCAAGTGATAAGAAATAAATTATGGAGGCTACCTGTAAACAGCAACTTATGGTCCTATTCGCATTAGCGTAATCACACTTGTATCTTTTTATGCCCTTGTAATTGTATTAAAAAAAAAAAGATCCATGTCGAAGGTATTGCGTCACTTGGTAAATTGTAAAGAACGAATAATATGTAGTGGGGTTCTCCCGTGGTCTAATGGCTAGCGCCTTGGATTCATAAGCGGGAGATGGTGGGTTAGATTCCCAACCTCCGGCAGGAATTTTCTCATCCCACGGCTCGCTGGGAAAATTCACCGCTGCACCCTGGATCTCGGCGCTAATGACCTGGATATCGAAGCACCGTGATAAAAATAAAAATAAATAAAGATCTTTTAGGAAGAAGATCTTTTAGCAGGCAACTGATAGTATTCCAACTTGAAAATTAGTAAGAATGACCTAGATGTAGATGCGCCGTAAAATATATATATATATATGTACTGAATGAATATCTAACATTGTATAATCCAATTTATAAATAATTAATCAACCAGATGTATACGAATAATATTGTTTATATATGTATATAGGTATGTAATATTCTAACTGGTATATATGCAATAACAGTTTGGAGCGAAAGGTCTTAGATGCGCAAGGATGCTCATAAATAAATAAATAAAATATAAAAAAAAAAAATTGTATTCAATGAAACATTCGATATTTCTTGCTATTGAAGTGCCGATAACGAACTTTAATCCTTAATATGTTGCCATTTTCTTAGTACTCAACATGAATATCGTTTTTATTGCTGTCTAATAGAACAGCGAAGTAACATTTGTTCCAGTTTCATCTCATATTACAAATCTTACCAAAACTATTAGGGAAAATAGTGATTAAGATTAATTATCTTTTGTAGAAAATGAAGATTTTTAGTATTTATTATTTTAGTGGCTTGCAATATGACAATAGTTTTTCGATCTGTATAATACAGATTATGCACTGAGCAATCTGAGGGCTCATATTTAAATAACAAAAACGTCCTAAGAGTAACTTGAGATATTTTCGATACATCTGGTTTTTAGTGTCTAGCTATCGATATAGGGTTTTTGTAATTTTTATATATGATGCACCTTCCACACATCTATGAAACTTTTACGGATAATAGTTGAGAAATCACTGATTTTACATGATTTTTTTGGCAGGTGTATCTCGAGGGGTAGTTAGGGAAAACCGCCCTTCAAATCTTCACAATTTTTTTTCTTATCTTTTAAGTGGTCTGAAAATTATGAAAAAAATACTCAAGGTACACCTAATCAATAGCTTCAATTCACATTAGTTTCATTTAAATATCTAGTATAGTTTCATAGAAAAATGATTTTGAAGTTAGGGGTTTCAAGCCTTATTCCCTCAAAACGAGTACAGTTAGAGGTTTGATAATTTACGAAAAATTATTTCTAGGAAGTAGAAATAAAATAATGACACCAATGTCAAGAAAGACGCCAGTGCAGATTTCATAAGGAAACACGGTGAGACCCTTTCACCTGAGACAAGTGGACCTTTTTCACCGTGGAGTGGTTAATGCCTGGAGCTGAAAAGGGCGGAAGTGATTAAGGTGGTATGGGCCTAACAATGGAGATTAGGGCCTCTTTGTGATGTAGATGAGGGGGAATGGTGCCCCTAGCCTGCAATCTCAGTCTAGTGCCCCCAGAAGTCAGCTCTTTGCCGGCATCCAAGATGTCCTTCCACTGTAGGAGATATGCCAAGATTGTAGGCGGTATCTTATTAACAATTTTCTCATAGAATTTCCAGAATATTTAATCTACCCTATAGTAAGGAAACCCCCGCTTACGTAACCCGTAAACCACAAAGAGGCCTTCCAAATTCGTTTATACTCGTATTAGTCGATTGATCTAACACTGAGCTAACGCCCAATATACAGGGTGCATCACAAGTTAATGACAATACTTCAGGGGTTGAAACTAGTCAAAAATGTAGTTCAACACCACCAACCATACACTTCTATCTCACTCCAATCCAGACATGTGCCAATCTAAAGGTTCTTTAGAAAATAAACGTGTTTTTTGTAGTAAAACTCCAATTTTCTCTGCGTGTACACATTTTTTTTTCAACGTTTCATTACATTATTGAAATCAGCATTAGATTTACTTTAAGCCTAATGCACATTCAATGTTCACAAGTAGGTATCTCATTTAAACCGCAATATCAATTCAAAAAGTAAAAATTAATAAAAGCTTCTGGTTAGCGACAACTTTTCGAAAATCACAACTCATCGAAAAAAAATCCTGCAGACTACCGAATTTTAGGAAAGTTGTAAAATTGAATCAGCTTTCTAATAGTATACTCAGAACTGAGATTATCTCTCAATTTCATAATGCAATTGAAATTCTAGAGTGAAAAAACATCAAATAAATAAACGTAATATTTATATTACGAGCCGGACTTTTTATATGCGTGACATATCGCCCTACCATGTCAAACTATCGAATATGAAAATCGGAGCAAAATAGGAACGAACATATTTTATCAATTGACGAAGTAATATATTGAAATATGGTCTTATTCGATACTTTATTTACATTAAAGGCTATTCTATAAAGAGGTTAGAGTTGCGTCAATTTGCGACAAGCCGTATCGTCCACTATGCAAGAGCAAAGTCTCGAATTTTTTTTTTTTTTTTATTAATTTAATGAAATTACATTCTGTAAAATAATACATTTTGTAAAGTGCTCACATAAACATAAAAATCACGAGCGTCCGCACCAGCTGCCCCCTTGTCTCCTCGGATAAGCGAGATGACTAGGGACATCCGTACCCCACTCCTCTACCAGCAGCAGTACGAAGTACTGGAGCTGGAAAAGGGACGAGAGAACTGCAGACACTCTAGGGGCTTGTGGGGAGAAGATAACCTCCGTTATCACTCCCTTGTGTTGCTTAAAGCAGATCGCGGGGCCACATCCTGTTCAACCGTCGTGGTGGGGAATAGGGATGGTTGGGAGTGGACAGTGACTAGACAGCAGGATTAGGGTTTAGGGATAATTTGTGATGAAAATTTGCAAATCGGATGGGGATAAGGTCTTGTATTAGAGGAATGTTGAGGTCTTTATGAAGATTCTTATTGCTTATGTAAAAAGGAGCATTGACAATAGTTCGGAGGACTTTAGACTGGAAGGTTTGGAAGCGTCTGGTGTTCGATGGTTTTGCAGTTCCCCATAGCTCTATAGAGTATTAGGATGGAGAGGAATATCAGCTGTGTATATGGTGTAGAGGACAGGTCTTAAGACACTACCCTGCGGAACTCCCGCTTCCACTGGGTGGTAGTCTGAGTATTCTTGCCTTTGCCGGACTCTGAAAAACCTGGCTTTCAGAAAGGAACGGTGAATCAGGAAAAGTGTACTAGGAAGGGTTTTAGAGTTTATAAAGTAAGCCAGTGTGCCAGACCCGGTCAAAAGCGAGAATCTAAAAACGAGATTTTGCATATTCGACTGTCTGACATATCCAAACTATGGTACATAAATTTAGATCAGGAAAGCCTAATAAATTACCTGCAGATACGTTACAATCACAGATTTAGTAAGGACCACCTCTGTTGTAGAGTCTTTGAAAGTTTGGAAGAGCTTATTTTCGTTATTCAGAATACTCCGACCATTGTATGGTATGATTCCACATCATAGCAGGTATAACCGTAATATAGTAAACCCATTGTATGATATTCTTCACATTCCGAGAGTCGGGCGTTTTTAAAGATTCTATCTAATGTGAAATGAATTTAATCGATTTCGGCGAATTGCCATGACGCTTGATGTACACTGTTATCTGTTCTCTAATTTTTGGACACTAGGTACTATGAAGGTTTACAGGTTGTAATGGTTTCAGTAGGTTGAACCTTGTTTTAGGCATACCGACGCCTAAATCACCTTCTACACTCTCGTTAGAGGTGACGGGAGTTGAGGATGCCTATGACAGTGTATGAATTCCGTTATTAATAGAGATAGCTGGAAACAGCGCCTGGTTTAAGCGGCAACAATGAATCTTATTATTTGTTTTACATAATCCGAGCATAGCAATTCTCAATGTATGTATATTCAGGATCACATTCGTACTCATGAGTCATCTTTTTCTGAAATAATTGGTTGACTAGGTAGTAAGAATTAATTGGTTGGCGGCACCATGCCAGCCTTACCTATAGTCAAATGCGGGTTAATTTCTCTATTATATTGGGGTTATTTAGGTAGAGTACATTATATCCCTGTCGAAATGGCCGATGACCATAGAAGTTGTCGAAACGTAAAAAATTGCCTGGGTTATCTTAGGGTTGGGCCAAATAATGCTTATATAAAAAGTGATTTGGAACGCTCACCATTGAAACATTCTTAGTTACAGTGTAACATTCTTAGTTACATTGTACGTGATAAAAGTTTATTAAACAAAAGGAGACACACATACAGAAACAAACTCTCGGAGACGCAATCACAACAACATCCTATATCCTCATGAGTAACAACTACATCCTCATGAGGTTACATGGATACAGAACATCGAGCTATATATAAATCAGAGTTGGGCGTAATCGTAATCATAATTACGATTACGATTATAATCACAGACTCTCGAGATATAATTACAATTACGATTATAATCACAGGCTCTGGAGATATGATTACGATTACGATTATAATCGTAATTGCAGCTGTGATTAAGATTACACTTGTAATCAGAAGTGAAGGTATAATCGCAACATTTTTCTGTAATTACAACTGTAATCACAAATTTTTTCTGTTATTACGAATATAATCACAGCTGTTTCTGTGATTACACTTCTAATTGCAACTAATTTATCTGCAATTACAACTGTAATCACAATTTTTTTCTATGATTACGGCTGTAATCACAGATGTTTCTGTGATTACGAACGTAATCATAAATGTTTTCTGTAATTACGATTGTAATCAGAAATATTCTGTGATTACGAACGTAATCGCACATTTAATGACAACGTTGATCTTGTAAATACAGTTTCAAGAAGAGTTGTGAAAAAATTACCGATCGCTAAAAACAGATACCTCAGCATAATTTAGCGCTATCTTATATACCCAGCCCTAAAAATTAGCGCATAGTGATGCAGGGCGCTAATCGTTAATTTATTTATGGAATGTTTAAATATCGTGGTAGCTAATAGCTGATTAGCTTTAGCATAGGCGTATAAAGAAAATAATTTGATGTAATAATTTTGGCTGAGACCAATTCCGGGGCGTCGAATACTAAAGATTTAGAGCTTGGAATAGTTTTAGGTAACTAAAACGCTATCACACGTAAAATAAAATATTTTTTATGAACTAAGTGATATTATTTAATTTATTTCTAAGGGTTTTACGACAAGTTTTTACCATCAAATCAAAATTTCGAAGTGGGGGGGGGGGGCGCAGTCCCTTCAGCCCCCCACTTATGTACGTCCATGAGCTTTAGTTACAGTTACAACTATAACATTTTCCAGTCCGTACAAGTCCACTTCCGGCCAGCTTTGAACAACTTCCAGGGGCTAGAAATTTTTAGAGTTCCATACCCCGGAATTGGTCTCAGCCCCCCCCCCCACCCCGAAATTTTCCCAGCCCCTCCCGAAATTATTTTCTATACGCCCATGCTAAAGCTAATTAGCTATTAGCTAACACGATATATAAACATTTCATAAATAAATTAACGATTAGCGCCCTAGCGCTATTTTTAGGGCTGGGTATATAAGATAGCGCTAAATTATGCTGAGGTATCTGTTTTTAGCGATCGGTAATTTTTTCACAACTCTTCTTGAAACTGTATTTACAAGATCAACGTTGTCATTAAATGTGCGATTACGTTCGTAATCACAGAAAATTTGTGATTACAATCGTAATTACAGAAAACATTTATGATTACGTTCGTAATCACAGAAACATCTGTGATTACAGCCGTAATCATAGAAAAAATTGTTATTACAGTTGTAATTGCAGATAAATTAGTTGAAATTACAAGTGTAATCACAGAAACAGCTGTGATTATATTCGTAATTACAGAAAAAATTTGTGATTGCACTTGTAATTACAGAAAAATGTTGCGATTACAAGTGTAATTATACCTTCAGTTGTGATTACAAGTGTAATCGTAATCACAGCTGTAATTACGATTATAATCGTAATCGTAATCATATCTCCAGAGTCTGTGATTATAATCGTAATTGTAATTATATCTCGAGAGTCTGTGATTATAATCGTAATCGTAATTATGATTACGATTACGCCCAACTCTGATATAAATGATACAATAACGGTCATAAGTAGAATTGTTCGCCTACAGCATCCGCAAACAAGGTGATTCGCCTATAGATAGAAGATTTACTTAAGATATTCTTATTAGATATATTTCCGTATAATTGGAATAAATATTATTCATTTAAATCAATTAATACCTTTATGAATATATTAATATTATTAATAAATGGTTAATAGTTTCATGAATTGAACTGAAATGATTCACTTGGCCTCTTCAACTTCCGCTCGGAAAGATCTATGATAAACAACCAAAACTTGTTTCTCATTTTACGTTTGTTGTTTTAAAGGCACCTTAATATTACTGCTAAAATTGATTAAAAAAAATAACATCAAACAATAAAAAGCTGTTTAGACGTTTTAAACAGTTATTTCTCTGATTGACGTCTTCCCGTCGAAAATTACTTCAGAACATTTTTTTTTTTAGAAAATACCCCACTTAGTCACTTCCCACTTACCACGATTTCCCAACCGTTTCGAGATATTTAAGAAAATATACGAAGACCGGAAAACTATTCATGTCTGTTAATAAAATATTTTTTTTCTAATACATCCTTAACTCTAAGCACAAACAAAATTTAAATATCTCAATTTAGATGAATCTCAAACGTCAATAACAATTTTAAACGGAATCAATCGTTTCAGAATATCCAGCGAATATTAGTTAGTTATACTATTTGTCATAACCTTTCTCGTAAAAGGTTACAGATATCGCTTTATAAATGTTTTTCTACGTTAGAAATTCTATTAAACGAGTACCTGCAAGCAAGCATATGAACTCTAAAGCGTAAGCATTACTATTTTTGTCGCGAGAATGTCGCCCCAAAAACCATGTTCCGGTGGACGAATTCTGATAGTTAACAAACTAGACCTTTTAAATTAGACGAAAGATTTTTGCAATAAATTTCATAAAAATTGGACCATTTGTCAGCCTGTGAGAGCGAACAGACAAATATATTTATACATATGAATACAAATTTGAACCTCCCTTATTTTATTGATCTATGGGCTCTGAAAAAAGGCATTTTCTAGATTGTGTTTTGAGGTTACCATCATAAGCGGGTTTACTCTCTAGAAAATTCCAGACTGGGGAGGATTTTATAGTATACTAGCCGTTACCCGGCGTGCCATGCTACGCCTACTTTCTGCGTATAGAAAAGCCTAAATAAATTATACACCAAATAAGTATTATTAAAATCTAATAACACGAATCTGTAACTGTTATGAACCCGTGGCCTCCCAACTGTGAGTCCTAGACGACTTTGACCTAACCTATAACACCCCCCGTATCAAGACATACATGTATACCAAGTTTGGTAAAAATTGGTCTAACGGTGTGGATTTGTATAAGGGACAAATATACAGACAGACAGCTGGTAGATTTTTTTGACCTAGCCTACGGCACTCCCCAGATTAAGATCTACCTGTGTACCGAGTTTAGTCAAAATCGGACGAACGGTGTGGATTTGTATAAGGGACAAACATACAGACAGACAGCTATAAGACGTTTTTGACTTAGCCTACGACACTCCTCAGATTAAGATCTACATGTGTACCGAGTTTAGTCAAAATCGGACGAAGGGTGTGGATTTGTATAAGGGACAAACATACAGACAGACAGCTGGTAGACGTTTAGCCTACGACACTCCCCAGATTAAGATCTACATGTGTACCGAGTTTAGTCGAAATCGGACGAACGCCGTGGATTTGTATAAGGGACAAACATACAGACAGACAGCTGGTAGATTTTTTTGACCTAGCCTAGGAGATTTCTCGTATCAAGACCTACCATTATTCCAAGTTTGGTCAAAATCGGTCAAACGGTGTAGATTTGTATAAGGAACAAACAAACAGAAAAACAGACAGACACGTGATTTTTATATATATAGATTTTTAATTTGCTAAAAAATGAAGATTTTAAAAATTCAGACACTGAAGGCATATATCTTTCAGTGTATTTATTTAATTTCATTATTTTTTAAACACTTTTCCCCTTAGGAGAATTTGTGTTATATCCCTTGGTGCGGAACCCGCTTAGTATAAATACCTTTGGAATTGTTTATCGAAAGATTACTTATTTCAGTAGATTTAAAGGTTTGCTAAATACTTGAAACATGAATAAATGTCTCCTCAAGGGAAGGAAAATAGAAGTAAAGAAATAAGAAAAAAAAACTTCCTTAGCTTACAAGACTTGTTGGTGTTGGTATAGCAACTGTCAGAAGAAACTCTTTAATCCTCGCCTCTTATTTTTATTTATATATATATTTTTTAAACTTTTAAGTAATTTACTTCTTTTAAACTTCCTGAGCGCTTTTCATTCTTCATTACATCAAAATAAAAGGGGAAAAAGTTACTACCGCTTTTTATAAACTTTGCTTAAAATGAAAAGTAACTAAAATGTATGTGTTAACTTTTCTTACCATCGTATTTATAAAAAAGTATTATTCATTGAAATATATTCACAACGCTAAAATAATTATCTCTATATATTTGTCAAATATTACTTACTCACTCACTCATTCACTGACCTATCTTTGCCAAGCCCAAACCACTTGACAGGACATTTTGCATGGACACTGCCTTTAGAATGTAAACACTCGCTAATAGAGGATTTTTTTTTATATTCAAATTTTTAAATATTTTTAGAGGGGTTTGAATTTTTAGTTGGTTAGAGCAGGCAAACCTAGGCAGCATGCGTTGCTAGGACGATAACAGGTCCTGTTACTGTTCCGTATCTATTTATTTTTTTTTTATTTTATTTAATGCTTACAAGATTTGAATCTTTTAGCATGGGAGGGTTACCATATAATTTTGTTAGTTCCTATGGTTAGTTGCTTTAATCTAGTTACAATAATACCAATGAACCTAATATTTCCAAATCTTGAATGAGAATAAAGTCTTTATTAATAAATTAACACAATAATTCCAAACTAATGCTAGTTAACCACAACACTAGGCCAATAACAAGAAACATTGTACTACTTAATAACTTCATAAAATACTTTTAATTTTGAATTGAACTGAAACAAGAATATATCTTGAGAAATATTTCTAATGATCTACAAAACTTGTTATAAAAAGATTATTGCCTATAAATTCTTTGTAAAATAAATGTTGTCGTTAAGTTCAAGCTCATTTATTTGAAACATCTGTTTTGACTTATTTTACTAAATTAATGGCACTTCCATAAATAAATCAATCAAATCAAAAATAAGTTATGTGTATTCTAATGCACATATCTTTAAGGAAAATTTATTTTAATAACCTAATTTTTTTCAATTAAAATTAAATTCTAGTTAATTTATTTTACACTATTCAATTTTTATTATCAAATGTATACTTTATATAGCGGCAACATTATTATAACATATTTTTCTATTCAATTTATTAGGATTATGAAATAATCTATTAAATATATTTCTTTATTAGTACTTCTCATCATTTAAGAACATCTACATGAGATATAAGTCATTCTGTCTCCGTCTTATATTTCATTTTTTTTTTTTTTGAAAAAATAATAATAATGGGAGAAATTAATATATTTTTACAGAAGACACCAACATTTGAGATTAACAAGAATACGGATTGTTGCTTTATGCTAAGATTTATCTTTATTCGGTAAATTTTTCGCGTTGCATTAGATTTAACTTAATATTTGTTAGTATGGAGTTAGTGAGATTACACGCTACGTCAGCTCTGCAATGAAATGTTTACTTAATTCTTCAAGGAATATTATGTTTAGGAACATAGATCCAATTTATGTTCCAGTATATGTTTTAAGCTGATCCTGAATGATTTCCTCCTGTTAATCTTAGACCTCCTGTGTCTCTAGCCTCTCGGATCTGCTTGGCGTTTGATTCCTTCCGCCTATATGCACACGAGGAAGTAAGCTTCTTGTTCCTCTCGAAGAATCGTGAAGATTGACAGATAACGGGATTGCCTGCTTCATCTTTAGACATGTCTGTGATGTTTGACTTAGACCATTCCATTGCTTCTTGAAGAGAATAGGTTTTCCCTGCGATGATTAACTTATCCTGGATCAACTTTGCTGATATATTCTCACTTCTAGCTTTCCTCAAGTATGGAATAAGTTCTCTTCTTCTAGTTCTCACTTCTTTAGAATAATCTTCAGATATAGCTATAGATTTTCCTATTAATGTTTTTGTTGCTTTCAGTATTTCTTTTTTTAAACGAAGAGTAGTAAATTTAATGAGAATTGGTCTACTTCCGTTGTCCTTGTTCCCAAGGATTTTTATGAAGTCTACTTCCCGCAGACTGACACGTACTTTCATTGTGTCGTTAAATATTTTCAATACGGTTTCTTCCAGATCGTTATAACTGTTAATTTTTAAGTTAAAAATAATGATATTTTTCTTCCTCTTTTCAGTCTCAACGTATTTTTTAAATGAATTTTCTAAATGTTTATTCTTGATTTCTAATTCATTAATACTATCTTTTAGGTAAGATATATCTTCTTTTATGAGTTCAGCTATTTTAGTAATATCATCGATCTTCTGCTCCGAAATTTTAAAACGTTCTCTAAGAGATAGAATTTCTAGTTTTAGTTCTGCTAGATTTGAATTTAAAGAGGTTTTCAAGTCTGTAATTGCTTTTAATAGTTGATCCATTGTCATAAATCAGTTTAAAGATATATATTTATTTGTGTATTTTTCTGGTACAAACCAGCTAATGGTCTATCAAGAAGAGATAACTTATTATCCTTTGCCGTTCAAAACAAAATAAACATAATCCCAGCAGTTTGAGACAATCTCGTGAAGTGATCGGTGCTTGACCAAACACTAGTTAAACAGCTGTTGTATTGCAGTCAATGAACTGAGACAGTTATAAAGATTAAACTTAGGATAGTGACGTCACAAAGCACGTGTACTAACTAACTAAGTGTTCAAAATGGCGTTGTAATATGTGATTAAAGAGGATTTTTTTTATAGTTTATACTTTAATATGATCATCTTATTTATTTCCTTGAAGAATTATGGGAAATACGATTTGAACATTCATAAGCCTGAGGATAACTACCTTGCCTTCAGAAATCCAGATGTAGAAAACCATTGGTGAGTACCAGAAAGTTCATCTTTAAATCACTAAATTCTTCAAAATGAAGAGCCGAAAGCCATATTTTCCATTCTGCAGAAAATCCACACTATTTAAAGAACACGTTTACACATTTTTTAAACTTACTAATGTAAAATTTCACTTTTGAAACACTAAACATTCACAGAGGACAGAAATCGACATGCTTTCTGCTTGTAACCTTGATAACCTCCTGCCACTGTTCCGTATCTATTTTATAATATTATTTTATTTGCTGTTCATTTCAACTATGAAGGCAGACCTTGAATTCTTGAAAATAAACTGTGATTTTGTCCCTCATAGAGTACGCTATACCTGGTGATGGTCCAGCCGAGGTAATAACATGGGCGTATATAAAAAATAATTTCGGAGGAGGCTGGGAAAATTTCGGGGGAGGCTGAGACCATTTCCGGTGTATGGAATACTAACAATTTAGATCTTGGAAGAGTTTTGGCCAACTTAAACGCTATTACACCCAAAATAGAATATGTTTTATCAACTAAATGATCTTATTTAATTTATTTTTAAGTGTTTTATAAAATTGTTACCGATCAAATCAAAGCCCCCTCAGCCCCCCCTTATATACGCCCATGGGTAATAATATCCCGAACCCCACAGCCTCCTCACCCATCAGCACCCCCAGTCAGGATGTAACACCTCTTCCTATAGGGAGATAAGAAGCGCGATAGAAGAGTACTGAGGGTCATTCCGTGTCAAATCAACACAGTGATTTTTTTTTACCATCGCAGAAATTGAGGAAATTTGGTGGCCTTGGTATAGACTTAGAAAAATGCATTTTTTTTTTTTTTTTTTTAAATATCAACTGTTTTGGAAATTACAGCTGTTTCGAAAATCGTCAAAAAATACCGGTACCTGCAATTTTTGAATTGTGACTGTGGCTCTTATATTTAAGATAGAGAGCTGGGAGGGGTGTTATTTTAAAGCTCTTTGTATGATTTTTCTTATGTTATGCAATACCATATAGGTTAAGAGGAAAAAAATTCTCAAATTCAAAAACAAAAATTTATTTTTATATATCTCAAAATGCGTATTTTTGAAAATTTTCAAAATATTATATTTTTTTCTAAATGTATTTGAGAATTGATTCCTAAATTTTTATGATTGGATTCCAATGGGTTCACCATTTGTT
The DNA here is from genome assembly GCA_946811695.1 of Gonocerus acuteangulatus. NCBI lineage: Eukaryota > Metazoa > Arthropoda > Insecta > Hemiptera > Coreidae > Gonocerus > Gonocerus acuteangulatus. The sequence continues at coordinate 52,765,317 of OX328130.1, forward strand.
AATTGTTTTGGCTTTTTTAAAACGCTAACATTTTGGACGATGTGAAAAGTATAATCATATATTTATACACACATTTATATGTTGTGTATTTATAATTACAATGCAAACATAATATTTTTTTTAATAAATAAAATTAAATCATAATTAAAATAGTGAAAGCACTTTTATTGAAAAATAAAATAAATCAGTACAGACTTTAAACTTACATTTCCTTATAACAAACCGTAAACAAAATTGTTCTTGCCTTCATTAACAAATCTACTTTAAGAAGATGACTAGTGATGCTGAGTAGCTTATGTCATTTTCCGCAAAGCTTCATTTGACTCTTGAATGTCATTTCCTGTAAGTGTGTAAACTCTTCCAGTTGGTGTAATGGGATCAACTTTACACAATAGATCATTAATTGACATCCAAAGAACATCCAGCAGGGTGCAAGAAAGTGACCTTAACTTCACCTTCATTTTTATCCAAAACATATGCCAACCACCATTTAGTGTCATATGGAGCAGTTACATATCCACTCAAATCCTTTATTAATATGCTGCTATAGAAAACACACCGACTTGTCCTGATATGTAACACTAATTCATCTCTAGCTACCACAGAAAACCTGCATGTTGAAACATGAAAACATGAATGCTTTCATAGCTACTGATCTTGTTTATGAGTGAATATGTATAATGATATTCATACATTAATTTGTTTCATTACTATTACTACCATTACTATTATTACTATTACTATAACTGACGTAGCAGAAAAGTTGCATTATACTAATATTTAATTTTTATATTCTATAAAATTAAACTTGTATTTAAATATTCATAAAACTTTGTAGATTGTGCAAACCTATTTAATAATGGTATCATTTTATTATAGATAAAATATTTGTTATCTTTTCTCAATGTTTTTGGGGTAAAAGTATTGGGGATTTTTAGGGGGTTCTTTACAAATCATCCAAAATATTTGTGTTTTATTAATATCGCTAATAAAAAAATGTAAATAAATGGTGAACCCATTGGAATCCCATCATAAAACTTTAGGAATCAATTCTCAAATACATTTAGAAAAAAATATAATATTTTGAAAATTTTCAAAAATACGCATTTTGAGATATATAAAAATAAATTTTTGTTTTTGAATTTAAGAAATTTTTTCCCCTTAGCCTATGTGGTAGAGCATATCATACGAAACATCCTACAAAGAGGTTTCAAATAACACCCATCCCAGCTCTCTATCTTAAATATAAGAGCCACAATCACAGTTCAAAAATTGCAGGTACCGGTATTTTTGGGCGATTTTTGAAACTTTACGTAGCTGTAATTTCCAAACCAGCTGATATTTTCTTTTTTTTTTAAATGGATTTTCCTAAGTCTACACACAGGCTACATCACACCAAATTTCATCAATTTCTGAGATAGTGAGGTTGAAAATGTATTTTTGTTTTGTGTTGATTTGACCTGTAATGACCCCTGACAAAAAAATATTGAGAAGTGATTTCTCGTGTCGAGAACGATTTTGACTTGAGCCTGAAATGGCAAGAGGTAGAATTGAGTATTGACAATAGACCTTCCTTTGAATGTGTTTCTATTGAGATCTCTACCATAGCTGCCTTCTATTCCAGCTATCATGCTCTCATTCTCAGTTTTCTTCCAACACGTTCTGCAATTTTTTATCTATTTGAGTGACCCTACATTTTTGGCTAAGGAGTCTTTGAGGTGTCTCCTGTCTGTGGAAAAGCTCCTTCAAGTGTTCATCTTTCACGAATTACACAGGTCTGCAAAAATATATTTTTGATCAACTGCACAGAATATTTTTGTTGCATTTAATTTTTTTTGGTGTACACAATCTAAAAATAACAGCCATTTTTGCCCATCGTTTTTTTTGCCACATATCAGGGGTAGGCATTTAAAAAAAAATCTTAAAAATATTTATTGTAGTGTTCCACTTCATAGCGATGTACGTTTTACATTACATTATGCTTCTATTATGTATATTATTAGCTAACATTATTGTCTATACTTTTGTGAATATATGTATATATGTGTATATATATACACATATACGTTCTGCATCTTGAAACGCAAAAATAAATTAGAAACCAAATAATTCAATGGGTTCATAGTTTCAAACCCGTGACCTCCGAATTGGGAGTCCTAGACGATTTTAATCTAGCCAATGACTCTCCCCGAATCGGGCACACTCTACATGTGTGCCACGTTTGGTCAAGATCGGTCAAACGCTGCGGATTAGTATAAGGAACAATCATACAGACAGACAGCTGGTAGACGTTTTTGACCTAGCCTCAACACACCCTGGATCAAGATCTACCTGGGTCCAAGTTTGGTCAAAATCGGTCAAACGATCTGGATTTGTATAACACATTAACCGCCATTAAACCTTTTGACAAAACATTTCTTATAATTTTTTGTTTTGTGTTTTTTTGGTCTAATTTAAATTTATTTTAATGTTTTGGGTAAAGAAAATGCGTTTTTATTTATTTCCGCAAGAGATATTGATTGGTGCTGGTCACCCGTGCCCGCCTTGGCGTGAACTGGTAGATTTTATTTCGTGGGCCGAGTCGGGCACGTTGCCGGCAGCAGCGCTATCTAGAAACCTTGTATGTTTTCTTTTTCGCACATTTCATAGAACCAATGAGTCATCGCTACTACACGATAAACTTCCTTTATGTCTCCATTCTAATTCTGCCTGATCTAACGCATCTACTAAACACTGAGTGAAATCATCATCATCATCAAACTCAATTTTCGTAAAAGTATCTTACACAAGATCGCAAAAAAAAAAAACCCAAAGTCTATAAATATTAAACCTATAAAATGTCAAAACTATATCAAACAAACAAGACTCCCAACAAACTCGAAATGGTAATAGATAATGGCCGAAAATAGAATGATAAAAGTGTCAACATTTTGTCCTAAATATAAACGTCAGACACACTATTTTTGACATGTTTCAATAGAGAACATCGTCTCTGAATGGTTTTATATTTCAATTATTTGAAATTCAATTATTTCGTTTTTTTGCTAATCATGCACGTTTAAAACTATTATGTAATTTCATGGATCTTTTTTTCTTATTTTTATTTTATTTTTATTTTATACATTATAAGCTACCCAAAAGTCATAGAGTTGAAATTTCCAAAAACCAACGTACTTGGCAGTTCCGTTGGGCCGCGCCGGTCACCGCTCAGCAGTAGAATACGATGTATTTGTGCCCGGCAATGATCTGTAGTTGGGTTAAGAAAGGGCCGTTTTGCCGGTCACGGGTGAACCCCACGGTCTCATGAAATATATGACTGCCGGTCAAGGGTGACTCCCATGGCGATTAACGTGATAAGGAACAAACAGATAAACAGACTGACACGTGATTTATATATATATATATATATATATATATATATATATATATATATATACATATATATATAAATATATATATATATATATATATATATATATATATATATATATATATTTATATATGTGGAAAAAGAATGAAATCTCCTAGAAAATTACTTTGTGCGACTTGAATGGTCAAGATCATAAATCAGCAGAATCCGTCCACCCGAACATTGTTTCTGGACGAAATTCCAGCAAATAAAAATTCCGCTGAAGTTTTTGCCTTCATAGGCTTTTAGGTACACTTTGTAGGTTCTTTAGCGTTAGGCAACGAATGAAACCATTTTTAAGGTGGTATCTGTAATTTCGAGAAAATTAAATAATACTAGTTTTTCTATTTAATTTTCAGTTTGGGTACTTAGAAACCATGGATTCATTTGAAACGCTTTGTAGCTGTTTCTTATTCAAAAAAACTAAGATAGGAATGTGGAGATAAGGAATTTTTATAAAATGTTATTAACAGACATGCGCACTTTTGGATTTTCGTATATTTTCTTAAATGTCTTGAAAACGGTAGGGAAATCCTGATAAGTGGATATTAAATGTTCAAAAACTTATTACAGTTTCTACAAAAATGATTCTAAATGCATTTTCGATGGGGCAATCTCAGGTGGAGATATAGGTTAGTAAAACCATGAATGTGTTGTTTTGTTCGCTTTGGACGGTTCTATATTATCTTTTTAACTAACCTATTATAATCGATGCCCTTTTAGAAGGAAATGTAAATTAGTAGTGATAAAACTTTATTCAAGACCTAAAAATGCCTATCTTAATGGTAAGAAATAAAACTGTTGGCGGATGGTATTAGTGTAAAAGGACGGGATAAGCCGGCCCGAGAACTTTTTTTTTCTCAACGTATAGAAAAGTTTTTACCGATCGATCTGGCAAAGTTTAGGAGTTGATGGGAATGTTTACAGAAGTTTATCTGCCCTGCTAGGGACTTTAAGATCGATACCAAATTGGTTTAGTACTTTATTTAGTAAAACCTTTCGGTGGCCAACTTAGCGTGCTAATTTCCTAAGTGATAAAATAGTTGAGTTTTAGTACTGCTTGAGTTTTTAGTTAGTGATGAGCTCTAACCAATTAAAGAAGTCTTTGAAAAAAAAAAAATAATCTGAAGCTTAGGAACTGAATCATCTGATGTAAATAACTTTTTCTAGGATCTCTTTGTTAACTAGTATATTTTGATGACTAGATGAAGGGTATTAATTAATAATACCAACAAGGATGAGGAATAACCCTTCACAGCTGTACAAAATACTTTTATTTCAACGTTTCGGACCGTTCGTCCATCTTCAGGCAATCATATCCTGTCACTACTTAAAAACGTCATAAATTAAAACAAATGATTCCTATAAGGAACCAAGTCAAAAACGCTTGAAGACAATTAAAAATGTTCATCATCACACAGCCATATTAGAAAAACTTTTTTTCGAGCTTTTCTAATATGGCTGTGTGATGATGAACATTTTTAATTGTCTTCAAGTGTTTTTGACTTGGTTCCTTATAGGAATCATTTGTTTTAATTTATGACGTTTGAAATGTTATTTTAAGTAGTGACAGGATATGATAGCCTGAAGATGGACGAACGGTCCTAAACGTTGAAATAAAAGTATGATGTACAGCTGTGAAGGGTTATTCCTCATCCTTGTTGGTATTATTAACTAGTATATTTATGGTAACAGGGAATAAGTTGGTAAGCCGGAAAATATGCAAAATGAGATAAGTGCACAATGATTATCTCCCTAAAACTCATACATAGTTTAAAGAAGTCACTAATTCACATTCTTGGTCGTTTCCGACTAATGAAGATGTGGTTTTCTTGACATCTCTTAAAGAGCCGAAAAGATGATATTTTAAACATAAGTTATTTTTTCTCTTTTCGGCATATCAACTAATAAAGCTGCCGGGTTATCTGTAGGTTGCCACCCATTAATAATGCCAACGTCACGTGATTTTCCCACGCGCGATCACCCATCCAAGTATTGGCCACGCTCGACGTTCCTTAACTTCGTTGATCTGCGGGAACCGGTGTATTTAAGTGGCTACGGCAGTTAACTATATATGATAATGTTAGTAAGTAAGCATTAATTGTAAATGTATATGTATGTTTGTATATATATATATATATATATATATATATATATATATATATATATATATAGCTGTTCCCCGGCGTGCCATGCTACACCTACTTTCTGCCTATGACTCGCCCCGTATTAAGATCTACCTGTACACCCAGTTACGTCAAAATCGGCCAAATTGTTTATATCTGTCAATTAATTCATATATCAGCCGGCAGAGGCCAGCACCACAGCAATTCATGAAACAGCTGACAGAGGCCAGCACAGCCTGCGAGTAGATAGCTCTTATTAAAGAAAGGCCAGCGCTCCTTAGTTAGACAGTGACTGTTAATATAAAATTGAAATAAACTGCATTACATGATTATATAATGATGTAAAGTCATCAATGAGTTCGAGTTATTCTAATTATCAAGAACATCATCAAATAAATAAGTTTGGTCAAAATCGGTCAAACGGTGTAGATTTGTATAAGGAACAAATAGACAGGCACGTGATTTATATATATATATATATATATATATATATATATATATATATATATATATATATATATATATATATGTTATATTTTCATTCACGGCGTTTCAACCCCCTTTCACTCGTTTTATAATTGACAAAGTCTACTTGTTCTTCAAGTATACTCTGTCTTGTTTACGACGCTGCTATTGGGAATTAAATATTTTAAACAGTTATTTAGTTAGGTATTGCTTTGCGAAAAACATGGTTAAACTAAAATAACACAAAATTTAAATTTCCACCTTCCCTGTCGTGAATAGACCCTCAGCCCAAAGGACCATTTGTGTTCCATTTGGTGTTTTTTTTTTTTTTTTTTTTTTTTATTTATCCAAATTTATTTATTTATTAAAAGAATATTACAATCTGTTCCTGATACCAGATACACTTTAAGCGATTAATCTAAGTTGTTACAATATTTAGGACACAATTTTGCAATATAGGAAAAAACAAAATGAAATAAAACCTATTCATTTGGTGTTTACTATCAGTATTAGTCACTACAAACGTTACACCCTGCACATATGTGTGTGTGCGTAATGAGTATATTTTATGTATCATCTTAAATGTATTAAAGGTTAAATTATGAGTATAGTGCAAAAGTACAACTGAAGTTACCTAGCAATAGAGAAGAAGGTATCTGTTGGTCGCCGAGGAGCTATGATATACACGTCTGCTACGATTATGGATGGGATCACCATCCATCCTGAAGGAGTAGTGTTTACCCTCAAGGGTTAACGAACCACCAGGTCGATACTAGACTATGGTAGAGAGTCATTATTTTAAATGGGTTAGTGGTTGGTGGGAGTCTTGCACGCCATGTACTCGCTCTTCCGCCTCTACGCCTCATCTACAATATTCATGGGGGGGGGGGGGCTTGAAAATCTTTCAAGGCGAGGGGGCCGCAGCCTTTGAACTCTCCATGGTCATTAAATTAATTTTTAAAAATAATTGCTTGGTTTAATTTAATCATCCGCCTCGCACAAAGGGTAATTTAGGTTAAAAAAAAATTGAAAACAACCATATCCCAACGCATTTTTTTTTTTCTTAGAACTGTGTAAACAAAACATTTCTTCCTAGGTATAAACGTTATTTGAAATTTATTATATATACAAAAAAATTCTATCGTTATAAATTTCAGACAAATCTTCATCGATCCTATCCACTAGGAGTCTATCTACCTAGATAATAAACAGATAAACAAATATGTTTTATTGAAACAATAAGTGTTTGTAAGTTAGGGATTGTCGGGGTTCGGTCACTGCATCTTAATAAAACTACATTTTATCGTGAAAATGGTTTTATTGTGCCGACATTTCGGCTTGAACTTCAAGCCTTCATCAGGGCGATGGGAAGGTTGAGAACTATACCTCACAGATGTGGGATCATTTCGGAAATGATAAAAACCACAATAAAACCTTGCATCATCAACGGTCAACGATCTCCTTTTAATAAATGTTTGTGTGTCTGTTAACAGAATAGCGGCCACAGTTTTGGGTTTTTTGCGACCAAACTTGACATTGATGTATATATCTGTACCCCGGAGGTAAAGGACACCATGTCCATTTTTTCCAGATGTTCTTGTCGTGGATTTTTCTATCGATATAATGCTATCAGAAATCAGTCCCGTAACAGGCCTCGAGGGGCAGATACTATAGAGGTATTTGATTCATGACCATACGGCACACTAGGGGGTAGTGTGGTCAGAACTATGCTCCGGCCCCCTTCGCTGCTTCGACTTCTAGGGTCATTAGCACCAAGGTGCACATTAATTTTTTTTTTCTTTTTTTTTTTTACCCTTTTATAATGCCAACAGCACGTGAAATAAATTAATTAAAGGCTTAATTAATTATTTAAGGCACATTAATAAATTAATTAAAGGCTGGGTTGGCCTACGGGCGGTCAGGGAGGCTGAAATCAACCCATGAACGAAGACAGAAGTCCTATTCCGATAAATAACGAACATAATACAGTAATATAATAAAAATAATTAGCAAAATCGGCCCAACTGAGAGGGAGGGTTTACTCCGGACCCGAATTACTAGTTTTCTCATACCTGTCGTAATTTTTTTTGTAGTACAACTAAACAGGTACTTCAACTGCAACTAAAGAAAGAGAAATATGTGTTTTAAAAATAAACTACATCGGTTCTTTCGAAGTTGGGTTTTTTCCATATTAGGTTAAAATTAAATTAAGCCGCTAAACCGGCTCGCGCATTGGTTGTTACTTTTAACACTAGGGGGCGCTGAAAAATGACGGTTTTTTGTATTTATTAAGTAATGGTATCTCAGATACACAATACTCCATAAGAAAATTAATTACCAAAATAATAATTGAGTCAGCAGTTCTACATAACTAATATAAAAGACCAATGCTATTCTTTTTTTTATTATTTAGGTTATTTTAAGCAAATTATTCAGGAATGCAGGGAACTTTCTCCACTTTCTGTGGAATGTGCTCCTGCGCGATGCCTTTTTTTTTTTTTTTTTTTAGTGATCATTCATATATCAGAATGATGGTGTTAGAATAATTTTCAATATCAACCAAAAACACAACCTTTAAGAGAAGCCGCTCCCTAATGAAGCAACAAAAATAGACCAAGATCCTAAATATAGACCGTGACATTTGATTAGCACACTTAATTTGTAATTACAAGCTTCGAAAAGAGTTCAGCTATAATAATTAAATCACGCCTTTTATTAACCTATGAACTTTAAGTTTTCGCTCCAAGCAACCAGAACAAATGTGGTAAGAGATACTGAATTCATTATGATTTCCTTAGCGAATGAGTATTTTCTTCAAATATATATAATGGTTTACAGGATTATTTGTCACAAAATAAAATGAGAATGGCTTACAATCTATGTTACTGTGGAGGTTAAAAATATAAAAAATAAATATTTCAAATTAGTAATGATAAAACGCATCCAGTTTTCCCGAACAAGGAAAATATAATAACAGTTATAAATAAAATGAAATCAATACATGGGCGTATATAGGAAATAATTTCGGGAGGGGCTGGGAAAATTTGGGGGGGGGGGGCTGAGACCATTTCCGGGGCATGGAATATGAAAAATGTAGAATTTAAAATAGTTTTAGGCAACTAAAACGCTATATCACCTAAAATAAACTATTTTTTATTAACTAAGCGATCTTATTTAATTTATTTTTAAGGTTTTTATGACACATTTTTACCATAAAATGAAAATTTCGGGAGGGGCTGCAGCCCCCTCAGTCCCCCCCCCTTATATATGCCCATGAATCAATATAATTGTATAATCCTTGTTGAACTATAAAGTATTACGTGAATTGATGTTCAAATAGAAACAGTTTAAAAGAGCAAATTCTATGATCTGAGATTATATCAATTTGCATTCAATGAAGTTACATCACGCAACTTGTTGATTCTTTCCTGTGAGGCTTATAAAAAAAACTAATTTATTTTGTATGTTCTCGTGACAGCTGACAATATCGGTTCATTGTTTTGACTGATATCCAATTAGATTGCATTGCCGATTATTTGACCAGATTGTGTTCATTTCATGTTTATCGATACAAGGGACTAGTTGATTGACTTACTGCATCCTTGAGTCAATATTGAAAATAATCTCAAATATTCATTAGTGGGCGTTTAATTTGTATGTCACCTGTTTAAAATACATCTCTTCCATTTAAGAACTTTCCGAAGGAATGTGGCTACTGTGGTTGCACTCATTAAAGAATTTTTTAAAATCATCTTTATATCTTCATCCATCTACTGAATACCGAAAATGACTAGCTCAATATATATATATATATATATATATATATATATATATATATATATATATATATATACACACACACGTCTGTTAATACCCACGAACGATTTTGTTTTTTTGCAACGAAACTTGGTATTTAGCATTACCCTAGCAAACGATTGGACGAGTCAACCAGCAAATTATACTACCCAAAGTACTACTTCACCCATACCGGCAAAACTTTTTTTTGTACATCAACGAAACTCGGTAAATGTCGTAGACATCTAAAAAGAAAGATGTCGCAGTTTTTAAACTTTTTATTCTTAAGATGTATATTAATTTTATTTTAGTTTTTAGGTTATTTGTTATAATATTGGTTATGTTGTTGTCAACAGGCACCTTGGCTTGAAAGCGCTATGTGAAATAAACTATTTCAATAATTGAAGATTGGCCTTTTTCAAATTTCTACATACAGATGTCTTGTAAATATAAACTAAATCGGCCAATCTGGAGGAGGGGTTTACTCCGTGTCAAAACCGGCGAATTTGCTCATACCGGTCATGATTTTTGTTATATTGTAACGAACTCGCTAAACCTCGAGGTTGGTTGTTACTTCTACCATTAGGATTGCTAAACAGGGGCCGCTTTATCTGGTCTCTGCGTTATGATTTTTTGGTGGTTCTCTTTGTTCACTAGTAGAACCTTTTATTATTTATCAAGACGAATAAACTTAAACGTGAAATTTGTTTGTATATATTACCTAGCATGTACTCCTAAAAAACCAGAGATGGGCATAATTTTATTCATAAATAAAAATACGAATTTATTCTTACTTCATATATTTGTAAATACAAGTATAAATAAATTCGCATTCATAAGTGTGAATACAAATTTATTTTTAAATGTGAATAAGAAATATAAAAATACAAATAAAATTTTATTCGCAAATTTTCCTGCGAATACAAATAAATTCGCAGAAGAACTGTAAATAATCACAAAAAATGTGAATATTCACAAAAAATCAAGTGATTACAAAAAAGAATCACATTAAAATATACGAATTCAAATTTATTCACATTATAATTTGTGAATAAAGATTTATTCACAATAAAATTCGCAATTAAATTATGAATTTATTCGTATTAAGATGATATTACGAAAGTTATTGAAGGTGATTTTTTTTTTTTTTTTGGCTCGGGGTAAAAAAAAAATCTAGGCGCTAATAACCTAGACGTTAAGCGCCTTAAAAAAAAAATGTATTATCATCTTATCGTTAATTCGAATAAATTCATAATTGATTTGCGAATTTTATTGTGAATAAATCTTTATTCACAAATTATAATGTGAATAAATTTGTTTCGTATATTTTAATGTAATTTTTTTTATAATCACTTGATTTTTTGTGAATATTCACATTTTTTGTGATTATTTACAATTTATTTATTTGTATTCGCAGGGAAATTTGCGAATAAAATTTTATTTGTATTTTTATATTTAATATACGTGAATAAAAATAAATTCTTATTCACACTTATGAATACGAATTTATTTATATTCGTATTTACATTTATGAATACGAATTTATTTATATTCGTATTTACAAATATATGAAGTACGAATAAATTCGTATTTTTATTTATAAATAAAATTATGCCCATCTCTGTAAGAAACAACCAATAAGAAGTGCGTAAACTGTTCGTTAGAAATATAAAAGAGCAAAACTATTCTTTGTTTTTATTTTTTTATTTTTATAGGTTATTTTAAGCAAATTATTCTGGAATGCTGGGTGCACACGCCAACTTCTGACGAATTTGCTTAGTTATACAGCTCCTGCGTAACGGACTTCTTTTAGTACTATAATTAATTTACATTTGCTATAATGTTTAAATCGATTGTATTCCATTTATCACAATCAATCAATTTTTACTAATTATCTTCAGTTTTCGATTATCTCTTCAATATATAGGCTAAAAGATTATCCATGTTTCTTATTATTATTATTCATATATATATATATATATATATATATATATATATATATATATAGTACAATAGTCCACAAATCTCAAATCTGACAGTAAAATTGCCTAAAAATGATAATTAAAACACATTTAGTAGCTAAGGTGAGTAAATAACAGCTCTGCTTCCTATTCTACTCGACCCCCTGGCCGGGGTGAAAGAGAGCTTTGGAAATAGGGGGTACGAAGCGCCCCCCCCCCCGCAAAACGTCGATTCATTATTTCTTGCCGTCCGAGGCAGTTCTATAGAATCTATTATTAATACAGGCGAGCCGTTTGCCAGTAACTCTCCTCTCGATCAATCATTCATATAGGATGCAAGCTCTAAAGTCCTATTTATTTATTTTTTTTTGTTCGAGTTTATTTAGATAGCAATGTTTACAACCGATACGAAAATGAAATAAGTTTCAGTAGGGACCTCTCTTACTAAACCTAAATAAAAAGTATTCTTTTTTTTTTATCATCTGATTAGGTGTAAACTTTTCAAAGTAAGCATTTTCGAAGACCTAAAAAACGGAGCGCACTACAAATTCAATGAAATTAAATAAAAATAGTTTGATGAATAAAAGAAAAACTGAAACTTAGTCGCCCATTACTGTACTTCCAGCAATTCTCTGGAAATTCTATCGGTCCAAATTCATAATATATATATATATATATATATATATATATATATATATATATATATATATATATAAATATTCATAATATATATAAATATTCGGAATACCTTTTTCTATAACTTATACCGGAACAGCACTATGCTGTGACAAAATAAAATAACATGATAAACCAGAAGGTGAAAAAAACAGAACGTAAAAAAATGTTTTTTTTTTTGTTTTAAGTCTTTCAGAACGATTTTAACTATTGATGTTGCACTCATGAAAATAATTTTCGAAAAAGGCCTTTAAAGGGGTAATTTTCAACGTTTTATAGGTAGGTTCATTGAAGATCTATCTACAAAATACCAAAAATGGTCCCCGTCAAAATTTCTCTCTCTCTTTCTCTCTCTCCATATAAATAATATATATATATATATATATATATATATATATATATATATATATATATATATGTGTGTGTGTGTGTGTGTAATTGCTCACGTCTGTGAACACGATAGCTGCTAAAAATATTTTTTTTTTTTTTTACAAGAAACTTGGTAATCAGCGTTCTCATAAAAAAATGACTATACGACTTCGTTACCCGAAATATTGGCCCGTCTAAATGCGGAATATACTCTGGATACATTGAAATAATTTCCTTGGACAGGCCTTCATTTTGACATAAATTCCACGACATTTGGTAGGCATTATGCTCATCTAATGAGAAAGGTGTTTTGTTAAAATGAGCAAAATCGGCCTATTAGAGGTTGGGGCTAACTCGATAATAAAATTAAATAATAAATTAATAATTGAATTAGCTCTTCATTATAAATATACAATAACAAAACTATTTATGTTTATTTTTAATTTTTATCAGCTATTTTATGGATATTCTTCAAGAATGCTTCTGAAATTGACTATCCTTCTCAGAAATGTGCCTTGTTTTGCAACTCCTGCACGACGAATTTTTTGTAATAAAGAAAATTCTATTAATATTCCTCCTCATCGGTTTTAAGATAACTCTGCCATATAGTAGATTTGGTTCTCTTTAACTACAGTCCCTGAGGAAACCTTCTCTGGGTTTGGGCATGAAACTGCTTTCATTAGCTTGAAGTTTTCCCTCTCGTCTTTTAGGGCGAAATGCTAATTCCGCCGACTCACGCATACGTTTCATCATGAATGTGTAATCACTCTAGGACATCTAAGAGCCATCTTTGAAGCGAGGGACGGCACTATTAAAGATGGAGTCTACATACATTTAGAACTAAAAGTCCTACATTTGTAATGAGAAGCATTTACATACATTCAAAGATGAGAGATTTTAATTACGAAGGGAGTATTCAAAATTTATATGAAGGATTTGCACGGCGAAAGTAGTCAAGGTATAAATAAAAATAAAAATTTTAGATGTATATTTTTTCTTACATCGTTATGCGTCTTTAGATACAGGATCTGTTTGTGATTCTGTTTTTCCATTTCGAAAATTTAACTGTTTTTATAAATGTATGATTTACGCTTTCAAAGTTTGCACTCGTAAAAAAAAAATACTATTGACACATTTTGTAAAATCATCATCAATCATATTTCTGTTCTTTCTCAACGAAATTCGCCGTACCATTGGGTATATATTTCCATAATAAAAGAAGGAGCGAGTTCGAGATTCAGGAACGCTTTATAAACAGGGTGGCAAGGGACAACTGCGTCGTAGAATCTTGGCGAGATAGCTTACTCGTCGCCTAGTTAACAGAATCCTTTCTATTCACTTTCACTTTTATTAATACTTGTCACTAAGCACTAGTCATGGGTGATTCACCAATATGAATCGATCTTTTGAATAGATTCGAAACGAAATGAAAAGATCGATCCACAAAAAAGATCAACGAGTTTAGGTCTATTTTTTAGGCTCAGAAGATCCATCTACGTTCGAAATTCGTATTTTATGAATCGACATAAATAAGTCGATTTGAATACTTGATAAACTGAAAAATGTATCAATCACATAAAAAAAAAAAATATATATATATATATAAAATGATCTTATTTACCTCACAGTTTTGTCAATTATTTTCCAAACGAACTCACCTGAAAAAAAAAGAAGTATGAATGAGCATTTCGGTTCTTTTACTTAAGATATTTCTATAAATTAGATGTAATATTAAAATAATATAATGAAGTAATTGTTTCATTAATAATGCAATAAAGTCCTGCACTAATGTACACATAGTACAGAGAAGAGTATATTCACATATAAAATTATCGGGAAACAAAACTTTTTTTTTACGGCGCATCAACATTTAGGCCATTAGCGCCGAACAAAACCTATTAATCAGAAAAAAACAGTCTCGTGAAAGACCGTGGGGGATGGAAGGGCAGTTACTGTATGTCTATCTAATTGGGCCGAACCTATAGAGTTATAGCCTGATCCTTGATCATACAGCACATTAGAGAGATAATGGGAGTCCTCACCTCCCAAAAAGTAAATTTATAAAAATTGATGTGGTTCGTTTGGAATTGGCAGGAATGATCCAACTTTGTGATAAACTTGGCCTTTGAGTTTGAATGTTGAATTGAATTGTTGACCATTTGTACCACTATGTTTAACTATGATCCGAATGATGTAATTTGTACCACTATGTTTAACTATGCTCCGAACGATGTAATTTGGAAACATGAATTGAACAGGTTAGAATCTGGAGCCATATTTATCTTTATTAAAAGATCATATCGCACTAATATTTCTAAAGAGACACAACTCAAAATAAAACTCAACTGAAAATGTGTCACTCTTGCACACATACAGTTTTGATGGTTGATAAAGAGATATTTACCATGTCTTTCATAGTCATAACTGACAAATTATTGATTGATTTAGGAATACTTGATTTAGGAATACTTGAGCGATATGTTGAATAAAACTACATTTTATAATTTAAATGTATTTATTATAATTAAAGTACTATTATCGTTATTATAAAATGGGGATTGGTGGTAGAAGGTTGAAAATTTAGGGTTGCATGAATTTTTATTAAATATTTGGTCCCAATAATAAAAAAATATTTTTTGGGGCGGGCCACCCTTATCACTTAGTGGTATGACAAAATAGTTTACATCCTGTTCTCAGACCTACTGAATATAAACAAAACATTTCATAAAAATCGGTCAAGCCGTTTCGGAAGAGTTTGGACACACAAGAATTTTATATATATATATATATATATATATATATATATATATATATATATATATATATATATAGATAGATATACATATACGTACATACATATCTGTAAGTGCGATGCAAAAAAACAAAAAATATAGAATGTGGTTTATTCATGAATGTTTTACAATTCTTTCCGAAAATTCGTGACCTAAAATGTAGGGGTATTTGTAAAATTTTTGGAAAATATAAATATACGTACTATATAGAATAAAAAAAAATTACTCAGACATTTTTCGAGATATACTTCCCAAAAAGTAATTTCTGTGAATTACACATACTGAACTAAAATGGAATATGTATTATAGCTCGGGTATGTTCGGCACCCTCCGTGTTCAATCGGCTCGCCAACTTCCACCTTCCCCCCTCCAACAATTTACTCTCTGACGTCATGGGTTCATCAATTATCACAGAAACTGGCTCTCCCATTACGCGAAATATGACAGTTACAGCTGGTTATTTCGCGTTTAAACGCATACTCGTAATGTTATTTCCGTCATTCCGGATTGAGTATTTATATTGATAAATTAAGAATAATTTCAGTAGACCATATCACGCTGTTGCTGCTGAAGTGAAACAATTCCAAAATTACTAATTTTGAGTTATGGGCATCAATAGACTCAGTAAATATCACACCATAAGCCTAAAAAAACTCTTTGAACTTAAATCCATTAGTATAATATAGCAATCCGAATTGTTTTCCACTACATCTCCAACTTTTCTGAACCTAGAAATTTCACCATTACACTTTTATTTTTTCATTTCTTGATGAGGGTTGTTTTTTGAGTCTTCACTTTTGTACATACGATGCGATATGTTTTATTTTATCATTTTCAAAAATATGTAAAATTACTAATATCTATTATATATACATTGTAATTTATATATAGTATAATTAGTCGAATAAGACAGTAAGCCCGATTCCCAGGAGCTGTGTCATCTTAGCGCTTTACCGTTCTCATCCTTGGTGTCATTTGGAAAGCTAAGAATAGAAACTTTAGTCTTAATCTTTTGTGATAAATGTAAACCCATGTAATAATAAAATCCCAAAACGATGCAAGATTTTAGGAGCCACAGCAGGAAAGTGACAATGGCTTAAGCGGAAATTACTCAATTTTTTTTTTTTTTCTTTAAACCTTTATTGATAATCACAACAACATGTATACATATTCCAGTAATTAACTGGAATTAATAACTCAATTTAAGCACCGATTTCGCCAAATGGTATCGCTCTACCAAATCTTCCATACGACCACTTTTTGTAAAATATTTAATAAGCTGTCAAATAGATGCTTTCGTTTTCTGCGATTTCCCATGGGCTTCGAAATATATAAGAATATATCCGGAAATCCTAAGAAAAGTTTTCCATTTTTCTAGCCATCAGTTATAGATATGACCTTAGGAATAGTTTCATTAGACCCCCCCCCCCCCCGGTCCGATAAAAGATGTACCTGGAAGCCTAGTAACACCAAAACGTAAGCGTTATGATTTTTTTCGCCCAAGAAACCATGAACCGATGGACGGATTCTGCTGGTTAACAGACTCGATTTGCAAATCGCACAAACTATTTTTGTACTAAATTTCATAAAAATCTGTCCATTATTTAGCCCCCTAGGTAACGACCAGACAAATATATATATATATATATATATATATATATATATATATATATATACATACATACATACATACATACACATACATTAACCACCGTTATTTTCGTCATCTATGGGCTCTGAAACGGGAAATGTTCTTGTCAGCGCATTCAGAATGCGTCATGAGGTCATCCTCATAAGCGGGTTTCCTTCCCATGGAGGGAGGGAGGGAAGTCTCTAAGAACATGTACATTGTTAATTTTCCTAACCATATTATGCTAGCGAACCTGCACGCGAAGGCCGACAATAACTCCTGGCGCGTTGGTTATTAACATTTAACAAATAATAGTTGGTCTAACTTTCGGATTAATAAAACTTTTACAAGTGTCACGCTTATAAGTCAATCTGACCCGAATTAAAACTACATGAATTGTTCTAAAAATACTTTAGCTACTAGTATTTTATTTTTATCGGGATTTATTCACTTCAAAAATTCCCATTTCTTGAGAAATTCAAATGCTGATTACGGGACGAGACAATATATTATTCCTGTAGACATTGACGGCATAACAGATTTTCGACAGACGTTTTTCTGACTTAGGTACTGCGTTTTTGTTTTTTTTTCTGAAACTAAAGATTAGTTCCAGTAATAATTCCATTTACACTTGTCTTCGGACACATATTAAAGAGAAAAAAAATCAGGATCAAAGAGTCAAAGTTCAACAATTTTCAAGCATGAATTGGGAATAATTACACTGAGTTCACAGCATAATATGTTCATACGAGAAATATATTTATTTATTGATAAGGCTTCGCAACTTTGGCGAATCGCCTGACGAGAAATATAAAGGGCAAGCAAGAAGATTGATATGCACAACACTCCACAAATACATGAAACACAATGATATCAATTTTCAGTGATTGTAGAAAATCTCTTAACACGAATTCCTCAATAGAGTTAGATCAAATAGCAGGGCTGGATGAGGAATTTAACACACACCGGAAAGGAATATCCGAGAAGCTATCAAAATAAGGAAAAATCTTCAAAACATCAATACTGAATATGGATATTGATTAACAAAATTATGTATAACAGTCACTCGGAATGGGCATAATAAGATAGGATACCACGCAGTAATTTATTTGTAAAAGGGTAGAAATCTGTAGATAACGCGGAGCTGAAAGCCTAAAAGTTGATGCGCAGTAAAAATAAAATTAAGTCAGCATTGGAATGGCCATTTTCCACTTTCTATGATTTACCAATCGTTCTCCAGATATATACTTTTTAAACTTAAAAAAAAATTAGGACAACCGTCTGATGATGCATAATGGGATTTCTGCGACATATAACGCTGAAAAAACGTTAAACGTTTTAAACATATTATTTATTGAAAATTGAATCGAATGAGACATGTGGCAGATCGATACGACTACCCTTGCTCAAGATATCGAATTTATTTTTGCTTTGTAGATGTTCTGCCCCGCTGTGTGGAGCGGCCTTTGAATTTAATAAGCATTATTTGCTAAAAGATCATATTAAATACGAGAGAGCACTCTAACAAGACGAGAGCTTCCTACAGGTGGAGGCTCGAAGCTGCTGTAAGAAGCTCGGGCACGTGAAGCCGGGCTGTATCGACCCGTCACGATGGGGGAGGGGGTACACAACCCCCCGCTCATTGTGTCCGCTCGCTTCCAATTTACAAACAAATCCTGTTTGGCACTCCGTCGGACTCTGCTTAGAACAGTCCTTTCATTGCTCTCCTTAGGTAAGGTGGACCATTGGCGGGGATAGGCCGCTTTATCATGGTGGAGGATCTAGATGATAAAAGAACTCCTCAAGGCTGTAGGCAGTTCTTCTAACACATCATTGGCGGGTGGATAAAAAGAAGATTGTTTGGGGGAAAAGCTATTTTCTTTCAGTTTTTATTCTCTTAGAACAACTCTTATCTGATTTTGAAATTTTACTCGATGAATAGTAGGAGGTTTATGATGCTTGTTTATATTTTTTACTCCATCCAAATAATTCGAAAAAAAGTTGTCCCTCTAGGCCGGTTATATGGAAAACTACCTTCTTATGGACTGTGTTTTGTATTCAGAATTCCTTCGTAACCACAGTAACGTGTAAGCTTGTGTTTATGCGATGAAATAGTCTTTTCCTCCAAATATTTTGAATTTACACAGCTTATTTAATACTATAAAAGGAACTTTATTATTTATATTAAACTTTTATTAGAGTTAGAGGAATAATCGGCTATGGCACGATCGCTCTGTGCCTAAAGCAGGCTACACACGATTCAGGCAGGCCTGTCAGTTAGACCTGAATGTAAATAAAGACCTGAAAGCCGGTCTCCTGAACGTGTATATATATCCCGGCCGCCTAAACAGTCTTAACTGACTGACCGGCCGGAATATATACACGTTCAGGCGACCGGCTTTCAGGCGGACTGTTCAGGCCTAACTGACAGGCCTGCCTGACAGTGTGTAGCCTGCTTAAGGGCGTGGGTTCAATTCCCACTCGGGTTACTGGTTTTTCTTTCGAAATAAGTATAGGCATCAGCCCTATTCTGGCTAGAATAGGGTGTAACATCTAGAAAACCCGTCCCAAAAAGCGTTGTCAGGTACAAGTGGACGTTAAAAAATGAAATTATAGAAGAATAAATTACGTATTTATGTATGTATGAATGTATTTAGGCATATATATATATATATATATATATATATATATATATATATATCTCATTCATTTACATTGACTACTTGATTGGAAATCTTTTGCCCGACAGGTTTCGTGCTTTGTGTCGCAAGTCTCCAGGGGCTTTAGTTGATTTGAAGTCCTCTCGTCATGTTCTCTCGTTTGAGTCAGGCATAATTCTGATTATTATTTTTAGCAAAGTACTGGCAAACAGCAGTATGTTGTTAGACTACAGTACTAAACCAATAACATCAAGTCCAAATGAACCGTTTCTTAGAAATGTGATTTTGCTAAAGGAAACAGATCGTGCTTTCATTTACTCTGGCACGGAACGGGTTAATTTTCCAGCAATTTGATTAGACAAGAGAACCAATCAATTCGGAAGGAGGAAATGTAACTAACCAATCGACCGACCTGGTTAGTTGGGTGCTGTGAGAGAAGACAGTACGGAGGTAATCAAGACATGGAAGAAGTGGAATTGGGTTCTTGAGCAATCCGTAGGTTGTCTATACAATCACACAGGGTTATAGTCGGAGAGCTGGTAACGCACTTTTCATGAAGTGTTTTGAAATTTTGCTAGAATGTACCTCTTGGATAGAAAAGATGGTAAGTATGTGTTAGCTAGACTTACCGAGGAACACCAGTTACTGCGCATAGGGGAAAGGTGCAAACAAATATTTCCCCAAAACAGAGTTTTATTCAGAAGCCAACTATCTTCAATGCAAATTAAGACAATTTTCCAATTTAAATTGTTTTTATTCTAATATTAAATGCCAGTTTTATTCACGCCATTTAAACCGAGACAGCTGTACAAGATCATGCGAGCAAGAACCAATATGAACTCAGAGAACAACCACAACTGCGCGGTGCTCTTATACACTCTTACTGTTACATACAGTGTATTGCAGTCTATCATGGGCAACATTTATTTCCATGTTTCCTAATAATTAAACCCCACAAAAGTGTCTGCCCTTTTGAAATTATTTTGAATAATGTTTATTGAAAACGGTGTTTAAATCGCAGCGCGAAGAAAGCAATTCATTTAATGGTAAAAATAAAAACTTGGTACTTTGGTTTTTTTTTATTTACATTTTAACCCACTTAAAAGTGTCTGCCATATTTATTAATCATTGTAAAATTGCCTTAATTTGCAATTTTTTTTACATTAGTCTACTATCACTATTTTTGGGCAATATTGTTTTGCACCTTTCCCCTATGCGCAGTACCTGGTGTTCCACGGTAAGTCTAACTATCTGGTAATATCTACACAAGAGGTAAATTATAGAAAAATTTCAAGGTGCATAAAACACTTCATGAAAAGTTCGTTACCAGCTCTCCGACTATTCCAAGATAAAGCACAATCAATGTAGTAATTAACTACAGAGAGTTATAATACCACACAGAGAGTTATGAAATAAAATAATAGCATTTATGTGGATTATCTGGACTCATGAATCTATCTCGAAACTACCATCCTGAAAGTGATTCATACAAATAAAATAATAGCATTTATGTGGATTATCTGGACACATGAATCTATCTCGAAACTACCATCCTGAAAGTGGTTCATACAAATAAAATAGTAGCATTTATGTGGATTATCTGGACACATGAATCTATCTCGAAACTACCATCCTGAATGTGGTTCATACAAATAAAATCCGTGTCGACTCGGTTGGAAGCATTCGAAAGAAAGTTACCAGCTCTCCGACTATTCCAAGATAAAGCACAATCAATGTAGTAATTAACTACAGAGAGTTATAATACCACACAGAGAGTTATGAAATAAAATAATAGCATTTATGTGGATTATCTGGACTCATGAATCTATCTCGAAACTACCATCCTGAAAGTGATTCATACAAATAAAATAATAGCATTTATGTGGATTATCTGGACACATGAATCTATCTCGAAACTACCATCCTGAAAGTGGTTCATACAAATAAAATAGTAGCATTTATGTGGATTATCTGGACACATGAATCTATCTCGAAACTACCATCCTGAATGTGGTTCATACAAATAAAATCCGTGTCGACTCGGTTGGAAGCATTCGAAAGAAAGTTCTTGCCGCCCTTACTGGTAGATACCATGCCTAACTATTCAGAAAAAGTCGGTCCATTATAAGTTAAGGTTTACTCCAAAACAAAAATTGAACAAAAAAAAATAATTGAACCAGCTGTTCCAATTTTAGTATGTGTCCCGCCGAAGCGAGTACAATGCAAATATAAAAGTGCAAAACTATTTCTGTATAGTCAGCATCAGAGTTGGGGATATCATAATCATAATTAAGATTACGATTATATTCACAGGCTTACAAGATATGATTACGATTACGATTATAATCTTAATTACAAGGGTAAACAAATTACACTCGTAATCACAATATTTTTCTGTAATTACGACTGTAATCACAGCTGTTTCTATGATTATTCCTGTTTTTACAACTATTTTTCTGCAATGACAACCGCAATCACATTTTTTTCCTGTAATTACAGCTGTAATCATAACCATTCTGTGATTACGTTCGTAATCACAGAAAGTTTATAATTACAAAAAAAATTGTGGTTACAGTTGTAATGGCATAAAAATAGTTGTAAATACAGGAATAATCACAGAAACAGCTGTGATTACAGTCATAATTACAGAAAATGTTGTGATTATAGTCGTAATTACATAAAAATGTTTTGATTAGGTTTTTGATTATAACCAAGGATGAGATTGCAAGTGTAATCGTAATCACTCTTGTAATTACGATTATAATCGTAATCGTAATCATATCTCCATGTTCTGTGATTATAATCGTAATCGTATTTATATCTTGTAAGCCTGTGATTATAATCGTAATTGCAATTTTGATTGTGATTATGCCCAACTCTGGTCTGTATTTATATAGGTTATTTTAAAGACATTCTTCAAGAATTTACCGTAAATCCAGCGGCAGAACCTTTATGATTCCCACCGGTGTGAACTTGGCGCCGAACATTAAGTAATCAAAAAATCAAACTTATGTACGGTTTGTACTTCGTTTGTACCTGTTTGTACCACATATGCTTTTGTTTGTACCTCCGCCAATAAAAAAATATAAACACTTAAAAAAATGGTCAGCGCCCGACATTAAAATATTTAAATTTAAAGTTTGTACCACTTTTCATTTCGTTTGTACCTCAAAGGGTACGCGAGTACGAATTATTTAAACTTTTGACGTACGCGAAAACGCTAAATCCGTTATTTTTGGATATATCGAAAAACGGCCAACAGGACTCGATAGACAATAGTTTGTACCCGTTTGTACCACTTTTCATTTCGTTTGTACCTCAAAGGGTACGAGAGTACGAATTATTTAAACTTTTAACTTACGCGAAAACGCTAAATCCGTTATTTTTAGAGACATCGAAAAACGGCCAACAGGACTCGATAGACAATCGTTTGTACCCGTTTGTACCACTTTTCATTTCGTTTGTACCTCAAAGGGTACGCGAGCACGAATTATTTAAACTTTTAACTTACGCGAAAACGCTAAATCCGTTATTTTTAGAGACATCGAAAAACGGCCAACAGGACTCGATAGACAATCGTTTGTACCCGTTTGTACCACTTTTCATTTCGTTTGTACCTCAAAGGGTACGCGAGCACGAATTATTTAAACTTTTGACGTACGCGAAAACGCTAAATCCGTTATTTTTGGATATATCGAAAAACGGCCAATGGGATTCAATAGACAATCGTTTGTACCCGTTTGTACCATTTTTCATTTCGTTTGTACCTCAAAGGGTACGCGATTACGAATTATTTAAACTTTTAACTTACGCGAAATCGCTAAATCCGTTATTTTTAGAGATATCGAAAAACGGCCAACGGGATTCGATAGACAATCGTTTGTACCCGTTTGTACCACTTTTCATTTCGTTTGTACCTCAAAGGGTACGCGAGTACAAATTATTTAAACATTTGACGTACGCGAAAACGCTAAATCCGTTATTTTTGTACCCTTTGAGGTACAAACGAAATGAAAAGTGGTACAAACGATTGTCTATCGAATCCCGTTGACCGTTTTTCGATATCTCCAAAAATAACGTATGTAGCGTTTTCGCGTAAGTTAAAAGTTTAAATAATTCGTACTCGCGTACCCTTTGAGGTACAAACGAAATGAAAAGTGGTACAAACGATTCTCTATCGAATGGTGCAAAGAAAATGAAAATATTTTAATGTCGAGCGCTGACCATTTTTTTAAGTGTTTATATTTTTTTATTGGCCGAGGTAAAAACAAAAGCATATGTGGTACAAACAGGTACGAACGAAGTACAAACCGTACATAAGTTTGATTTTTTGATTACTTAATGTTCGGCGCCAAGTTCACACCGGTATGATTCCCGCCAAAAACGAGGAGTATGAGTATCTGTCTATATTTAATAGACGATTAGGAAGCAAAATCGAGATTAACTAGGTTACAAGGTTATAAAATCTTTGACAGGAGATGGTAAACAATTCAGCACGCTCTGTCGGTCAATAACAGAACTTCTTTCCGGTAAACATTAATAATTCCTCAAGAATTGGCTCTATTTTAGATCACCACTAGTCCCTTTTTTTAGCATTTGTAAATCTCAGCGGGTTTTCTAACATTGCCTTTTTCCATTGAAGTAAGATATTTATTTATTTATTTATTTATTTATGATGATGCTCCGCATCTAAAGCGAAGAGCATTTAATTCCCTGTATTAAGCTGATGCAGGTGTTGAACCTAACGATGTCACTCCAAAACAGTAGTTGCTACAGACAATGATGTATAGTAATGATAAGTATGTATAAGGTATAAATAGTAAACGAAACAAAAATTAAATAGAAATATGTATAAAGAAAAATAATTAAATAAAATTAGAATGAATGAGGTGTTTATTTAATGAATAGAGTGAATTAGATTTCATTATTATTGCAAAAAAGGTGAAATGGATTCTTATGGTTATGTATTATATTTTGTCGTACATGTTAGTGTTTTTTAAATATGTCAATATTGTGTTAATATAATGGCTGCCTTCAGAAAGTATGTCTGTCAGGTCATGAGGAATGTCCAAGTTATGCCGTAACCGACAGTCTGTTAGAATATGATTTACAGTAAGATCTGTGTTACAAGTCGTGCATTTGGGTTTGTCCGTTTTTGTCATCAGGTACTCGTGGGTAATGCGTGAATGGCCGATTCTTAGCCTCGCAAGGACTACTTCTTCTCGGCGTGAGCTCCTGTACGATGATGTCCAGTCTGTAATAGTCGGTTTAATAGTCCTTAGTTTATTGTCAGTCACAGTATGCCAATCAAGTCGCCATTTGTCGAGTATGATTCTGGTAGTATGTCGAGTAACATCTTTGTGAAATAGTTCAAAATGTTGGTATGTCTGTTCTTCTGTCACAAGTCTAGCATGCCTGTCAGCTGTCGTATTTTGTCCGAGGTCTTTATGTCCAGGCAGCCATGAGAGTGTTATATGTTTTCCTGTAGTCTGTAAGTCGTTTATTTTATCTTTTATTTCAGTGCATATGGGGTGGCATGTATACATATTTTGGAGACATTGCAGCGAACCCAACGAGTCACTGAAAATGATAATATGTTTATGATGTGTATTTGGTGTATTGATCAGTGCAAGGAGGATAGCATATAGTTTTGCCCCTAGAATGTTTACATATGGAGGCAGCTTCTGGGCATAAATCTCTCCTTGTACAACGGCTGCTGAGCCAACTCCGTATTCAGTCTTCGATCCGTCTGTGAAAATTGTAATGCAGTTTTCGTGATGTTTTAAGTATTCAGTAAAGTAGTGTGTATGTAGTAAGGTAGAAAGTGGGTCCTTTTTATGATATTTTGTAAGAGTTAAGTCTATGTCATAGTTCCGTATCGTCCAAGGTGGGTTCGAACTTAGTCTGTGAGTCGTAATGTTATATTGTCCCAGGTCAAACATTTCTTCCATTTCGAGAAATCTTACAATAAATGGTCGGACATGGCTTCTACTTTGTTCATATTTACCGAGATTTTCCATGATATTGTTCGTGCAACTTTCAGTATTCAGGGATTTAAGTTTGTAATAATACGCCGCCGATAATACTGCTCTCCTATAACTGAGAGGAGGTTCGACGGCTTCTGCGTACAGGCTGATCACTGGACTAGAAGTAAGATATTTACAAAATTTAATCAAGCATTTAACATTTATTTATGCTTTGGCGATAAAATATATATAAATTAATATATAAAAAATATTAACGATTTGTTTGTGGTAATATGGCCAGTATTTTTATTAGTTTACAGTTAAAACTCTTGACGAATATGGTCGTATATTGTTCCTAATTTCCCTTAGGTGATTATCTTTAGTAAAATAGCACGTGGCATGCCACCTATTCAGGATAGCTTCTGTTATTTTTATTTGTAGGTCTTTAACTGTAAGTAAATACATCTTTGTCCGCTACTGTGGTCTGTCCGAATTTAAGTTTTAAAATTTGTTTCTATGGTACCATTGTGTTTTAAATATTCTAGTGTTTTTTTTTCTATATAATGGCTCCCCTCATTTTGTAAGGTAATCAAGGTGTCTGGTAGGCAAAAGTTATGTCTAAGTCTGCATTCAGTTAGTATATACTTAATGCTTTGTTGAAGTATAGGAACTCCAGTACGTTCTGTTTTGTCGTGATATATGAATGAGTGACCTATTCTTAATCGGCAGAGAACTACTCCTTATCTTCTGTTGCCTCTTTCCCTTGAGGTCCATCGACGTACTATATTTTTGATTTCTCGTAATTTGTATTCTGCCGCGTTGTACCAAGATTTTGGTCATATTACATTTATTTTTATTATTTTGTTTAATCCTATTTTTATAAGCCTCCTAACTGATCGAACTATTACTGGAGTACCATTTTAAAATACACGTATTTCAAGTTTCGTTGGAATATAAAAATTCACTCTACTGATAGAGGCATATTAGTAACTTATTAGTGAAACCCCTCACCAGATGGACCGATTTTTCTGGGTAACGAATTCGCCTAATCGTGGTATATACTAATATTGTAGCCGGTATCATGTTAACAGGAAAACAAAAGGAATACACTTAAATTCAATTCTTATTTATATCTTCCAAATATGTATAGGTATCTACCACAATGTTCTACAACAACATTACCTTTTTGAAAACTTTAGGCCTTAGCTTCATGCAGTCTTTTATCAAGTAGACATATTCCTTCCCCTTGATCCACCTACAAGTCGAGTGGGGTCCTCTTACATTTTACTTCATCAATCTTTGTTTTCCACTTTCCCGCACATCCTTAATGCATCCTGCCATTTTGGCTTCCCTCAGGTAACAAACTTTTCCGATAATGTTTGGTCCTTCGTTTTTCACCGTAAGTAATTTGGGCACATAAAGCTCCTTCAAACACGAATTAGCGTGGTTCTATAAACTGATTACCCCCTGTGTGATTTTGAAAGTTTAGAAAAGAAAATCGTAATATTTCGCCTTCAACAGATCCAAAATTTATGAAATTTCAAAAGCAAATTTCTGTAACTGAGGGAAACTTACGCCTGATAATTTTTATGTTACTCTAAATTGTAAAGTAAATCTACTTTGTATATTTTGTACTCAAATTAATGTTTTACAAGTAAAAAATATGAAGATTTGTAATTCAAAGAGCGAATCATCTTAGTTATGGCACTACAATGCGAAATAAATAACTTTTTGCAGGAAATTTATCTCTTAATCTTTTTCGAAATATTGTTTTGCATATATATATATATATATATATATATATATATATATATATATATAAATTCTTTTTGATCTTATGAGCAATAGGGTCGTTAAAGCAGTCATCCTGTCTTGATACTAATTTAATAGGCCCGACATGTTTCGTGCATATTTACGCACCTCTTCAGGGCCACTTCTTGCTCGGAGGTCCTCTTGTTACCATGTACTCGCTCTGAAGTCTGTCTTACAACTAATAGAGTAGTATGAAGACAGGTGACTGTTTTAACGACCCCATGCCTCCTAAGATCAAAAAGAATTTCGATATTTTGAATCATCTACAAGAATAAATAATACATATATATATATATATATATATATATATATATATATATATATGTATATATGTATATATATAAAACAAAGAAATATAACAGAGGAAGGGAGTAGGGGGGGGAGAGAATTGCATTTCCGTACGAAAATGGTGACAATTACTAGACGAAAATGAAATTTCCTGACATGGTTCCAAAATTCATGAATTTTTTGTGTCGCGACATTTTCGTAATTTTTATGACATTTTCGTGTACTAGACACCCTGAAAAATCGTCGATACAAATGCTTTTGTTGCTGATGGACAGATGGACGGGAAACTCGCGAATTTAAGTTCACTCAGTGAAAGGGAAATTAACTACTGTCAAAAGGTCAAATCTGCCGACTATTTGACGGTCCAAAAGCAAAGTAATGAATAAAAGTTTTTTTCGCTCTGGAAAGTGGTGATTTTCACATTCGATACTTTGCATTTGTATCAACGATATATGTAAATTTACAAGGCCTTTTTTTGTGTGCCATATCGATTATGAAACGTTGACATTTCTCTTTAGCTATTTTGGATTCCGACATAAACTGAACATTAGCGTGATTTTCTTTCCAAAGTGTGATAGAAGAAAGAACATAATGAAAAACAACTTAAATAAATATGTTTTAAATAATAATGAGAGGGCGCATAAATAAAAAACTAGCTAGGAAAATAAATGTTTACCCAAAAACTAATAAAAAGTGCAAACATTGAAGCTAATAACTGGGGAGTTTTTAAAAGTATCAGAAAATAACAGGAACCTTACAAATACTCATTCTCCGCTAAAAATTTAACCTTCTCTCAAATGGTCTACAGAGCCTTGTTGAACAAGTGGAAAAGATATCCACAAAGGAGAGAATATGTTATGAGATATTCTATTCTCTTTGCAATATAGAACAGCGGAGAAAAAAAATCTCACAAAGAGAATTTTGAGTTACTTCTTTGTAAGATATGAACAATTAAATGAGAAGAATAAAAGAAGGTAATTTTCTAAGAACGTAAAAGATACCTTCAGTCGGAATTTTTTAATATTCATAAAACAATGTTGCATCAGAGGGAAAAATTCTATTTTTGCATAATATATTTTTATTTGGTAATAACCATTGCAATTTCTAATATTTTTGGTATGTTTCTTCGTATAAGTTGTTTTATTAATTATAAATTAAGAACTAATTAAAATTTTAAGTCGTGAGTTTGGATAATATATATTTTTTTCCTACTGAAGATTATTGAAGAGATGAACAAAAAACATTGAATGGCGTTAGACCCGCAACTGCTATTGAAGAAACAATTTTCAGTTCAAAGCAGCCCCGAAATTTTAGGCTAATAGAAGCCTAGGCTTCACGCTATCCTCTATTGATCCATCAGCGAAATGTAATCATCTACAGCTAGTCGTCGAATTGAGGGTTTAGAAAACATGCATAAAACACAGAAATACATAGAAATTAGAGAACAAAAATCACAATTACCATTATGATGGCTGCCAGGACTTAAAAGAGCTAGTCCATTGTAGAGAAAACTGGCTGATTGACGAGCAAGACTTATGTAGTTAAACCAAAGTAAGAACAAAAATACGACCAAATTACAAAGACAATTTCACACTGGTAGCATAGGGTTTGGATGAACACGGCAGATATCAAATCAAAGACAATTAAGCGGAATATAATTCGCAAATCATCTTCAAAATAGGGTAGAGGTTGTGTTAGATAAACTGAGAATATGCCGCACCCTAATATGTTATGAAAATACGGTGTGCCAAATTTATAAGCCAAGATTCACGGTTCATCATATAGTGGACAAACGGTAACTTCACATGGAACATGGTTGTTCGATGAAAATGAATGAATCATTCTTTGAACGATCTACTCACCATATTGTTACAACTAATATATTTTTTAAATACATTAATACCCATAACAAAATTTAAATGATTCGATATACTAAAAATAATATTTATGGAGTCAAATCATCTCTTTTATTACTTCATATATTTCTCTACTGCCTTTGATTGCTCAGAAACGTACCTGCATTATAATCCATCTTCATAAAAAGGTAAAAAGGAATAAATTCTCTAAACCCAATAGATACGATGCATGAATAAATAAATAAATTAAGGAAAAATGTTTCTACATTTTATTTATTTAGGCTTCACAAAGAAGACGAACCGTCGGAATAAAATTTATTAGTGAACTAGTAAAATAATAATATACGGTTGTTGCAAGCAAATACAGCAAATTTGGCGATGAATATAAATATGACACAAAATAAATATGGGGAAATCGAGAAAAGCAGTTTATAAAATGAATGAATGAAATAAGATTATAATTATTAAGAAATTATAATAATAATCTTTAGAAGTTTTAGGCGTGACAGAAGAAACATGTAAATAAAAATGTTTTTAGATTAAGAGGCCAAATCAAAGATAGCTTGGGGCTCTTTATTGTTTAAAGATTAAAATTTATTTAGAAATACCAGTACATTAGCAGTACAGAAAAAGAAGAGTTCATATATTTTGTTTTTACATTATATTTGTTAGATATTTTTGTTTTCAAAATGTTGTAGTATTGTTTTATTTATTTCAGTAGGATAAGATAAGGCAAATAAGATTAAAGGGTTTTACTGATACTATACCGCAATACCGTACTGTAGGAACGGTTTCAAGGTTCGACCCCTAATACAGACAAACCTCTTACCGAACTCCGTCCTCATCACTAACCCAGGTCTGTCAGAAGTAACATTATTTTTGGTGATGTGTTTATGGATTGGTGCATATTTTATCAAGACTTTTATTTCTGTGATATTCTCCGTCCTGGTAATTTGTAAATCTTAAATGCTTTGCCTCATCAAAATCACCATTTAGTTTGTTATTTAATCATGTAAAATCAACTTAAAAAAAATAACCAATTCTCGGGAATGGTTAGGAAGCTAGTGAGATGATTCAGTGGAACCTGTTAGAGCCATTGGTCCGATTAAAATCAACATTGCACAATAGCTGATTGCATAATTGATCAGGCTCTGCTCTAATTACTAACATGTGTCTCATCGTTTTCCACGAGTCATTTTCTTGAAAACACTGATGGTTTCCAAAGGAATTTAGTTATTGAGTTTGCACTCATTAAAGAATTATTATAATAATAATAATAATAGGCAACTTTAGGCGTAGACAATTACTGAATGAGTGACCGTCCATGTGTTATTAAAATTTTAAAAATGTGGCAAATTGTAGATAGCCTGGCGCTAAGAGCCCAGATGTTGAAACGCCCAAATATATAATAATAATAAAAAAAACTTGGAAGGATGCCGACCGTTGGCATTAAGCAAATACTAAAACTATCCATAATGAAACAATTTCTATAACACAAAGCACCATAGAATCGCAAAGGATGAGGGACACGCCATGTTGCTAAAGCACATTTCATTACGTGGAATCTGAGTAGACTACAATATGACAAGTTTACATCAAATGTCTACTGGTTTTGTTAGGACCGAATCCTTAGAAGATGCAATTGAAAAACACAAAACAAGTACACTGACTAATAAAGAAAATAAATCCTTAACTCAGAGAAGCTCCGTCATCTTAGGGTGTTTCAAAGTTATAATTATATATCTGATGTGATACGGAAACCTTAGAATACAAATTCTTAATATTTATCCTGTAATGAGACGAAAGTACCGTGTTTGATGTAAACCCCCTCATCATTACGTCATATATGTCGTCATCACTTGACCCTGCTACCTCCATGTACTTCAAAATCTTGGAGCGTGGGACTCCATTATTAAGGAAACTATGACCATGGGCACATTTTTTGCGGTTAGACACATTTATGCTATCATGTCTGAGTAAAACCCCAGTAGCCCCCGAGCATCATGGAGGAAGAGGAGAAGAGAAGCCAGATCATATCGTCGATACAAATGCAAAGTATCGAATGTGAGAAAATGCATTTTTCATTTTCAATCTATACTGATTGCTGTTGGACTGATGCAAGGCAAACGGTCAAATCTATGTTCTCTCCGTGAAAGGGGAGAGTAACCACTGTCAAAAGGTCGAATCTGCCGACTATTTGACTGTCCAAAAGCAAAGTAATGAATAAAAGTTGTTTGACTCCGGTAAGTGGTGATTTTCACATTCGATTTGGTGATTTTCGCATTTGTATCGACGATATATTATACTGCTGGACAACAGTGCGGTGAGTAAATGCATCAATTTCATCACCCCACCAAGAATACTCCTGCTACAGCAGTCAGCCTGGAGACAACAAATAATTTATTGTTCATCGAACCCCCTACTTAAGTACCCAAATTTTATACTATCCTCATTAACAACTATTATTTCCTTTTCTGCCAAAACCCCCCTACAAATCAAAACTGTAAACTACCCTATTACATTTACTTATTTTTATATCCGTGCATATCTTAAACAACCCCTATATACAGTCCACTATTTTCAAATAAAACCAGCACCACCTTACAGCGGTATGCTTATTCCCAAGGTATAGGTCCTTTGGGACAGTGTACCGCAAACATAACGAAACTTCAAGTACAGTTTTCTTCAGTTATCTTCAAGCCTGAACCTATTTTGTAGAAAATTTATTACGTTTTTGAAGGATTACCTTTCACAAACCCTGATTAAGCAATCGTCTTTAAGATCATTAAAATAGCATGCGGAAAGTCCAAAATTATTCATGTCTATTTTATTTCTGTATAATATTCTCGCTCCTCTGGACTTATATTTCTTAGTTTGAATGAATTTCAAATAAAATTTCTATTTTAATTGTGAGAAAAATCTTCAAATCTTGTTTTAAAGAACATGAAACTATAAAAAAAGTTAAATATATTAACTTTATTTGGTTTAAATCGATTTTCCTAATAAGACACAAAAAAAGTACTACCACTAATATTTTTTTCGGGTTCAGATCCCTGAGTTTTGAAGATCAGGTATTTTTATTTACTTTTATTTATTTATTTATTTTACGAGCTTTGCAACGACATATTTTTATGTACAATGGAAGGAGGTCTACACCCTGAGAATGTCATGGAACGTTTCATTCTCCATATAAATATATATAGGGTAGATCTACAGAGACCATCCATCTTTTTAAAAAAAAAATAGTTTTGCGCTTTTAATTTAGTCATTTCACAAATGGCTATAATCTTGATGATCATTTTATTTTATGAAAACTTGGCAAGTTAAGATCAAATGTTCTCTTAAAGCAATTCTAGATTTCCGAACTATCTCATTTTTTTTTTTTTTTCAATTTATTCCCTACTTATTAAAAGCATATTGGAAATATGTGGGCTTAAGCGCAGACCTTTGAGTAATCCTTTTCCATTACAGAAACTGAAAGGGACTCAAAGCTCAAACCAATAGTAACAAAAATACTTTAAAGTCTCACTCTGGAGAGGGGGAGAACGTCAAGGGGAAAATTTATTGGAATGTTTTGGAAGCAATTCCCATGAAAAATTTTTCTTAAAGTCTTTCGCCTCTTGAGGGCGGTATTAAAGAAAATTCCAACCGCTTCTGATCTCCCCTTTCATTTCTTCCAAGTTTAAGCAGAATTTATATTGAAGGAAGTTTGATATTGAAGACACTAAATTCGTTCGAGTTTGACGATATTAACAAGTTAAAGTTCATCAGAAGCCCTGGAGAGTAATGGCGACTCATTGTCTTTAAAATTTCCTCATCGTGTCCTATAAATCTTTGGAGAACGGCGTTCTAAGTTCCAACGCATTCAACGGCAAACAGTAGGAATATCAATTTCAGCCGCTAGAAGATCTCTGCCCTGAGGTATTCTTCTCTTCATATATCTTACCCACTTGGAAAAAAAAGTACAGTAATAAAATTTAATATTTACAGATGCTGACATTCATTTGGCCATTGCTATATATTTGGAATTCGCTCATAGCGACGCTTTCTGTGTCTCATGCTCCATCGGAGGCCGGGTGGCCAAGAGTTTTAAGGCGTATGCCCTACGAGCCTAAGGTTTTGGGTTCGATACCCACTAGGGGTGACGGCTTTTCTGTCGAAAAAAAGGCATCATCCCTTTCCTGGCTAGAAAAGGGTGGTAACCTATAGATAACCCGTCCTAAAATTCTTTGTCAATAATTGTTAAGTATAATATATAAATTGATAAAATACAAAATAAAAAGTCTAAAGAGCATTTTTTTTTATAATTGCAATTTAAAAAACTGTGCTTTAAACTTGAAAAACAAATCACGAGAAAATTTGTGAGACCTAAGATTTCAGCAAGCCCATCCCTTCAAATGGTCAATGTGCCTTAAACGGGCAGATCTTCCAAATAAAAATACAGCATGGTGGAATTACTGGACCACTGGCAGGCACCCTAATCTGCTTCTATTAGTAATTTTCGCCCATGAGAATTCCTCTAATTTTCGTATTTGCGCAAAACAACTGGCTAAAAAATATTCAAAACTAATGATAGAGATACATTTTGAATATCAGGTAAATTAAATGATTATGAGTGTGGAATTACCTGAAATGGAAAATTCAATTGCTGATTTTGTGCTAATTATGAACCGTTTCGTAAATAAATTTTCTCAGACGACTGACGGTATTTGTAATATGGTACTAGTCCTGTTTTTCTTTGAGCTAACGTACCTCGTTGGATTCTGCGTCAGACTTTCCGGGCAATATTCTATTGAAAATGCTTTAAAGGTACAATAAGATTCTCAAGACAGTTGTCAGAAAGTCTCTGAGCGAATATGGGAAGCGGAAAGCATGGTTAATGGGATTTCCCGGCTGAGAGAAAAGCCCTCGAGTGTAAAGGGATCTGGAGTTATTGGATGTGAAACACCTGGGTACACCCCGAGGCTTGAAGGATCCAAGAAAGGACTAATGGAATCGGGACAGTAACATGATTGACAGTATCTATTTGACTTGGAAAAGGCGCACAGATATAAAGGAGGGCCCAGATTTATTGGAATATTTATTTATTTATTACAAATGCCTGTATTAGGAAGTCTTGACGAAGCAATATAAGGCCCGAAGACCTTTCCCAAATTAATTTATAAAAACGCCAGAGCTATTTGCTTACATAACCACAGTTTCATCATCCTAATTAGAGCTGGCTAATACGAACAAACTTCGATATTTTAATAAAACAGACTGAAATTCAACGAATAAAATAAAATAAAACTTTTACTTACTAGAAATTTTATTAAAACAGCCCAACCGTTTCACATCTACTGAGACTCAGGCACACTAAGGCTACTAATAAGTTAATTACACAGTCTAACCACAGGAAGATGAACCTTCCTCTACGAGGTCCATGTCCAAACTGAGATAATTTGAGGTCTGAGCATTAGCTGTTTAGTGTCAGCCACAAAATCGAATAAGTAAAAAAACAAGTACCTCAAGAAGTAAAGAAGTACCTAAGTAAAAACAAGTAAGTAAAGAAGAAGAATATTAAACCTAACAAAATTGTGGACTCCTGATGTCAGTTTTGTTAAAAGTTCGTTCTTAAAAATATAAACATTTTTGTTGTCAATCATATTACTTGGCATGAATGGGAAACACATCATAAAGTCACTCGACATCGTTAAACCAAACATCTAGGCTTTCGAGTTTTCTTGAAAATGGTTAGGTATTGCCAAAAAACAGGTTGAAATCGATTCCACGCGTCAAGATATCTGAGATATTTAAATGTTTTTTTTTTTGTTGTCATTAATGAGTTATGTAATTTCAAAGTTTCTCTTGCACAGGGTGTCCCAAAAATAATGGTCATCCGTTGGCCAGAGTTTTCTCCAATGCGAGATCGGAAAAAATAACCCCATATTGACCCCCGCAAAATTGACCTTGAATTGTTATTCAAGGTCAATTTTTTTTATTGCATATTTTGAATCTACGAGTCTAGAGGAAGAAAAAAGTCAACGGCACCATAGGTCAGAAATGACTCCTTAGGGTCAAAATGACCATTAACAGCGTATACGTGGGCCATTCCATTCCAACGACAAATGGTGGCCGATTTTGCTCATTTCTTTTTCTAGTAACATCGCCTTATGCAAAAATACCTCCTTTGAATTTTTTAAAATGCATCTTTCAGTATAAAAAATTATGAGTGTATTGTAAAACGGCCCTCTCAGCGCCATTCATTGAAGAACCACAACTCACATTTTACAATAGACAGGAATGCCTTCTTGAGGTTATTCTCGAAGCTTACCCAGAGCGCTTTGCTTTAAGCTACAGGTCAAGTAGGAATTTCATGAACCAGCCATTCCTCGAGCCCCTACAAGAATAGAGGATAGAATATTTTCCCTCGCCTGATCTAGGCCTACTATGGGGCTGAGAAGAATGGCACATGCTACGGGAGTCTCGAGGATGACGGTCCGCCGGATCCTTCGTGAAGAAGGTCTCCCTTCAGATTACAGCAAGTTCAGGACTTGAGGCCCGGGGATCAGGAACAGAGAGCATTGTTTTTCAGGTGGGTGCTGGACAAGTTGGAACGTCATCCACACTTCCTGCAGCGGGTATTATGGACTGACGAAAGTTCGTTTTCCAGCGTCATCGTCCACAGCAAGCAAAATGGACGAGAATAACATGGGCATTTGAAAGAATTATGAGAAATTCTCGCCAGGTCCTTAGTCGAGTTAGGAGGAATTTGAAAGCAAGGTTGGCAGCTTGTCTCAAGAATTAAGTCCAAAATATTTAAGCTGGATAACAGGCCCAATTTCTTCCCAAAAGGAAGAAACTTTTTTATTTGCCCACGAGCGAGGGCAAGTATTCTATCCTCTAGTCTGGGAGGGATTAGCTGGTTCATGAAATTCATACGTGACCTGTGAAATCCTTAATGAGTAATTTCAGCGATTGATGGAAAGCTTATGGCAAAGAGCACTTGATAAGCTTCGAGAATAACCTCATGAAGGCATTTCTGTCAATTGTAAAATATGACTCATAGACCTCTTATTAATGCCGCTGAGAGGCTCGTTTTTCAATATACTTGTAATTTTTTATACTAGAAGATGCTTTTAAATAAATTCAAACGAGTTTTTTTTTGTGTAAGGCAATGCTAGTAGAAAATGTAAAAAAAAAAAAAAAATTATCTAAATCAGCCACTATTTGTCAATTGGAATGGAATGGCCCACGTATACGCTGTTAATGGCCATTTTGAACATAAGGAGTCATTTCTGACCTATGGTGCCGTTGACCTTCTTCATCCTCATGATTCGTTGATTAGAAATAAGCAATAAAAAAATTTGACCTTGAATAACATTTCAAGGTCAATTTTGCGGGGGTTAATATGGGGGTTATTTTTTCCGATCTCACATTGGAGAATCATCTGGCAAACGGATGACCATTATTTTTGGGACACCCTGTACATTACGAATTCATACGCGGTTTTCTTTCCAATTCTGCGGTTGGCTTTGAGTCCAATTCCGGCTAAAAAATTCGGACTCATAGGAACTGGAGGATGACGCATTGTAGCTCCTTTACTTAAAGGTCATATCCCTAGGGTCTTTTGGAAAACTCGGGAGAGATAAAGATAATATTATTTTAGGTTATTTGATAAAAACTTGAATTTTCGAATCTCTAAAGCGAATTTTTAGGCGCCAGACTGTACAGAAAATTAGCAATTACCAACTCTAAGTGGAAATTACTCACATCCCATCTTCGAATTTCGCTAATTTTAAAGATAACCAGTATTAAAAAAAGTCCGTCTCGCAGGACTGCATCATCTTAGCGCGGTTCCGTTCATATCCCTAGTCTAATTTGGAAAGATTAAAATAGAAGCAGTTATTATTTTGGTTCCACCAGTCTTTTTTTTTTAATTAATTATTATATTGGCGTGTCACCCCTTAAGGTCACTAACGCCATTCCTGTGAGTAGTAAAGTCTTGAAAGGTCATGATTTACAATCTTACCTGGAAGGGACGGCTACACTAGAAACTGACCCGCTAGTGACAAGGTCTTGGAATCTTGGAAATCTATATTTCTAACAATAAATTGTTTTTGTTATTTTACTTAACCAGCTTTACATTATCCAACTATAAGCAATTAAAAAATAACAAGAAATAAAACAGACAAAAAGAACCATTGGAATAAACGAAATCAATTAATTTAAAGCTTTAAGCACTTTTTTCTCCGATTGACATCGCCTAATTAAAACTTTCTTCAGAACCTTTTTTGTAGAACATTTAGTAAGCTTCCGAATGGTAATCTTCCGCTTCACAAGATTGTCAACGGTTTTCGAGATACTAACGAAATTATACAAAGTTACCAAAACTTTTTTTGTCTGTTAATAAAATATTTTATTCTAACCCTTCCTTTACTCTAAACGTAACAAAAATTTCAACATATTAGTGTTGATGAAACTCAAACATGCAGAAAATGTTTCAACTGTATCCCATAATTCTAAGTACCAAAATCAAAGACAAAGAACCCTCCCTAGGAAGGACGCTAGGCAGTTGAAAAGCTATATATCTTGGAAATCCATATCTCTAACATTAAATTGTTTTTCTTATTTTTCTTAACCTGTTTTATTTTCAAATACATTATCCAAAAATAAGCAATTAAAAAATAACAAGGAATAAAAAAACAGACAAAAAGAACAGTTCGAATAAGCGAAATCAATTACTTTAAAGTTTTAAGCTCTTATTTCTCCGATTGACAACGCCTAATCCAAACTTTCATTAGAACCTTTTTTTAGAACATTTAATAAGCTTTCTAATGGTATTCTTCAGTTTACCAAGATTCTCAACCTTTTTCGAGATATTAAGGAAAGTAAACAAAGTTACTAAAACTTTTTATGTCTGTTAATAAAATATTTTATTCTAACCCTTCCTTAACTCCAAACGTAACCACAATTTCAACATATTAGTTTTGATGAAAGTAGAACATGCAGAAAATGTTTCAACTGAATCCCATGATTCTAAGTACCCAAACCAAAACCGGTATTCAAAAAATATTTTTCCAATTTTTTCGAAAACGGTTAAAGCTATCGCCTTGAAAATTATTTCATTCGTTTTCCTAGCCCAGGAATCATATAAAACAAGTACTTAGAAGCTTATGAACTCATAAACGTAAGCGTTACGATTTTTTTTGCGCGAATTTCGCCCCAAACGCCATCTTCCAGTAGGCGGATTTTGCTGGTTAACGAACTTGACCTTTCAAATTGGACGACGGATTTTTGTACCAAATTTCATCACAATCGGACCATTAGGGAAGCCAGAAATGAGCGAATAGACAAATATATATATATATATATATATATATATATATATATATATATATATATATAAATATATACATATATATATATATATATATATATATATACAAATTTGAACCACCGTTATTTTCGGTCTCTAGGGGTTCTGAAACGCGAAATTTTCTAGTCGGCTCTTTCGGATCGTTTCATTGTATCAACCTTATAAGCGGGGTTCCTCCCTATGGGGGAGGGAGGAACCGCGCTAATATAGAGTAATACAAACAGGATTCTCATTTACTTATCGAGTATTACTGAAAAATGTTTAATGCTGATAGCATTTTTAAATCAACAACCAATTAAAAACTAGTGCAAAAAGACACACGTTCGAATTTGAAGCACCGACATTCCTCGTTCGAAAACTGCATGACAACTGTTTTTGTACGACATTTAGTAAGCTTTCTACTTACCAAGATTTCTCAGCAGTTTTCCAGATATTTAAATAAACTGAAAACTTCTCATGTCTGTGTCAAATTTGTTTTTTTTTTTCTATTACTCACTCTACTGCAAACAACCGAAATATTTACATCGTTGTTTGGATACATGTAAACATCTTGAATAATTTTCAAGTTAATTTACCATTGGGAATAACATTCAAGATTATTCTACAAAACGGCATAAGTATTTTTTTTTCTCAAACTTCTTATAGATATAGCCTTGAAAATGGCTTCTTTTGATTCTCCACGTCAAATTATCCTTTTTTTTTATCCAATGAGGCGAAAACCTAGAAGGCCTTCAGGGCGTTTGCCTAGAGCAAATCCCGAGTGTGTGGGACTTATTTCTGGTTTTAGTCCTCTTCAAACAACAACAGCTTCAAGAAAATTACCCTTTAAAAGGTTACCCGGAAGTCTATATATATATATCAATTGGAAATTACTAAAAATAAAGGTTAACTTAGCTTCATGAAACATTATAAAAAATAAAATAATAGTAATCAGTAATTTAAAAAAAGACTGGATCGTTTAATCCAACTGTTTGTCTGAAAATGATAAAAGAAAATTAAGTAATAATGTCATGAGGGCAACGTAACGACTTATTTTCTAAGTATATTATAGTATTATTATAACAGCTCCTTGTAATATTGTTGGTCTTTTGGAGATTAGCTAGTGGATTTTTATAGTTCTCATGAAGATATATATGTTTGACGAGGTGTTAAACCTTCCTTATCGGCTAACTTTTATGTTTATAGCTAACATTTAAGATCTTATTCCCTAAATCCTTTCAGCTTGAATTTCTCACGTTTTCGCAAGAACTCGTTCGCAACAACCCTAACGCAATAATAAAGTTTCTTATTCACCTTCACAATAAATTATTGCAATTTCTTTATTTTGCACTACGCCTTTCAACATATTTATGCCATCATCAGGTGCTCCGTAATAGATGTTATTAGTGTGGTGTTCTAGATTCTTAAACGAATTTTGTTTTGACTTCTGAAATTAAGCAATCCCACAACTGGAAAGATATATATAAATATATATATATATATATAACAATTTTAACAGGGATCATTTTAGATACCTAGTAGGCAGGAACGAAAGTTTTCAAAAATTCCATCATGAATGCATCCTCAATAGGAAAATGTTACTAGACTTCTTGAGATATGAAAACCTACTATATATTTGTCAAATACCACACACTGACTGACTATCATCGCCCAGCCCAAACCACTCGACAGAACACTCGCTAAGAAAGATTTTTTAGACAATCAAATGTTTATGTATTTTTAGAGGGATTTGAATTTTTATTTTTAAATAGAGCATGCTCGCCTAGGCAGAATGCGTAGCTTGGGCAATAACAGAACAGCTGTAACCGTACTGTATCTATTCCATAGTATTATTTTTAATTGAGGTTAATTTCAACTATGATGTCAGTCCTTGAATTACTAGGAATAAACTGTCCCTCATAGAGTTTACGCTATGAGGGATAAAATCGCCATTTTAATTGCGGTTCATTTCAACTTGTCCTCCATAGAGTTAACGCTATACCTGGTGATGGTCCATCCGAGGTAATAATATCCCACAGCCTCCTAACCCATCAGCATCCCCAATCAGAAAACTTCTTGGTAATGCTCGCAAATATAATGCGTGTTTCAAAATGACATCTTAGAAACATACATTTTTAAATATTAACGCACATTTATTATTGACAAGGAAATGTAACCAGTATCGGTTATACTCCTGTTACTGGTAACCTATAGATTACGGGTTATCTCTAGGTTTGACACTGGTCCGGAGCGCCCCTGTGTCAAGAAACATTATACTTCGATTACTTATAAATTGATGTATAACATATAGAATGACGAGAACCGTGATATAATAAGCTACCCAACGGACATAGCCACGTTGAATGCACCGAAGTTAAGCAACGTCGGGCGTGGACAGTACCTGAATGGGTTACCGACCACATGCTGTTGGCATTATAGAAAAGGGTGGAACCTGCAGACAGCCCGGCGCTAATAGCCCTAATGTTGATACGCCGTTAAACACACACAAAAAAAGAAAGTAAGCAGTGGTAATTTTGATGATACATTATGTAAAGCAATAAACAACTACTTATCTGCCGTGACGAAGCACGGGCATCAGCTAGTTAGTTAAGATTCTCACATGGTATTAATACAAAGCGAAACTTTTCCACTTTATAATTACTAAGGAATCTCCTATACGTTTCCATAGCTGACATGAAAGAGAAATTCTTCCTTTACATGAGGTATAAAGGGGAATTGCCAATAAATTCATGTTCCCCAATATGGAGGACTCGGAGAGAACCTACAGGGGTACATTCCTACAGGTATAAAGGAATTCTCATAACCGAGTCCATCTCCTAAACCACACTTGTAGTACAGTATTTATATACAGCTACAAATAATGTGGTGATTACACATACATCAGTTACTAATATTAA
Source organism: Gonocerus acuteangulatus (assembly GCA_946811695.1). Classification (NCBI taxonomy): domain Eukaryota; kingdom Metazoa; phylum Arthropoda; class Insecta; order Hemiptera; family Coreidae; genus Gonocerus; species Gonocerus acuteangulatus. The sequence goes on from OX328130.1 coordinate 52,807,376, forward strand.
CATATATATATATATATATATATATATATATATATATATGGGGGCGAGGTTAGCTCAGTGGTAGAGCACTGGACCAATAAGCTGGAGGCCTGAGTTCAAATCCCGAGCAAGCACTAAAGATTTTTTCTTCTAGTGTCCTCGTTCATGGGTTGAATTCGGCCTCCCTAACCGTCCCTAGGCCGACCCAGCCTTTACTTAATTTCATAATGGGTACCTTGGGTGCTAATGACTCTAGTAGTCGAAGCAGCCAATGGGGAAAATCAGGCGGCCGGAGCATAGTAATGACCACACTATCTCCCTAGTGTGCCGTATGGTCATGTGTCAGATACCTCTATAGTATCTGCCCCTCAGGGCTCTCGTGGCCTGTTACGGGACTGATTTTATATATATATATATATATATATATATATATATATATATATATATATATATATATATATGTATATGAGTGTGTGTGTTTTATAGTTAGTTATTTATAGTGATTTGAATTTAGTTACCTTGTCGCTTTGTTGTTCAAGAATATGGGGGTAAGCAGTCCGTTCGGCAGAGTTTCAGTTTAAACACATTGCTGCTAATAAGATTACATAAATCTTATTATATATACGAAAATCCAGTATCAAAATACCAGTATTTACTAAAAAAAAATAACAATAATGCAGGTGGTATGGAGTATTAGGAAGAAGTTTTTATTAAAAACTTCTTCCTAATACTCCATACCACCTGCATTATTGTTCTTCATACCTGCCTCCCTTCCATTAACACAAACATTTTATGACACCTTACTTTACGACACAGCTTCCTAATAATCTAAGCATTACTATAGCACATTGTTCTCCTAACTGTATATTATGTTTTTATGTTTTTTTTTCTTTTTCTCTTTTTTCTATTCATATATGTATGTATATATGTGTAGGTGGGTATGTATATATATATATATATATATATCTATATATATATAACCTTCATCAGGGCATGTTTTTACAGCCCTGATGAAGGCTTGAATCTCAAGCCGAAACGTCGGCATCAATAAAACCATTTTCATTTGTAAAATGTAGTTTTATTAAAAATCAGTGACGGAACCCCGACAATCCCTACCTTGCATAATAATCTTTAGTTCTTGCGCGGGATTTGAACTCAGGTCCTCCAGCATATTCGACCAGTGCTCTACGACAGAGCTAACCTCGCCCCTAGTATTTCTTTAGTTTTATATTTATCGATAAAAACTAGTTTTTTTTTAAGTATAAAATGTCTTAAATATCCTGCTTGACGGATATAATTTCGATCACTATAAATTTAGTTAAATGTCTTCACTTAATATCATTGAGGCAAAATAATAAGAATATCCCCTCTCTATAAGACGGGAGGAATGAGATTAAGACAATAAAAAGAAAGATTGTACCCACTAAGTTTGTATTAATTAATGAATAAAAGAGAGATTAAGAATAGTATAGGAGGACAAGAGGAGTATTCAAAGAGAGACAAAGGAATCCAATTACTGTTGAAATACAGCCCTAAAGGTTTTAGAATTGGATAAGGAAAGGTTCAAAGGGAAGGTCACCTTCCACTGGGAGCTCGCTGATAGCGTTATCAGTGGAAACCAGTCCTTTCATTTCCCGCCATTTCTATAGTTCCATAACATCTATCCAGTTCTTATGGAACTGTTGATAGAACTTTTAGAAGCCTTACTAAAAACGTATATAATTCATTAAAAAATAAGTTTATTAAAAAAATTATCTCTTTTTGATAGTCTAAGCAGTTCTGTTGCTTTCCGATATTTCAATAATTTCACATCTCCCCAGTTCGAGTTCCTCTGTCTTACGAATCTTATTTCTAGAACTTTTAGCCCTCTAGTAAAATATAACATATGCAACAAAGATAAATATTACAAAGAATAAAGTCAATTTAAAAAATGTTTCAGAAAGAACCAGTCCTCCCATTTCTGGCTATTTCTATGGTTTAACGAGATCTATATAACTATTTTTGAGTCCTGTTTCGCGAGCATGGATAATGGATAATAGCATGGAAAACGACTTTCATGAGAATGAAGATACTTTGGTTACATGAGATTTCCCTTATAAAACAAGAGCTTTATTTAAAAAAAAAAAAAAAAAATATATATTAATCCAGAGTCCCTATCAATAAGTGCCAATTATTTTTATTTATCAATAGAGGAGGTATACTAGATATAAGGTCAAGGTTCAGATCATTCCAATATCGAGTAATATAGGCATAGCTGAGCATATCATCAGAATCGGAACTCCAATTAAAATCGAACAACTGCTTCATCTTCAACAAATTTATGATACCTTCAAACAGAAATGGACAATAATTAACGTCAAATATAACAATCGTAAATTAAAAATATGTGACATTTAGCAGTGTTCTTAATCTCTTCTAATATTCATCGGGTCTATCAATACTTTTAGTAAGTGAATTAAGAGTTGGCACCGTCGTCATTTGGTTTATGGAGAAGACGCGTCGGGTATTATTGAGTGTACACGAAAAGCCCTGGGGAAATGCCCCAACTCAACTTTTCTTATATTTTCGGATTCCCCCCTTTATTTTTATGTTTTCCAAACCGGAAACATTAATTAAATACCCCCTATGATGATGGGTTCGGGTAAGAATGGTTGGTTTCCAAAGGACAAAACGGACACCCCTACTGTGAGCTGAGTCAAACACAACTTTTTTAGGATTTTTCGATTTTTTCATTTAATAACACCCTAATGTCTATCAACTTGCAAAATTTCAGATCTCTAGCTTTTCGGGAAGTGCCTAATAATTTTGATGAATGCGTGAGTCAGTCAGTCGTGTAAAGTTCGATTTTCCATTCCCTATATCTCAGAAACGCTTCAATGCAGAATTATGAAACTTTCTAATTTAACATCAATTAGTATAATACCTGTGTCAACATTTCATAGGTCTATCTTTAACTAGTTCAAAGTTATGAGAGAAAAAATCGGCTCTTATAATTCGTTTAATATACACACAGTGTGCATAGGTAGGAATTCTTATATGGGTTTAAACATATACATCTCTTGACACGATTACGGGCAAATTTTTGTTATTTCTGCACGAAACGTATTAGTTATGTAGGAAAACCACAAGAAACAATTAGAAGTGTTCGTTCACCCCATCTGAAGAGGATACACAATTACTAATTTGCCCCGAACTGTTGAAATTTTTGTTATATGGCAACGAAAAGTTTTGTAAATTAACTAAATTGGTCTGTTACGAATAGCGGTTTGCACCAGAACCTAATTTTTAATTTGTCAATGCCGGCTGTAGTTTTTACTTCATTAGAACGAAGCATGGCAGTTAAAAATAGAGAGGAAAAAGTAAAATCTGTTCATCAGAAGTTAGGGTTGTCTACTTTGTTAAATAAAAATTGACAAAGTAGACAAAATAGAATAAAGTAAAAAAAAAAAAAATATATATATATATATATATATATATATATATATATATATATTTCTTCATTTTTAGGCAAAAATAATTTCTTATTCCTCGACTAATTCTTCAGATAAATAGTTTTTTTTTCATTTAAATGGCGAATCTTCTTCTGAATGATAGATTTTAATATTTGCGGCTGTATTATTTATGTTAACAGTATTTTAGCTCTTAAAGGAATATTCAATATGGCGTGTACAATGTAAATAAAAGAAATCACGTGGTTAGTTTTATTTTTATTGCCCTCTCCAATGCCATATAAATGGTTGAAGGATTTTGGGTCATTATACATTTTTTTTTTTTCTTAGACACTTCCAGGTTACTTAACTGTTAACATTGGTCTTCCTCTGCCTCCCGGCATTTATATAGGTTATAATAAGTTAAGTGTATTTATAGTTCTGTTACTTATCTCAATTACAAACTTTTTTCTGTATTAATTTCTGTTTTTCTTGTCATTTTAGCTGACGAAGGCTACCAATGAGTAGCCGAAACGTCCTAAATATAGATTTTTTTAACGAAAATCGTATTAAGGTTTCTTCCAACCATTCCGTCTTTATATAATATAGTGTCTCCAATGATTATAAGTTAGGAGGATGATGAAATCAATCGTCTCTGGAAGTGAAGCTTCCTTTAGTAGTATGATATTTCGTTAGAAACACTGACACTGTGGAAGTTGCCGAGAAGTGATATTAACTTGGAGAACTGGCGGAGTTTGCGGACCGTATCAAGTCTGGAGTAACAGTTGGTTGTTCCAGCGAACTTCTTAAGTCTGATAGAAGCTATAGGTAATAGTAAGGTAAACTAAAAATTATCTTCGACACCTATCATTTTACTACATTACAAAGGAATGTTTTTATTGAGGTTATACTGTTTTAATATATATATATATATATATATATATATATATATATATATATATATATATATATATACATATATATATATATATATATACATATATATATATATCTGAAAATAAAAATGTTTAGATAGATAAGATATAAGAAAAAACAAATATTACAAGGAGGTAATTTAATGTGGAGAAAATAACATTATTTAACAGAAAATTATAATATATAATAATAATAATAATAATAAAGCAAGGGAAAATGTTCACACTCAATAAGAAGAAAAGAAAAATGTTATAGATCTTGGTTCATGGGGAAGATTTCTTGATTTATGTCAAAACTGTAAGGGTGCGTTTACATCTGACACTTCTCGCAGGAAATATATCTCAGGTGCCGGATAGATAATCTCTTGAATGTTTACATACTGACAGAAAGAGCTAGGCATTTATGTCATGGATATGTATACGACAGTTCTGGATTTGTTCAACTTTGCGATAAATGTACGGCCAGTTTACATACATTCAGATTTGTCCTGTGTCGTACAAAATCAGTGTTTACATCTGTTGGTACAGAAGTGTCGACAATACAAATAGTAGCCAAGATGTTTATATCTGACATTAAATTCTTCTCTTTATAATGAGTGTTTACACCTGATGGTATAGAAGTGTCGAAACTTATAGCTCGTTATAGAAATATATATCTCAGACAGAAATTGTTCGCAGTTTACGTTTGTCACAATTTCTCTCTGATATAAATATCCTGCAATAACTATCAGGTTTAAAGGCACCCTAATTGAATCTAATCACCTTAGGTATTCTGGGGGCATATGTAAAATAGGCGCAAAGCTCTAGTGATCTCATATGTGAAAGATAGCAGGAAGCATGTTATTAATGTTCACTTTGAAATAGGTGCGGATGTATTAGCGTCTAGCTTTAGCGTACATCGGACACCTCACTAGGAGCTAACCAATATCTTCCTTTTCGTATTGACCACATGGATATATTGACCATATATCATCTAATTTTATCCCGTACAGGCTTCCATTCATAAATACACTCAGCTCTATCTTTCCGCCTAGTGTAAGCTGAGTAAAAATTCCTAAACCTTTAAGGCTATTTTTGTTTATGAGTAAAATGTGTTTGTCACTACAGCAACATACTAATTGGCCTTTTGAAACTAAAATATTACTTAGCAACCCCTATTGCGAGCTTTAGAAATTACACCATTGGTAAGGGAGTTGTGGAAACCCATAAAAAAACTTCTTCTTTTTTGGTGCGAAATTCATTATTTTAATGTTGGCTCTTTTGTTACATTAATCATTTTTTTGAAAACCAAGTAGCAACGATTTTACTAATTAGGTTTGGTTGATTGAATTAAAGTAAGTTTCTCGAGAGCTTTTGTGTTACGATAGAACGTCAACCTTATTGTCGTAGAAGGTAGGATTCCTTTTAGAACTATCCAAGCAAGAAAGGCAGTCAGAGAGAACGCAGCACCGTATGATTCAACTCAAAATACAAAAGCGCGCGCCTTTCTTGTAAAGCATCTAAGATAAAACAACGGGAATAAATTAGTTATAGAAGAAGAGGTGGAAGATAAAAAGGGTATTAATTTTTAATAGAATAATGGAAAATCCATTCTCATCGCCTTGCTCTCACCAAGCAGGCTAATATCATCCGCTCAAAAATTCTAACAGCATTTTGTAAGTAAAAACTTCTATGAAAAAAGATTGTTTGTGATTTTTATTTATTTATTTGGTTTTAGAGCCCGCAACTGGGTGATTTGCTCTATAAACAAGTAAGGTGCAAACAAAATAAAAGAACTATAACATCAAAAATTAAAACTTCTAAAGAAACAATTAAACATATGAAAAAATATTAAAATGTATACTATATGAATAAACAAAAAATCAATCATTAAAGGTCAACTATAAAAACAAATAAGTAATAAATTAAATAAATTATTCTTAATAAACTAAAAATGCTGTCTTTTCGCTCTTTTTTGTACAAATAAAATTTTATTTTATATTAAACTATTTTGATATCCTATATTTCTTCCAACATTTTTGTTTGTTTTAAAAAGTCTAAAATACTGGACATGTGTGGGCTACCACGTTGATGTTTTCACAACACGTGGCTGGATATATGTTGATGTTGTCACGATTCCTGCTGGCTGTTAGTGAGTGTTTTACAGTGTATGTCTTATTGCATTCTGTACATAGTGGTACGTCTTGTTTTGTCATTAAGTGGGACTGGGTTAGTAGTGTACGTCCAATTCGAAGTCTTGTAAGGACTACTACTTCTCTCCTGCAGCTTCTATAGTTGGAATTTTATTGTTTTATGAATGGCTTGGTTCAAAGATAACCATTCAGCCTGCCATTTATTGAGTACGTGAGTCCTTACAACCTGTTTCATGTCGGTTTCTGCAATCAGTAAAATTTCTTCAGTACATCGTCTTGTAGCTAGCTTTGCTAGGATGTCCACGTTAGTGGTTCTCAGTAAATTATAGTGTCCTGGTAGCCACAGCATAGTGACGCCAATGCTATTATTTTGTAATGTATTTATTTGTTCAAGAATATCTGTAACTATTGGGTGCTACTTATGACAAATAAGTACCTAGCACAGTAAAAGTCCAAAACTAACGAAAAATAAACATTCATTTTTTATTATTTTATTTTTGCGATGCTCCTTAAAAAATAAACATTCAAAAGAAGAGGCCAAGTTGTACTGACAGAGTTCGCATTGAACACTCATTACTCACACATAATTGCCTTATGAAGAAAAAAAAATTATCTGTAGACTTTGTAACAATTGCCAAAAATTAACTTTTACAGAAGAAGGAAAAGATGTTTTCATGGTTCAACTTAGAAATGATTACTAACGTTTTCGCTAAAAAATATTGAACCAAACACATAACATAAAACAACAGCTAGGTGTGAAAAAAATAAGAAATATTTGCAAACTCCTTGTTGTATGGAGATATTCAAGCCTTGCTAGCAACTCGTTCTTCTTGTTGTTAAAGAACCTTTAACAAACACTATGAACCTGAAAGGTAATCAAGCACTCTATTTTATTTTCAGTTCTTGCAACAGTAAAATCAGCAACTCCTTGTTGCACTTCAATGCTCCCTCGACTCCATAGTTAGGAAGTCGGATCGAAGTGAACCTCAAGACAACAACCTGCCACCAGAAGGCGCTGCGGTTGTTGCCGCTTCAGAATCAATTGCCTTCCTAGTAGAGGTAATTAAGATACCGCACCGATTCAATTTCCTCCTTCCAGCTGATATCAATCAGATGTTTAATACTACAGAACCAGTGATTGTAGATGGAACAGTTGACTGTCCTCCCGTCCGTTCTATTTAGCCCCAACCCCTTGAGGTTTCCATTCCGTATCGATTTGCCAATGTAACCTCCGAGTTCACTAAGTTTCGATTGAACAAGATGGTATAAATGATTTATTTTCGACTTTCTTGTCGATCAGGCATTTGTTTGTTAGCACAGGTTTTTTAAAAAATGAAGTGAATCTGTAGCCCCCTAACGGACTAAAGATTTACTACTTACAGGAAAACTTCTACATTTAGTAAGCATTAAATTTATGTGTATATATATATATATATATATATATATATATATATATATATATATATATATATATAGTCTGTTCGCTCTCTATTTGACTCAAAAATAGTCCTATTTTGATAAAATTTGTTACAAAATTATTTTTTCTAATTTAAAAGGTCAAATTCGTTAACCAGCAAAATCCATCTACGGGAACGCTGTTTTTTTGGCAAAATCCGTTCAAAAAAATTGTAGTGTTTACTTAATTGCGTTTATATAATACCACGCACAACTTTTATAAGTTGTCTAACATTGGGAAATGAATGCAACCATTTTTAAAGATACATTTTTAAAGCCGTTTTCGAGAAAAGTAAATAAAACTAGAAAACAAATATTTTATTAAGAGCATTGACAGGTAGTAATTATACTGCCAATGAAAATAAAAAATTTAAGATTAAAATAATTTATCGTATTATAATGATGATGATGAACTTTTAGTCCGTTAGGTGTATTAAGTAAATAAATCATTAGGACCATTTATTAAAAAGTACTTTTCAATGAAGAAGACCCATTAATAATATAATTTGGATTCTAGGAGACTTTAATTTTCCATATCGTTCATAGAATTTCATTTTAAATCGTTTTCCCGCTCTTTTTTCTATTGCAAGAACTTCTTGCTGAAGAATGAATATAGACGTGAATAACGACTTCTTTCAATGATACAATATCTCACGTCAGAATTTCCTATCAATATATGGAAGAACGAGATCTGAAGTCCTCAATGGAGAAGGAAGTTTCATTTCCGCAGTATATTCGACTCTTTCCCTCCTTCAGTGCATCCAGGAGCTATATCATCAATAATGTGGCAGAGGAATCATATCAACACATGGAGGTAGCAATATTATTTTTTTATGCTATATACACTTTTTAAATAGGGGTAAGAGTAAGTCATGAAAGATAAGAAAGTCACTATCAGTTGAGGATTGGACAATACTATGCAATATTACTTGGATCTGTTTAGGCCACTGTGAGCACCGTGGGTCGACTGTGACGTGCGCCCTTGTTCGCGCGGTTCCTCCCTACCTCCATACGAGCTTTTGACTATAGCAAGGTAAAAAAATGTGAAACATTGGCATAATATTTCCAAGAGCGAACGTTGAGAACGTGGGGGAAGTGAGTTTCCTGTTGTGGCGCCTTAAATCTATTTTCTCTCCCAGATTTTATTTTTCACCCACCAATAAGATCAAACCCCACTAATAACTGGTCTTATTCCTTTACTAATAGCACGAGAGATATGAACTGAACCGCGCTAAGATGACGCATTTCCTGCGAGTCGGATTTTTTTTTTTTTTGTTATCTTACAAATTTGCAGCTTTTCATATCACATGAGCTCTTTGGTAGCAGCCTCAGCTAATTCCTTTCGCATTATAATAGCTCCGCCCAATTTCATAATTACACACATTCATAGAAATAGATAAGTATCATAGATCTGTAAGGTTTTATCTAATAGAGTATTTTATTATTCTCGTAGTGTGGAAGTGTTTCCTCAGCTGGAAATGTCCTATAAGTCTCCTTATAAAAATGTCCATCTCAGGTCATACTTCGTCAATTTAAGGTATTATTTTTATAATAATGGACGTTAAATATTTAAAAAATATGGTATTATTTTGCATTTCAAGAACCGTCACGGGAACATTTGCTAGCCTGCCATTCCACAGTTTCGCAAATTCTTCTTTCCCCCAGACATTTATTTAATTCCTGGCAAAGCTTCATGATTTTCCGCTATTTATGGTGCCCTAAAATGGTTTCTCGGTTCAATCCCAGGCACGTTTATCAGTCTTTTAAATGCCCGATATATATTATTGGCATTCGCAGTACACTTATCTTTTTATCCTCTTCTATATATATTCCCACCTCTATCCCACACCCGACAGTTCCTATCTATCTCTTGACTTGTGTACACGTATCAAAATAATTTGTTCAATTTTAAGTTCATGTATTGTTTAGGGGGGAATAAAAGTTTTTTTTTTTTTTTGTTTTTTTTTAATAAGTGCTTCGAATACCATGCTTTTTTCACATTATCTACCTTTCCATAGTTCAGGGCCTGAACTTCAGCTCACATATTTAGATGTTACATAGCGCCTATGCAACATTCAAATTTGAACGGCCCTTTTTTTCTAATAGCTTATGAAACAGTATTTACAGTCGTGACGTCTTAAGCGACTTCACCTCCCTATAGCTAGGAAGGGACCATGATAAAAAAATTAGCCTTTTATAGGTTAGGAATTATCCTCTTACACTTGGTAAATAACTAAGACTAATGGCTCGCTTTCAAGTAGGAAAACATGCTCATTATTTATCATATGGTCGAGTATGATTAAAGAATTTGTGCTGAATAGGATTCCATTCATGATTTCAACAAGCCTAAAGCCCCATTAGTGTCGGGGCGGCTTCCACAAATGTTTAATGAACCCATGAATGAATCCTGAGAAAGGTGCTTTGAGTTCTCAAAGAGAGCGCTGGTCCTGCTTTCAGAAGCCGCTAAAAAAAATGTTTTATCACACTTATTCCCGCCGTAATTTCTAAGGCTCTTAACTTATTACTTTTATCTATTTTTTTTAACAAGTTTAAAGCTTTTATTTATCCGTTTACAATGAAATCCGTTCTTGCTTGAATGGTTTAAAGACCATCCAGACTGGAGGATATTCAATTTCAAAGAAGGTACCATGCGGAGGAAACATACTGTTTTCATGACTGATTTTGAGCGTTTTTTGTTTTTGTTTTTTTATTATATTAAAAAAACATGGCCAATCTGATGACACAATTCTAAAGAGTGTTTACGGAAACGTCGACTTTTCATACTCCCAAAAACTTATCGTTTCAATTTTCTTATGTAAATATACTTGGGCGGTGATTTTACCAGGCTTAGTAAAATATTAACGAAGGGAGTATTTTTCCTACTCTCGTCGTTATTTTTTGGAAGAGGGGGAGATGGTTTTTACCTTATATGAAAATGTTTCATTTTAAGGAATCTGTTTGGCCTAAACGGGCCAATCAAACGCCTTCATCAAGTAATAGGTATTCGTTTGGATTCCTATATACTTCGGGGTAACGGGAAATGAAGCAGTACACGAGCTGGCCAAAAAAACAATAGGCGAAGAAACGCACTAAGATACTGTAGCTGAAATCAAATTATACCTCATAAAAAAAAAAGTAAGCCCTTGGAAGACATAAATTCAATCATCGAAAAAAGAGTCCTGACTCACCCTTGGATCAGACGTACAAGAATAACTCATTCATTCCTGATGACCAAAGGCGACCGAAATTCTAGATACCATTCATCTTTACCAGACCCTTAAGCTATACACAACTCATAAATAAAATGTTTTTAATGACAGCTTCGTCATTTAAAAAGGAAATAGAATAATTTTGACGAAATTTTTCAACTAAATATTCTTTCTATAAAAATAAAATCCAAGTTAGGCTAAATAGCACAATCCGCGTACCAGAAGACTGTTTTTGGCTGATATTCGCTCAAAAATTTCGTAGCGCCTACTGTTTTGTTTAATTTAACGTCCCGATACACTATTAGCACTTTCCTCCGAAGGAAAGTAGCTATTGAGGTTGCACTCATGACGGAATTTTTGAAAAAGTTCTTCGAATCTTTATCGATCCTACCTAGTAGACACCGAAAATGACCCCAGTTAAAATTTATATGTATATATATATATGTATATACATATATATATATATATATATATAGTTATATAGTATTATATATATATAGTATATAGTTATATATGTGTCCGTTAACACGATACCGGCCAGAGTTTTTGTTTCTTCCCCACAAAACTTCGTATGTAGTATTCCCCAATCAAACGATTGAACGAGTTCGTTCACCAACAAAATCAGTCCATCCGGAGGGGGGGGGGTTTACTCCGGAGCTAAAGTAGTTATTAGCCAATACCAGTCGTAATTATTGTTATATTTCAACGAAACTCGATATTCGTTCTGGTCAACTAAAGAGAAAAATGTGTTGTAAAAATAAACTAAATCGGTTCATTAGGGGGGGGGGGGGTTACTCCGGACCCAAATTACTAATTTGCTCATACCGGTCGTAATTTTTGCTGTATTGTAACGAAACGCGGTATACGTCCTGGGTGTAAAAATGAACTAAATTGGTCTATCGGAAGGGGGGGATTTACCTTGTACTATGTTTGAATTGAAACAGGTGTTATTTCTGTTTTTATTTTATTTATCTTTATAGGTTATTTTAAGCAAATTATTCAGGAAAACACTCGACAATACCCAATTCTGAGGAAAGTGCTTAGTTATGCTGCTCCTGCGTGATTGACTTTATTTCTATATTTATAGTTATTTGCGTTCGGATAATCAAATGAAACAACAATAAAGGCGAAACCTTTTAACGCTTTTGAGAATTTATGAAAAACTTGAAGCACCTAGAGAGGTTTTTTTTTTTCTTACATTTGAAATTCATCCAAAATAAAATATAGAAATGTTTATTATGTTTGGAGTAGATTCAGGCATCCATCTAATCTAAGATAGTTAAATTTTCGTTTCTTTTGGAGTTAAGGATGTACTAGGAATAAAATATAGAGGAGAAGGTGGTAATATGAGCCCCCAATTTGTTTTTCCCTTTTTTTGTAATTGCCTATGAAGTTTTTTTAGAATATTCGTTCATAGCATTAACTACAATTATTTGTGAATATACTTATAAAATAAGAACTTTTTTCGGTAGTTTTATGTATATGAAAAAAAAAAAAAAGAAATCTGACAAATGTCAATTTGTTATTAAATCTTTTCGTGCTGGTAATATGGGCCCCTAAGAAAGAGAAATAAAATGTATGACATTTTCATTTATTAAAAAATCTTCAAAATGCATTACAAAGTAGAAAATAATTTATAATGTAATTTGGAAAGCGTTGTTAAGGAACCATTTAATTGCTTTATGACTTTCTCTTCTCTTTGCAAAAATCACAAACGTAAACATCCTTGTCAAATCCAGCGTAGTCATTTTGTGCCCACACTTCGCATATTTTGCGTTGCACACACAGTTCTCCGAGGTTATCTGATAAAAAGAGGCCCATGTTTTTCCGGGGGAAAATCATGAATGGAGGTACAAAGGTTCTATACTCTCAATCCAATGATTCGCGGGATTTTACTTTGAACTACTGGTATTCCAGTCTCGTACACATTAAACACCCTATCAGCTGGATAGTTGTGTTTGGCGTACTCGGCTTCCTAAATAGCAAAGACATTGTCGATTGCTTCATTGCTAAATCCATTAGGTTTGGAAAACGATGTTGCAGCTGGTTTCAAAACAGACAAAACATTCTTGTGGCGATTCATGAAGTGGTCGAACCAAGCTCTTCCAATGAAACCACCTCCTGTGAATGGGTGCTCAATTCAATTTCTTTCACACAGTTGGTAAGCCACTCTGTGAAAATTACGGAGCCCTTAAGTTCGGGGCTCATATTACAACCCTTGCCATGTTGGAATTCAAACACACAAAACGATACATTTTTACTTGAAAAATTACATTGTATCTACACAGAAATAATCTCTGAAATGTCCTCTAGACTAGTCAATAAGGAACTAGATGGATTTTGAATGGACATATACTGTAATTATAAGCTAATTACTTACTTCTCAAAGGTTTTTAGATCAAGGAAACAAATAAACCATTTTCCCGCACAAACTATCAGCTGCAACTGAGTGAGAACACTCCAGTGGTGAGAGCCTTTAATGAACTATCATTTAAAACTATTACCGCCAAAGTGAGCGCACTGTATGAATAGATATTAAGGGGGCTCATAATACATGCAGGGCTCATATTACCACCTTTACCTCTATCATTAACAGGCAAGAAAAATATCTCGAAAACTGTTGGGAAATCGCGGTTGAAGGTGATCATTTAAAAGCTTACTAGATTCACAACAAAAATGTTCTGAAGTAATTTTCGATGGTGCGTTGTCAATCGGAACTTGAAACTTCGAAATTGTTAGTTTTGCTCATTTGAACGGGGTTTTGTTTTAATTGTTTGTTTCTAAATTTAATTGCATTTAACAGTAAACTGAGTATTTGACTAAAACGACGTAAGAAAATGTAAAACTGTGTTATAGTATTTCCAACAGCGAGCGTTGAGAAGTTGGGGGGAGTCACTTTCCAGTTTTACTCTCATTTTCCAGTTGTGGCGCCTTAAATCTATTTTCTTTTTGAGATTATATTTTATGTTTTTGACGAAAGATCAAACCCCACTATTAACTGCTACTATTCTTTTGCTAATAGCACTAGAGATATGAACGGAACCGCGCTAAGATGACAGTTCCTAAAAGCAGAGATGGGCATAATTTTATTTATAAATAAAATACGAATTTATTCGTACTTCATATATTTGTGAATACGAATTTAAATAAATTCATACTTCATATATTTGTGAATACGAATATAAATAAATTCGTATTCATAAGTGTGAATACGAATTTATTTTTATCCACATATATTAAATATAAAAATACAAATAAAATTTTATTCGCAAATTTTTCTGCGAATACAAATAAATTCACAGAAAAAATTGTGAATATTCACAAAAAATCAAGTGATTAAAAAAAAATCACATTAAAATATACGAATACAAATTTATTCACATTATAATTTGTGAATAAAAATTTATTTACAATAAAATTCGCAAATAAATTATGAATTTATTCGTATTAAGATGATATTACGAAACATATTGAAGATGATTTTTTTTTTTTTTTTTATGGAGGTACAGATGACAAACTGTGTCCCTGCAGCATGGCTGGTGGTCCCGCAGCGGACTCGGGGTAAACAAAAAATCTAGGCGCTAATTACCTAGACGTTAAACGCCTTAAAAAAAATCACCTTCAATAACATAACTCTCGTAATATCATCTTAATACGAATAAATTCATGATTTATTTGCGAATTTTATTGTGAATAAATTTTTATTTACAAATTATAATGTGAAAAAATTTGTATTCGTATATTTTAAAGTGATTTTTTTTTGTACTCACTTGATTTTTTGTGAATATTCACAATTTTTTCTGTGAATTTATTTGTATTCGCAGAAAAATTTGCGAATAAAATTTTATTTGTATTTTTACATTTAATATATGTGAATAAAAATAAATTCGTATTCACACTTATGAATACGAATTTATTTATATTCGTATTCACAAATATATGAAGTACGAATAAATTCGTATTTTTATTTATAAATAAAATTATGCCCATCTCTGCCTAAAAGTCGGGCCTTGTTTTTATGAATAAGAATTATGTCTGAGGTTTTTGTAATTATTGGTGTGTCCCTATGTTTTTTCACGTAAATTTTAATAAATTGGTGAATAGCTTGTAATGTTATTCGTTCTTCATCCGTGAATGAGTTCTTAATAACTTTTTTGGCTTCTATGTCAGCACGGAAATTTCCAGGTAAATTCATGTGTCCACATAAATGCTCTTATTTTTTTCTGTGTAGTATTAATCTCATAAAACATTAATTGTGACTTATCTTAAAAGATAATCCTGAGTGATTGTACATATGGGCTACAAATTTATTTAGAACCCAATTGTACTTCATCTATGTCTTCATTACCTTCGTTCTTGCATATTTACAAGTTCTGCATTAAATATATTTATGGCTCATAAATGAATATATCAAGAAGATAATTGTAGACCCTAGGAGTATATTGAATATCCAGAACTAACTAATTAAGCGAGTCGTTAGTAAGATGTTGGCTAGAACATGGCTTGGTTCGATATCAGCAACATGTTCCAACATCTGGGGGAGGCTCATCTACTTGCTCCATCAACTCACCATCAAACTACAGAATATGCTCTTTATTAATATTTACTATCGAATATACATTATAAACCTTTATACTAATGTTGTAGTAAGTAATTTTGGGTGACATTTCTTTTATAAAATGAAAGCATTGTCTCAACGCTTTGTGCTTAGAAAGAGAAATTATTATGTAATTCACCCATCTTCAAAGGAAGAGTAGATCAAATTGACGACCAAAACCAAAATTATAGATTTTTAATTTTTTTCGTTCAAAAACGGTGAAAGATATCCCATTGAAAGTGGTTTCATTGGTTACTCCACGTCAAAACCGTTTTAAATCAATTACTTATTACCCTATTCAGGCTATTCTAGTAACAAAAAAAAAAAAAACAACTGAGAAGAAGAAAGCTGTCTGTGGCCTCATAACAGCAAATAGTTCATTCTTCCAGAGCTTAGAAAAAGAAAGCTGTACCCAGTCAAAACGCTCCTACCGAGTGAGTAATACATTTCTCGGTCATAAAAGACATTTATATATTCTTTTATACTTCTCAGAACCTGCATTTATTCATGTATATATATATATATATATATATATATATATATATATATATATATATTGTGTACTTGTATATGGAGGCTAGCCTGAAGTGTTGGCACAAATTCAAACTCATTGTTTATTAAAAATCATCCAGCATGTATATTAGTAATATGTCACGATCAGCTACCTCGTCAGAGCTATTTTCCATCCTTGTCTGTTACTTTTATTTATATGAGCCAGTATTTTGGGGGGAGAGGTTAGCTCAGTAGTAACTGCAATGGGGAAAATCAGGCGGCCGGACGATAGTACTGACCGCACTAGGTGTACCTATCTCCCTAGGTGTGCCGTATAGTCAAGAATCAATATAGGCAAGGATACCCGGTAATTTAATGTATTCATTCCGAATAGTGGTGGTCTTGAATCACACTTTTCAGATTTATTTTATATTTAATTCTTTCGATTATTCTTTTGCTTTAATTTCCGCGTTTATTTGTTAGTGTTCTTTGGCGTGAGTGCTTTAATTATCATTTGATGTTGCTGTTTTTTTGGGGGGCATACAAATTTTATTGATTCCACGTTGAAGAGTGGTAAATGAGTTGAAGCCCGAAAAATACATAAATTTTTAATATATTTGTGTGTATATGATTTCCCTTATAGCGGATTCTAAATAAATATAATTAAATTCTGCGCAATAAATGTAATTACCCCTGTTTAACGATAAGAGCCAAGAAATTTCGAGGGGGGGGGTGTGTAGGAGTGGAGACGGAGGAGGTATCAATCGATAACCCCTCCTTCTCCCCCTCCCGGTGCAGCTTTCTCCATTCGGCACCAGTCAGTACAATACTCTCAAAGTTTCTTACTCGTCCTGTATATTCAAATTATACCTAAGGATTTGTCAATGGAAGTATTCCCGCCAAATATAATCCTCAGGTAGTAGTTTGAATTTAGTTTCACACGCAAGAGGTTAGGTGAATGTACCTATAGCTTAGAGAAGAAATATAAGACTTTCTGTAAGGACGAAAAATAAGGGTAATGTAAGGACAACGTGGCTGACCGGGTAGGAGTCGGGTATAACAAACTTTCAGAGTTAAAATAAGCGTTAAGCATTGAAATGCATCGATAGAAGAAACAAGAACCCGAATAAGTACAGGTCATACAAATCTTACACACTCCATAATAGCCAAATAATCAATATACAGTGAAATGTGAAACTAACAGCTAAACATATTTAGCTGTTAGTTCTGCACAGAATGCAGAACTTATTAAAAATTAAAAGAGCAACATCACCTGCCAGATACTAATGACGATGTTTCAGGGAATGACGTCAAACAACTGACACGATTTTTATGGAGGCAACTAATTTAATAACTGGCGTATATCGATTCTTAACTTTGTTTCCGCATTAACTTAAGACTTAAGGAACGAACATGCCAAATTTAAATAATCGATTTGGAAGTCTTCTTTAGAAGACATCGATATTATAGACTTTGAATTTGTGAATACCACAAAACCTACCAATATCTCGAAAATCTAATGCTTTTAATCCCAAGTCTTCAGAACTATCCTGATATATATATATATATATATATATATATATATATATATATATATATATATATATATGTTCCCAAATTCACACTTCATAATGATTTCCAAATCCCTTTCCTTAAAGACCAAAGACCACTCAAATTTGCCAAAGTAAACAGTCAAAGTTTATTCCGACCTAATTAATTTTCTGATAATCTATCGTCTACCTCCCATCCTAAAACCTACCTCGTCCATTCAATAGAAATTGGGTAAGAGTAATGTAAATAGAATGATTTTAATTATGCATGGTGGAAATAATTCGAACACAATTTCTGCGGTAAACTTTTATCTTATGTATAAAGTGGTTCTGGCATAAATGCCAATTTTATTTTGTTATGTAGTACACTTTGCGAACAAATACGACAATGTACACACCGTTTTCGGCAGAATAAGAAGATTTTAACGCAGCAGATACCACGCAACTAGACATTTCAGGCACATTCAGACAAGCAGCTGTGTCTGGTGATAGAAATACAGCTTATTCAGAAGAAACGACACAAATCCTGGTAAAAGAAAAAAATCAACTTGTCAAAATAGGGTTTATTTTACTTCGCGTGGTACTACCGGACTCAGAAGTGAATAATAGTAATACTATATTTGTACACAGTGATAGTGAAAAAAAAAAAGCAATGCATATTATTACACACTGTAAACATTAAAAACATATTGAGTCAATATAATAATATCAAGGGTTCTAAATTATAGTCAATTTGTATTTTTAATGCTGGGTACCTTTCTTTATCCAGGGCAGGAGCTTCTGATGAATTAACTCACCTGAAATTAAAAAAGAATTGATATAATATTAAGAAAATTATTATTCACTTATTTATTAGAGCACCGCAACAAGGGCGACATGCTCTTACATATCTCAAGATATGCCATAAACAGTTAAAAATTAAATGTACTATAAAATATAGGTGGCGACAAAATAGTTAGCTGTCTTTGGAAATGAAAGATAAATAAAGTTAACGAACGAAGTAGGTACTTCTCAGATGATCATTGAATAAAATAAACAGGCCATAGTTTATTGAATGAAAAACTGTCATGTTCAACTGATGGCTGACCATATACGGCTACAGATTTCTTATCATTCCAAAGACAATTTTTTTTTGTTTGTGTATTTCTTATATTTCTTGTTTTCTTCGATTTTCTTATGCGTCTTTATTTATTTATTTTCCTTTAGCCGTATAAGTGGTTATTCACAATCCTTATTGAATCCTTCAGGATGGAACGTCCGAGCGATTCTTAGTCGCATTTTAAATTCCATCTTTTAAAGACATTTTGGAGAAATGAAGGCATGGAATCTCTTGCACCAAAAATAAGGCCGATTACCTCCCAATTTTTGATATTATAACTTCTACCGAAATAGGGAATACACTTTTCATAAATGGATTTTTTCTCCTTGTCGACTGATAAGGGCTGATTCTCGTCTATCTCAAACCTCACAGTTGGATCCAAAAATTATCATTCCAAGGAAATATGTATTGAATTAAATGCAAACACACTGTACATACATACGTATATGAACATAAATGTATGTATGTGTTTTTTTTTTAAATATTTAAATTGTGCGATACGTTTTGACGTGTTTCAAATAGTGCATAAAAGAGTGAATGTATGGACTAAATTTTGTCAGAAGTTCTTGTAGGTCGAGTGGAATGTTCATTTTGCCAAGTGTTTTATATTCAGTGAGTATACGTTTAGTATAAAAAATAGAAAATTATTTTTCTGAAAAATTAACTCATGTTGGGAGGCCTATTCTGAGCCTCGAATGCCGTAATATTGTCTGGCTAAAATATGAGGCTTTACTTCTATCGAAAGTATTTATTGGTTTCATTCTATTAATTTTTATACTAGACTTTGAAATCATCCCTTATAGTCTAATTGGAATAATATCCAAGCGAATAACAGGAAGATCTTAAGACCAAGCCTGGAGAGTTAATTTTTCTAAATAATCATTATTAAAAAAAAAAAAAGTAAGAAATATTTGGACCCATCTTCCTAACGTACAGGCAAGTTTTGAAATTTTTAGCATCATACTAGTCATCTCGTAATATTAAAATACAGAATAAACTTATGTGTATAGTTTTATCAATTCGATTTAGAAAATCAGTATGGGTATTGTTGTGTCACGTTTTTAATTTTATATCACAAGTTGGGGACCCGCTATATGAGTAGGTAATCATAAAGTGCTAAAGCCGGCCCAGCTTAATCCCACTAAATAAGATTGTGGTCTCCGTTTTTTATGAGGTAGGTCAGGATAGGATCTATTAACAGGCTTTCATTTTTAAAGAGTTCCAGCATATTGTTCGATTTATTGATGCTCGTTGTGTTTATAATCATACATTATTCTTCAATTAATATATAATATATTCGTTTCATGACATTGGGGAGCTAGGGATCTTTCCGAAGCTATTTTAATCCAGAACTAAAAAAAGCTGCGTCTCTGGCATTCTGACAGAAAATGTTTGAATGTAAGTTCTGTGATTATATAATGTCATCATCTTATCTTTGATAACTCTTGTCTTAGACGAATACGTCCAATCCGCCGTCGAATGAGAACAACTTCTTCTGTATTTGTAATCTCGATGACATACTTCTTGAGTGAATTTTAAATTTTGTAGGATGCCTCGGTGCATAATAATCTATGATAGAACTTCACTCAAACATTTCATGGTTGTTAGCCAGTACAAAACCTATATATGTTTTCATTGCGCACATAACAGTATAAGTGTATGTGGTCAGTTTGGGGTATGTTATACATACCAACACGGATTTCATGGAGTTCAGCTGTAAAAATATTATTAATTTTCTTGATTATAATTTATTACTCTTAGCAATTTCCGAAGTACTGTAGCTATTTGTTATTGTATAACGGTTAAAGCTCACATACCTCCATATGATTTCGTATTACTAATATAGGCCCTTAAGGAATTTTTCTGATTTTCCAACTTTAAACAACACCTGAGTACATAATTTAAGCTTATTAGATTAAAATTTTTTATTTTTTATTTTTCCCCCTTTTCGTCAAGTTCCTCTATCCAATTACAATAAAAAAAATAAATAAAACTAATGACATCGACCAGAAATATTTGCTCCAATCATTTGCTTATAAATTGTTTTGTCCTCAACGCATTCCTAGCTCTCGTTGGGATCTTTTTTAAATGTATTAAATATTATTTTAACCCATGTCACATTTATTTTATTAAAAAAAAAAACAGACATGTCTTTTTATACATGTACTGTACATACAGGGTGTCCCTAAAATAAACGGCAAAACTGCGGGAATCGATATAAAAGAAAAAAGTCCTTGGCATATTTCTCGTTTTTGCTTCGTTTCCACGAAAAACGCAATAAAACTAAAACACAATTGTGAAAAGGCATTCTTTCATAAGGCACATATAAAAATCATTAAAAATATATGTTTTATCTTCTACTCCCTCCACTCACCCTCCCAGCCCCACCACCAACTCCTTCAATCCTCCCCACCCAAAAATAGAGGAGTTAGTATGCTGTTAATTTTTTGTGGAAAATGAAATAATAGGTCTCCATTTTTTGACCCCTTGACTTAACGCAGATACTATCCACACATTCCTTGATAATAAACTGTTGTTGTTCTTGGAGAAAGGGGTTTTTTTTTTTCTATTTTCGTGGATAACGTGTATAGATTTGGTATTAAGTATTGTTTTATTAAATTCCCCAGGTCCAACTACTTATAAAACATATGTAGAAGCCTAGTAACGCAAAAACGTAAGCGTTAAAATTTTTTTTTTGCTCGAATTTTGCTCAAAAACCCTGTTCCGGTGGACGAAAAAAATATTTGTGTACCAAATGATAATACAATTGCTCCATTTTTGTGCCAGCTAGAGAGCGAAAAGACTATATATTTATGTGTGTGTGTGTGTATATATATATATATATATATATATATATATATATATATATATATACATGTGTGTGTGTAAAACGTGAAACGTTCTAATCGGCACTTCCTAGATTGCTTCAGGAGGCCAACCTCATAAGCGAATTTCCTCCATATGGAGGGAGGGAGAAATGCCCTAATATTGATTTGGAATATCCAAATTGCAAATAAAATGTATGGATCAATCAATTTTGATTGAGCTTTGAAGCATAAATATTAAAAATAAAATATATTAACCACAGACATAAGCATTTCTTATGATAACTATAAGAAACTCTTCCCTTAATAATTAATGTAATTAAAAATGTAAGTTAAAATTAAAATATAAAAAATAAGAAATAACCAATATTAACGGACGAATAACAGAAACTCAAGCTAGCTATAAATAGGTGACGTACTGGAGTCGAGGTGTATTTCCAGTGCTGGAGACGAGGAAAGAGGATGATTGATGCCAGGATCTCTGGAAAAAGCATTTAACCAATTTATCTTGCTCCCTGCTTCCAGTCACTTTCATCTTTCCCCTCTAGTGGCCAGACCTTTAGTTCACTAATTCTAAATAAATAAATATTTTGGTGGTCCGTTGATCGTCTAAGGCGTGTGTAATCTGTGACGAGGTCGTGGGTTCAATTCCCACTAAGCGCAACAAAAGATAAGGCATCACCCCTATCCTCGCTAGAAGAGTGTCGGAACCTGTTGTTTCATCGACATTAAAATTTAAATAAACCAGCAATTATCAGCCCTCATATTTATATTTACTTTCCCTGGTAGTTTCATTCCATTTCCTCTATGGTCTGATGAAATCTTTCACCATGCTTCTAACTGACACAGCCGAGATTTTCTGGAAAAAAAATCAAAAAGAGGAGTGCAAGAAAGGTACTTTGACACTCATATTGCAGACCAGCTTTCTACAATATTTCTGAAATTTCCTAGAAACTTTTTGATAGTTCTCTTAAAACCAATCCATGCCTGTTTTTTTCAGCATCTGCCACCATTTTTTCAAATAATGTATCAAAAATCAACTTTCTAATTTCTGGCCGAACAAATAGTCCCACTTTAAGTTTAGCATCAGATCTTTCATCTTGCAGAATCTATCTTCCAGATATATTGGTAGCAGTTGCCATCCTTATCCAAAGCCTTCACATATTGCTCCATTAAGCCCAATTTTATGTGCAAAGGTGGTAAAAGAACATTTTAGGGGCCCACAAGACACTCATGAATTACATTTTTTATTCCTGGCGCGTGTCTCTCTGCTTCCAATTTTTTTATGTCCAGTGATTGGAGCGGGCTCTACTATCTCATTCACAAATAAAACATGGCGTTTTATTGTTGCCTGATTGCTGGCCTAGTAGCATGCCAATCACGTTTAAATCTTCACAAACCTGCCACTCATGTTCATATTTTAATTTTTCTAGAAGTAATTTTAAGTTATGATGTGTTTCTTACAGCTACATTTGGAGGGATTGGACTTAAAATAAGGCATTTATTGTTACACTTTTGTGTAGCACAGTCATTTCAACAATGCGAACAGTATTATTTTTTCGTTTTCTGTTTTTATTTCAGTTCCATATGCAAAGAACTACATTAAAACATTGTAGGTATAACTACTAATTGTGTAAAAATGGTACGTGGCAGAAAAAGCGATTACAGTTTTGTAATCAGCACATCAAATTTAATAAAGTAGACCTATTTTAGAGGAAACCTCAGAATCATACATATCGGTGTAATTTTTCATGTATAATGCGCGGACCATGCTTAAATTTCTTTTTCTTTCCCTCCATACTGTAAAAAAAATTAACGAACATTCCCAAAATTAATTAAATACATTTCCGAAAGAATGATTAGCAGGCTGTGTGTATAGCAACCCAATAGACTTGGGTCAAACTTTATTTGTATAGAAAACTTTATTTGTTTATTGAATAAAGCTTTTCTTTCTTATTTTTTTTTTTTTTTTTTTTTTTTTTTTTTTTTTTTTTACGGCGCATCAACAAATCTTGGCTATTCTTTCTTATTATTATTATTGTAAGTGTCCAGAATACTTATTTTAAAACTTAACGATATTTTTATTTTACTGCATTAGGTTCACCGGAATGGATCAAGGAATATAATATCTACCGGAAGACAGAACCTTGAGGTACGTAGGACTCCCGGACTCCCTTGTATGTATATCACCTGCCAAATTATGTTTATTACTGTCAAGATAGGGTCCTTCCGAAAGGCGGTAAATTTGAAATATCGAGGAATATGGAAGTGGAACCGGACTCAAGAAATCTGTCAGTGCTGTTTTGGACTGTACATGATTCATGGAGTAAGAAGAGGCAGTCCGGTCCGGTCCTCCATATCATGTGATACTCCCCTCGTCGGTTATTGGGATGCTTCATTCGCGTTTCCTAGCTTCTCTCTTCCTTCTATGCATTCCAGGCCTAAATGAGGTTTGATCATCTCTTATAGGTGGTGTTTTCCTTGCCAATTTTCATGAAAATCGGACCGCCAATGTTGATGGTAGAGCGGTAAGAGGCAAATATGTGTGACCGACTCGCAGGAACTATGTCACGTTAGCACATTCCGTACTTATTGCTAGTGACATTAGTTAAGGAATAGAAACAGATATTAGTATGTTTTGATTATTAGTGAATCATGCAAACAGGTGTTAAAATGTAATATAATTTATTTAAATTTTAACGTCCAGTATTAGTAACTACGAATTTTAGGACGGGTTATCTCTAGGTTAACACCCTTTTCTAGCCGGGATAGTGCTGATGTCTTTTATTTTTTCTAAAGAAAAGCCACCACCCCATAGTGCTCGACCCTTGGTGCTCACGGCCACGGGGCCTCCAAGTGTAATATAAAATCTCGATGAGAAGGAAGATTTTAAGCGCCACAATAAAAAACTGACAGTACCCAAAGCGGTAATTACTCCCTCCGCTGAGAGTTTTATCAGCTTTCGCTCTAGGAAACCCCTTTAACTTTTTAGGAAAACAACTTTAACACTTATTAAATGCAATTAAAAAAAAGAAAGGAAGAACATTTAAAGACATTTAAAAACTGAGGCAAACAGGGACAAAAAACGGTCATAAGAACGAAACACACACTTTGGAGTTTTTTAACACGAATGAGATCGTCCCATAGAACATTATTTTGGAACCATTTTTTAGTAAATTTAGAAAGCTTTCAAGAGGGTACTTACAATTTCCCAACCGTTTTTTGAGATAATTAAAAAAATATACGAATATCCCAAAATTACGCATGTCTGTTAATACATTTTTTTTTCTTCTAATACTTCCATAACTGAAAATGTAACCAAAATTTAAATATCTTATTTCGGAGTAATGTCAAACGTCTAGAAAAATGATCAACTGAATCCATTGTTTCTAAATAACCAAAACCAAACATTAGTTAGGAAAACTAATTTTATTCCCTTTTATCGAAAATGGTTACAGATATCGCTTTAAAAATGGTTCCATTCGTTTTCTTAAGTTCGAAAACCTAAACAAAAAAAAAGAAATCCTGAAAGTATATTAACGCAATAACTTAAGTGCTAAGATTTTGTTAGCATGAAATATTCCGCAAAAAAAACATGTTTCTGTTGACATTCTGGATTCTGTTGGTTAACGAAGTTGACAATGGTTCGGAACTTGATCATCATAACGATTAGGCTTTCATCACCGAGTCACCATTCCAACCCCTCTCAATCATATTGACAAGTGGCGAGTACTCGTTCACACGATTGTCGACAAGTAGCTTTCGTACGGTCCGCCTAGTTAAGTCAGCTGAATGGGCTGTTTACACGAGGTGAAACAACTGTGTAATAGAATGGTGGCGCGGAAGCTTACTTGTCGCATAGTGAATAGAAGACATTCCTATTCACTTGTACTTGTCGTGTTTACTAATATTTGTCTGTTGCTTTGTTTACTCGAAGGTACAAATGCTAAGATGACAAGTACTAACGACAGGTGTGCGCGCGCCAGAGAGTGGAAACGGAAAGAGGCCCGTACATAGCGTTATAAGCCCTCACTGAACCTCTCCCTAAACACACAATCCTTACTAACGCTCACGAGGTGAGGGCTTCCCTGCGATCCCCCATGGGGTCTTTCGCTGTCCATGGGAGATCGCAAGACGGCCCTCGGGGAAGGCCGCCTACTACTGTTGCTTCCGCCCTCTGCAGAGCGCATGAGTCTCGCTCAATACAGAACACCTCCAAATTCTGGCTACTCTGCAGCGGAGCATCCAACCATATGACCACTACGCACGACAGGCAACCACAACGTGATTCCTGCCACCAACCCAACCGTAGTACCATTTTGGAAACTCATGACCGTAACAAGTACTAACGACAAGTACTAATCTCGAGTTAGCCCGTTCAGTTGGATGGAATAGTTCCAATTACGCAAAAGTCTGCGGCAATTACTCCCGACGGGTCCGCCATTTGCATTACTATGTCCATGAAGGACTCGCTACGTGAAACTCAATAAAAACTGATTATGTCTCTTTAAGGAATAGGGAAGGCTATGAGAGGTCAGGCAAGGGAAATAGTGTTTAATATTTATTAATACTTACAAGGGGAGTATACAGCGATGGGGTCACCGATTTGGACCAATTTTTTTTTTCTGGTGATTCTACATCGAAAAATAGTCGAAACGTGTCCGAGCGTTCCGTCCAATGCGCCTTAGGAGCCGAGAAATAAAATAAAATAGGTTGAAAGTGCTTTATTTTTTAAATCGAATTTAGAAAATGATATCGACATGATTCTTTCACCAATTCATTTGTTTTATGGAGTAGATTAAAAGAAAAATATAATCGTTAAAAATTAATTTATATTTCCTCAAATATATTCAAAAATATGCTATTGTTTTCAGGTAAACTAGTATTATACATTTTTTCACACCAAAAATAATAGCACATTTAAAATCACCACCCCAAGAAACCCCAATATACTGAATATCATTGAAAACAAAAAATAATGATTTTTCCTAGTCTGGAAGAGGCTAAATATTTGTAAGCGAAAAAGTAATGTGACGTTTTGGAATTCAATATCTCCCCTTGAGATAATCCGATTTTTAAGTCATTGAAATCATTCGAGAGAAAAAAAACTCCTTTTTCTAGCCATATAAATGACTATTGTCTTATCCCAAAAGGTACTTGCGAAAAATGGTTTTCAAAATAAAAATAGAATGTAAACTTTTTTGCATATAACGTCAATTCCAGAACACGTAGAAACACACCGATTGGACGGAAATGTGTCACATTATGGCCTTTATTGGCCTTCCAAGTTTGGTTTGGATCGGGTAAATATTCTTGGAAATATGGCCGGATTCTTGAATCTTTAACAAAATCTTAGGGGTCCCCCCCTTAGCGAAATTTAAAATACATTTTTTTTTTGTAATATTCCCAAAATTTGAATTTAGAGGGTTTTCAATGTGCTAAAAACTAATCTGACATCCGTTTTTAAATAAGAAATTGTTTTACATACTCGACTCTGAAGAAGACATTATTATACCCAAATATTTCATATACCTACATTTAAAAAGTTATCGATTATGAAACAATTTTTGATTTAAAAACGGATGTCAGATTCGTTTTTAGAACATTGAAAAACCCCTAAATTCAAATTTTGGGAATATTACAAAAATAAAAAAAAAAATATATTTTAAATTTCGCTGAGGGGGGACCCTTAAAATTTTGTTAAAGATTCAAGAATCCGACCATATTTCAAAGAACATTTACCCGATCCAAACCAAACTTGGAGGGTCAATAAAGGCCATAATTTAACACATTTCCGTCCAATCGGTGTGTTTCTACGTGTTCTGGAATTGACGTTATGTGCAAAAAAAGTTTACATTCTATTTTTATTTTGAAAACCATTTTTCGCAAGTACCTTTTGAGATAATACAATAGTCATTTATATGGTTGGAAAAGGGAGTCTTTCTCCTTTCGAAAGATTTCAATGATGTAAAAATCGGATTATCTCTAGGGGAGATATTGAATTTCAAAACGTTACATTACCTTTTCGCTTACAAATGTTTAGTCTCTTCCAGACTAGGAAAAATCATTATTTTTTGTTTTCAATGATATTCAATATATTAGGGTTTCTTGGGGTTTTGATTTTAAATCTGCTATTATTTTTGGTGTAAAAAAATGTATAATACTAGTTTACCTGAAAACAATAGCATATTTTTGAATATATTTGAGGAAATATAAATTAATTTTTAACGATTATATTTTTCTTTTAATCTACTCTATAAAACAAATGAATTGGTGAAAGAATCATGTCGATATCATTTTCTAAACTCGATATAAAAAATAAAGCACTTTCAACCTATTTTATTTTATTTCTCGGCTCCTAAGGCGCATTGGACGGAACGCTCGGACACGTGTCGACTCTTTTTCGATGTAGAATCACCAGAAAAAATTTTTTCCAAATCGATGACCCCATCGCTGTATACTCCCCTTGTTAGCAGAAGCTAAGGCTGAAACAATTTAGACTAACGTTGTCTGTTCAAATAGATGTTTAAAAAGAAAAGGGCGTGGCCTATATTCCCGGTAGAAAATTGGCGGTCTCTCAGTAATAATTTTATCACTATGAAATTTAAAACGTCTTCAGCCTTAGCTTTGGCAAAGTATTGATAAATATTAAACACTGTCTCCTTTGCCTGACCTCTCATATCCTTCCCTAGTCCTAAACGAGCATGGGCGAATATAGAAAATAACTTCGGGGAAGGCTGGAGGAATTTCGGGGGGGGGCTGAGAGCATTTTGTAGGTAGAAAATAATAACAATCTATAACTTGGAATACTTAGCCAAGTAAAACGTTATTGCACCCAAAAGAAATTATTTTGTCTGAACTAAGTGATATTATTTATTTTTAAGGTTTTTATGACACATTTTAACCGATTTCAGGAGGGCTACAGCCCCCTCAGCCCTCCCCCTTATATAGACCCATGTAATCGAGGCATAATCAGTTTTTAATTAGTTTACCGTAGCGTGTTCTCCATTGAAATAGAAATGGAAATGGCGGAGCCTTGGGGAGAAATTCTCGCCGACGATCGCGCATGAGCAATTGAGCTCCTGGGTTTATCTGAACAGGCTATGTGGCATGATTGAGAGCCACATAAATAGCTTAATGCAGCATTTTTTATTTTTTAACTTTTGAATATAAATATTAATTTTCTATTATCACTAGTATTTTCTTGTAGCATTCATAAAACAAATTCTACAATTTTTATTATAGTTTTATGTATTTAGATAATTTACATATGGGTCGGTTTTTCTGGCAATAACTAAATTGGGTTAAGGGGTATTCTACAAGCAGCCCAATTTAGTTTATTTTTTAAATAACGTTTTCCCGTCTCTTCTATCTTCCAGAAACTCGTTAAGATTTTTAATCTTCAACTATGACATTTTATTATCATTTATAAACCACAATAAAAACGAACTACTATGAGAGCTGTATAATAATTGCAGTAAAAAAAAAATCGAAGGCGATGTCCTAATGAGGGGGCACAAAGGAATATAATTATGAGTAAAAACTCATTTTTCGCCCTTCTCTCAAACGAAACCTCATTATGCTGATGAATATTTTGTACCTCAAAAGTGTTAGGGCCTGCCTTTTATAAAAATGTTAGAGGAAAAATGAGAAGAACTCCTTTTTAAGCAGAAATTCATTGAAACCATGTGTAAAATTCTGCAGATTTTCTTTACTCTTTAACGATTTTGAATATAAAAAAAATTGTTTTTGTTTATATACACCTAAACGTAAAAAAGGTTTCCTACTGAGATATCCTAGAATAGCAGAAAATTAATGTGAACATCTCTTCAAGGCAAGAAAAATGTTTTCATTAAATTACCAGCTGAATACCCGTGTTTCGTCAAGGCAGATAAGTAGTTATTTAATTACGTTAAATTATGTATCATCAAAATTAACGTTACTATACAATTTTGTGCAGTTTATTATAGTATGGTTCCCGTCATACTATATGTTATTCATCAATTGATAAGTAATCAAAGTATAATGTTTCTTGACACTGGGACGCTCCCGACAAGTGACAACAAACAGATAACCTAGATATAACCCGTTATCTATGTGTAAGGAGAAGTGTCCTCCTTATTCTCTGTTTTTATTTTAAATTGTAGATTCCTGATAATGAACCTAAACATGTTCAAATATAAATTAATGTTTTAAACAATTTTGGAGAGCAACTCCAGCTAAGTTACTTCAATACTGTAGCATGTTTTATTTTGACATTAAATGAGATTGGGTTAGCAGTGCAGTCCCATTCGAAGCCTTCTCAGGACTATTTTTCTCGATTAGTTTGATTATATGACTAAATATAATAATATATAAATAAATAAATAATGTAAACAATTCTCATCGAAATGTGACATCAATGAATTGCATACAAAAGCGCTGTTTGTTGCTCAGGTAACCTGAGGTTGACCTAACAGCTACATGAGGGAATTCCTCCTGAATGCCCATTCCGATGATAATTGTGTTGTGTGGAGCCATTGAAAAGTTTTAAAGCGATATCGGCCATTGGTCGATGCCCGGCCGACAGGGAGTTGTCGACAATGGGAAGATGCTTGTCGGCTTGAGATGAAATGGCTGCACTAAAAGGGGAGCACTGGACAGTGCTGACGTGCCTTTCTCGTGTTGGCAGTACTTCTGCTTTTCATAGAATAGTGACCTATCCATCATCTATGTGGAGTAAGTCAGAGCAGCTTTCATGGGACTCTCGCCATTATCTGGGATGATATGTACATAAGATCTTAGGTTTGTCACATTTAAATAAAATATGTGCGGAAATGTTTATATCATTAGTGAAGCAGCCAAATCTACTGGTACGAGTAACTATATATATATATATATATATATATATATATATATATATATAATGAGGTTTTAAGAAGTCAGGGAGTAGTTGGGATTCGGCTGCGAACAACAATCAGATCTCCGTAAAATCTATGTTTTGAAGTTTCGGCATGCTCTTTGGGAGCTTTTTTCACCTAATAAATAAGCAAGTATATAGAAATACCAAAAGAATAATTGAAAAGAGTAAAAACAACCCCGCCTCCCTAAAAAATAACGTTTAAAAAAAGAGTCCAATTCCAAAGGCCCCTCCCAAAAAAAGTTTGCCTATGAATGGATGGTTGTTGTAAATGCTTTCCATAGAGTGTAAAGAACTCAATGAATCAATACAAATTATAATATAACTTTGCTCTATGTTATTTGATTTGAACAGTGATAAATGTATACCTAGTAATTCTGCAGTGTAAATGCTTTCCATACAGTGTAAAGAACTCAATGAATCAATACAAATTATAATATAACTTTGCTCTATGTTATTTGATTTGAACAGTGATAAATGTATACCTTGTAATTCTGCAGTGTAAATGCTTTCCATAGAGTGTAAAGAACTCAATGAATCAATACAAATTATAATATAATTATGCTCTATGTTATTTGATTTGAACAAATAAAATAACATAGAGCGTGATAAATGTATACCTTGTAATTCTGCAGTGTAAACTGTAAGTGTAGTCGTGTAATTTGATGGTATTGATTTAATTTTCTGTGATCGCTGCAGCGCCGGTCCCGTGGTTACTTTTAGATCCGTCTGTAAATGTAAAGAGTGCTGTAGGATTGTCTTTGGGAATTGAATTGTGCATGTAGTTTCTGAATTCTCCTCTGTAAGCAAATAAACGTTTACACTCCTCCCTGGAGTTTAAAGAACTTTAAAATTAACCTAAAAACGACACAGTTCAATGAAAGTTGTGATATCACAGTATTGGGCATAGTTTTAGGCCTTGTCAAGAACCTACTAATACCCTCTCGATTATATGTGTATTTCCAACTCGGCCAGTTTTGGTAAAATGATGGCCGCTATGACGATAGGATTTATTATAAAATTTCTGGCATTTAAAGAATTTAGGCCCTTAGGGTAAAGATTCTGGGTTATTATAAACGCTCTGATGGCTTAAAACGATCGGGTTTTATGAAATCTATTAAAACTGTCATCCATTCAACACATAAACGTCAGTTTTATTTTATCAATTGAATTAACCAGTTTCTTTATAATACCAAACGGGTGAAGAATAACCCTTCAAAACTTTTTCAAACTTTCCATTTATTCTCCCATCACTACGTTTCGGACACCCAGGTCCATCTTCAGGCAATCTACAATAGTATATTTATTTCAGACATTACATCCTCCAAAACTATTTACTAAATTTTATTGTCATAATTTTAAACTCACCATGTCCTGTTCATTACTCAAGTTACACTAAACAGTCATACAATAAATAAACATGATTCCTGTAAGGAACCAAGTCAAAAATTCCACCTACATCAAACACTCATTATCACAGCCATATTAGACTTTATCAAGCTTCCTAGGCCTATTATATTTGGTATAACTACAAACTAAATTAAAACATTACAATTCAATTAGTCAAAATATATAATAAATTATGTATAACATATCACAGACAAATTGTGTAATCTCTACTTAACATTTGTTTTATTAACATATTTAATATACAATACACTGAGGTATGTAACCCAGATATTTAAACTGTGAAAGTAATCTGTTACACTGTCATCAAAAATTAATTTTATTTAATATGTCAACATAATGTTGTCCTATACCTTTAACATCTGTTTTGTAATTAATGGTTCTATTGATATTTTTAGTAATGTAAATTGATTCAGTAAATTTTCTAGCTTTATTATCACTAACAGTTTTTAAAATCTTAACATTGTCATAATCAAACTTATGCTGTTTGGTGATAGCATGATTTGCCAATGCTGTGGTATTGACATTTTTACTATTATTGCAATTATAAATATGTTGTTTTAACCTATTTTTTAAATTTTGGGAAGTTTCCCCTATGTAACATTTATCTATGCATTGCTTGCAATTAATTTGATAAATCACATTTTGTTTATTTATACTATTTATTCTATCTTTCATATTACTTAATGCATTTGTTATTTTATTATCATTATAAAGACCAATCTTTAAATTAGTATGGTCATACTTCTTTAATCCTTTCCTTATTTTTTCAGTTAAACCAGGAATATATTTTAATTAATGAGCTATATTATTACCCATTACATTACACTGCTCTCTACTAGTATTTTCTCCATTCTCTTCAATAGTTTTGTTTAATAGTTTAAAATAATCAGTTATTAAATTAGGCTTATTATCATTGGATCTCACCTTAAATTTGCATGCTTGTGTTATTAGTTTCTCTTGTGATTCCTGTATTATGGTTGGACTACTCTTTGTATTATTACTAATACTAGTTTCTTTATTTTACACTAGCTGAATACCCATGCTTCGTACCGGCAGATAAGTAGTAATGTTATTGCGTTAAATAATGTATCATCAAAATTAACTTAAAAGCACAATTGGTTTGATCCATTCCTCAGACCTTAATAAGTTTTTTATTTATTTCATCATTTTACAATGTTTCGGCCTTCAGGTCATTTTCAATATCTTATTTTTAGCAGCCTCTTTTTTAAAACCTGTTAAGTTTAGGCCTTGTCATCCTGCCAATTCTTCTCATAAAAATTCAAATTTTACAGGTATATTCAAAATCTTAATCACAGCCATTTTCTTTTACATTCCCCCTATAGCAATGTCAAGGCCTAGACTTAACAGGTTTTAAAAAAGAGGCTGCTAGAAATAAAATATTGAAAATTGCCTTGAGGCCGAAAAGTTGTAAAATGATGATATAAATATAGGACTTATTAAGGTCTGAGGAATGAATCAAACCAATTGTATTTTTAAATTAGACTGACCTCAGAATTCCATCCTTTTTTTTGGGGAAAAAAAGGATAATTTAAAAAAAAACAAAACAAACAAATCAAAATTAACGGTACTATACATTTTTTGCAGTTTCTTATAGCACGGTTCCCGTCATACTATATCAGGACCTTGGAAGAGCAAGGGCGAATCAGAAAAATCTACTTTTTATTATTTTATTTTCTGATTCAGAAAGATGTAGGTAACACGACGCATCGCCTTGTTTCTCTGGTTCGCCTTTAGTTCTCTCACAGTTTCAAGTTAAAGTGAATAGCACCAGAATCATGAAAAATTCAATGTCCTATTTCAAGGGTGAATCCCAGGTCTAAAACGCCCTTACTAGCATTTTGTTACCCATAAATCACAAAAATTATAAGTAAAACATTGAATTTCAATTGTATACTTTTTCAATGAGATTTATGAATCAGTAATCCATAGAGTAAACATTTGCCCTTGCTATCCTGAAGCGCTTCTAGAACTTTGAATTCAATTTCCCAACATCCGGAGTTCCTGATTCGCCCTTACTCTTCCAAGGTCCTGATATGTTATTCATCAATTGATACGTAATCAAAGTAAAATATTTCTATGGGGCGCTAGGGACTAGTATCTTCGAAACGGAAAGAGATAACCCGTTATCTATAGGTTACATGAGTTTAACCAGTACAGGTTAAAATTCGTTGTCGATAATAAATGGACGTTATAATTTAATAATATATGTTTCCATGATTTCATTTGGAAACACCCATTATATTTGTGAGCATTACCATGAAGTGTTCTGACTGAGGAAAACAATTTAAGAAAAAAATTGTGATATACAACTGATACGAGATTTTTATTGTGTCATCTTTTAATTATAAGTTAATATTCAACTTATTCATCTGATGTAAAAGAAACATTATGGAAATAATATGTAGAATATAAAAATTGGAGCATGTAGAAAAAGGAAGTGAAACTAAATTACTACAGTATATTAAACAGAAGGATTGTTTGGAAAAGGTTTTCATTAAATAGAAATGTTTTCAATGAATATTCACGTGACAAAGGTTATAATTTTGCCTACAAATAAAGAGTGTCTCGTGACTATAATTTGTAAGCAAACATGCATATTTACCCATAAAAATCAGATTAAAGAGGACTTCATTAAGGAAATGGGACTCTTGTTTGCTTAACAAAAAAAAAAAAGAGGTTCTTTAATTTATTTTGACTAGCACAAAGAGTAGAATTACATGGTAGGATTCCCCCTTGTGACGGAAGGCGACCATTTAATCACACTAAGGTTTCTTTTATACACTCTTTGTTGCTGTGATAATTTTTCTTTGATTATAGATATGCTTAAGGTAGGTACATATTTATTTAGTTTATTTAAATTTAAAAATATCACAAACTTAGGACAGAAATTTAGAAATTACTACACCGAATTTACCGAATAGACGAATGAATATATTTAAAAAAAAGGAATTGTACTTATTTTATCTATAATCATTACTGTAAAAGCTAAGGGATTTAAATTCACCTTTCAATGGATGTAGTGTATAAACCACATAAATTTAAATGTGATAAGCAAAATGAATCTTGCAATAATTGTAGATTTCATTAAAAAACCCCCTTTATAATAAACAGAGTGCGGTCTTGAATTCGATTGGCGCTGGCGGTAGAGGATTTTCATCTCTATCCTGGCTAGAAAAGGGTAGTAACCTATAGGCAAGCCGTCTCGAAACTCTCCGTTAATAATAAAGGGTCGTTAAAATAAAAATAATATTATCCAACTTTCCGCGATAAAAATAATATAATAACGTGTACCCCTATTGCCATGTGGAAAGCTTGCTCTAGAAACAATTATGTTTTGATATTTCATGAGAATTTAATCACCTACTCCAAAGACCTGTGGATTTTACACCAAAGAAAAGGTGAGATTTTATGTTTGCAAATGCACAGAAAATTTACAGCATCACAAATAACTCACTCCAGTTTCTTCAATGTGCACCGGGCCTAAAGTTTCATGTAACTCTCGTTTTCAGCAACCTATGGTTTTCTATCTATGCCTTGCAAGCAACATGAGTTTCACGAAACCAGTTTCTTCAGTGTGCACCGGGCCTAAAGTTTCATGTAACTCTCGTTTGCAGCAACCTATGGTTTTCTATCTATGCCTTGCAAGCAACTTGAGTTTCACGAAACCAGTTTCTTCAGTGTGCACCGGGCCTAAAGTTTCATGTAACTCTCGTTTGCAGCAACCTATGGTTTTCTATCTATGCCTTGCAAGCAGCTTGAGTTTCACGAAACCAGTTTCTTCAGTGTGCACCGGGCCTAAAGTCTCATGAAACTCTCGTGTGGAGCAACCTATGGTTTTCTATCTATGCCTTGCAAGCAACTTGAGTTTCACGAAACCAGTTTTTTCAATGTGCACCGGGCCTAAAGTCTCATGAAACTCTCGTGTGGAGCAACCTATGGTTTTCTATCTATGCCTTGCAAGCAACTTGAGTTTCACGAAACCAGTTTCTTCAGTGTGCACCGGGCCTAAAGTCTCATGAAACTCTCGTGTGGAGCAACCTATGGTTTTCTATCTATGCCTTGCAAGCAACTTGAGTTTCACGAAACCAGTTTCTTCAGTGTGCACCGGGCCTAAAGTCTCATGAAACTCTCGTGTGGAGCAACCTATGGTTTTCTATCTATGCCTTGCAAGCAACTTGAGTTTCACGAAACCAGTTTCTTCAGTGTGCACCGGGCCTAAAGTCTCATGAAACTCTCGTGTGGAGCAACCTATGGTTTTCTATCTATGCCTTGCAAGCAACTTGAGTTTCACGAAACCAGTTTCTTCAGTGTGCACCGGGCCTAAAGTCTCATGAAACTCTCGTGTGGAGCAACCTATGGTTTTCTATCTATGCCTTGCAAGCAACTTGAGTTTCACGAAACCAGTTTCTTCAGTGTGCACCGGGCCTAAAGTCTCATGAAACTCTCGTGTGGAGCAACCTATGGTTTTCTATCTATGCCTTGCAAGCAACTTGAGTTTCGCGAAACCAGTTTCTTCAATGTGCAATTGTTATTGATAAAATGTATTATTTAAACTTTTATTTTTATTTCCATTTTAAAAATTAAAAGTACAAAAAAAACTTTTGGGCTCAAACGTTTTTATAAACTTTTTACAGTTATTTTTCAGCCTAAAAAATAAATTTTTAAAGTAATTGTTATTAAAATACTCAATAGGTTTAGGTTTAAAGGAATAGATTTAAGATACTAATTTGGGTGTGTTTCGCCGAATTCGCGTCGCGCCAAATGTACAGTTTGGCGTTTCTTCAAGTGTTGCGTCACGTCGTTTTGATTCGCTTAAAATTCTTTACTGTTACATAATATGTGCTGGAATAGTGTGAATGTGAAGAAGGAATGGCGGATATGGGAAGTGGGAGAGTCGGAGTGGGAAAGAGAAAGAGTGTGTGTGTGTGAGAGAGAGAGAGAGAGAGAGAGAGAGAGAGAGAGAGAGAGAGAGAGAGAGAGAGTACCCACTTCAAGCAGGTGGTAACGTTGAAAATTTTAAGAAATGGTTCAAAAATATTTTCATGTATTCAAAAGCATATTATGTTAAAAATCTAAAATGACAAAAATATAAAAGCTTATTCAAAATTTGAATACTTAACACATTATACCTTCAAGTGAATAACCTAATCAATCAATAAATAATTATTCAATACATTTTTGCCCAAACCACTATTGAATAAGAATCAATTGTATAATGCCTTTATCTGGTCCAGGGTATATTGGATGTCAAATGACCCCCAAACCCCCTGAATTAAAAAGTGCGTAATGGTTCAAGTGGCTGAAAATTTCTTATATGTCAAAGACATTTTACTATATCAAGACATTTTGTTGAACACATTTTCCTTAATATATTCACCTCCATAAGTAACAAACGCTCAAGGTCCCACCTTTAAGAGTTTCAGGTATAGAAAACCAACATAATCCTAACATTCTTGATTAAAATACTGAAAACGTTTATAAAAAAAAAGATGAATTACATTAACTTTTATTTTCATTTCCTATATTTTAAGGGTTTCTAAATAACTTTTACTCCTAAAACTTTTAAATAAAAGTTCTTTTTTAATAGGTATTTTTTCACTTATAAATTAAATGTTTCTTTTTAACTGTTACATTTTAACTTTTTCTATATAAAAATAACTGTTTCGATCCATGACTTACATATTTTGACTTGATACACATGTAGGTCTTGATCCGGGTCATAGGCTAGTAAGTTATAAAGACTGTAGTATACATAGATAGTAACTAATGATCAGTTTTTTACAGCAGGTACAGTGCGCAAATAGCATTTAGTGAATATCGCAATTCTTTTAGTTTTTAGTTTAGTTTAATTTAATTTTTTAGCATAGCCAATACCAAAAAAAAAAAATTGGTTCTCACAAAAAAGTGATTCATTAAAAAAAAAGTGGTATTCCGTTTATAGTAAGAAACCCATCCCAAAACACGGGACAGAAAAATTTGAAATTTTGCATGGACACTCCCTTTAGGATGTAAACACTCACTAAGAGAGTTTTTTTTTTATATTCAAACTTTTAAGTATTTTTTAAGCATTTTTCGATGGGTTAGAATAGTTAGTTGGTTTTAAAGAGTGCATGCTCGCCTACGTTGCTACGCCAGGCTGCATACGTTGCTAGGACGATAACAATCTAGCTGTTACAGTACTATATCTATTTCATAATATTATTTGTATTTGCGGTTCGTTTCAACTATGATGGCAGACCATAAATTACTAGAAACAAACTGTGATTTTGTCCGTCATAGAGTTTACGCTATACCTGGTGATGTTCGATCCGTGGTAATAATATCCGGAACCCTTGCACAGCCTCCTCACCCATCAACATCCCCAGTCAGAGCACTTCTTGGTAATGCTCGCAAATATAATGGGTGTTTCCAAATGACACCTTGGAAACATAAATTTTTAAATTTTAACATCCAATTATTATTCGAAACGAATTTTAACCTTTACTGGTTAAACTCCTGTTACTGGTAACATATTGATAACGGGTTATCTCCAGGTTATCTGTTTGTTGACACTTGTTCGGAGCGCCCCAGTTTAAAAAAAAATAACACTAAATGAACTATATATATATATATATATATATATATATATATATATATATATATATATATATATAGCTGATATGCATTATTCTAGAAGTTTACAATACACTTAAATACTACTGTATGTAATATATGTGCAGCTGATATGTATTATTTCTAGATGTTCAATACTGATATTTTTATTAGTTTTGAATTTACATGTGTACATGGTAAAGAATCAAGAATTTCAGATTATTTCCAACATGTAAACAAATTCGTATTATTCTTTACATTTTAAATTCGTTACATATAATCAATATATTTATTATTGTGGATTACGTCTATATGTCGGCCGAAATAATTATTAATCTACTATAGATTTGTCAAATACCACTCACTGACCTATTATGGCACACCAAACCACTTGACAGATCAATTTGAAATTTTACATGGACACTCCATTTAAAACGTAAACACTCGCTAAGAAGGGTTTTTTTGATATTCAAATTTTTAAGTATTTTTAGGGGGGTTTGAATTTTTAGTTGGTTAGAGCAGGCAAGCCTAGGCAGCAAGTGTTGCAAGGACGATAACAGGTCAGGTGTTACCTTACTGTAATAATTTTATAAAATTATTTTTATTTGTGGTTCATTTCAATTATGATGGCACACTAAACTGTGATTTTGTCCCTCATAGAGCTTACGCTATACCTGGTGATGGTCCATCCGAGGCACCCATCAGCATCCCCAGTCAGAACACTTCTTGATAACGCTCCCAAATATAATTGATGTTTCCAAGTGACATCTTGGAAATATACATTTTTAAATGTTAACGTCCATTTATTATTCACAACGAGTTTTAACCTGTACTGGTTAAAATACGTTGTCAATTTTAACAACAAATTTATAGGTTACCAGTAAACACCTGTCACTTTTAACACATAGATAACGGGTTATATCTAGGTTATCTGTTTGTTGTCACTTGTCCGGAGAACCCCAGTGTCAGGAAACATTATACTTTGATTACTTATCAATTGATGACTAACATATAGTATGACGGGAAACGTCCTGTAATAAACTGCACAAAATTATATAGTAGCGTTAATTTTGATGATAAATTATTTAACGTAATAAAATAACTGCCGTGACGAAGCACGGGTATTCAGCTAGTTCATGATAAATACAAGAAGAGGAGTTACACAATCACACAGCTGATAACACCATTAGAGTGTTAACAAAATTAACGAAGGGTTTACAACCCTGTTTCATTGGACATATCTTTGAGGCCATAATAATTCGGGTTGGGAGTTCGAAAATAGAAAATAAACAAAAACACTTTGCCGTTGTGTGGGCTAGTCCAGTTTGTTCGCCAGACACTCAAACCGAATTAGTCGACAAATATAGTCTTCCAACCCACCCTCTCTCTCTTTCTCTCTCTTTCTCTCTCTCTCTCTCTCTCTCTCTCTCTCTCTCTCTCTCTCTCTCTCTCTCTCTCTCTCTCTCTCATAATTAGAACTGTTTTCCTAATAAAATAATTTATTTTAGAATTTTTAGTAGAAGAGTTTCTTGAATTTGTATGGCTAAAATAAATAATCTAGAAGCAACGCTTAAGAAAATTATACTTCTAATTTCATTAATTATACAGAAACGAAACCAGGAATGAATAAAACATGCTGATAATAAAATATATTTACGGATAAATTATGCAAAGCCTAAAGGTATCATGAAAAGTAATTGTGCTGCGTATTGAATAAAGCCATGAATACTTTACTGAGTCTATGAAGTTATACGAGGAGCAATAAAAAAGCTATAACCCGTTGTAGTAGAGTCTTTACCCGGCACGAAACTTCCTAAACACACACCTTTAGGCCATTCTGGGCGGATATGGTATGTCTTGGGTTCGCCATCAAGGAGGATCTTAGATATTTTGGGGCCTTTATAAATGTAGATTTTTTTTATGGGCCTTGTCAAAACCAGGTTTACGCAACTTACTACGTCTTGCACAAGAACTTATAAAAGTCTGACTCGCAGAAACTGCTTATCATAGCTTGTTTTAATATAATACATTTAATAAAGAAACTATTAATATACAGCTTTTAAAATTGTTAATATTTTTACTGTAACTTAAGGTTTATCAGCTTTTTTAGTTGAATATAAATTTAAATAGCTTATGGATTGAATAAACAGAACGCAGGGATTCCATCAACTTAGCGCACTTCTCTTTTTATCCCTTGTGTGATTTGAAAACAGTGGAAGGTTTCTTTTGCTATTTCGTGAAAAGTATAAAAGCGTGCAAAAATGAGAAATGAAATCCCAATGAGAAGATTACATGCGCCACAAGAAGCTGAAATTATTCACTCCTCCTTCTAAACTTTCGCTCTAGTAAAAAACTAATACAAATACGATCCTCGTTACCTCATCTTGTTTTACTAAAGTACAGATTTTACTGTTAAATGCAATACAAAAAAAAAAACAACAATTAAAAACTGAGGCAAACATGAAACTGAAAGGCTCAAAAGAACGAAACCAAGACTTTAAAATTTTAGGCACCGATTTCTCCAAATGAGAGCGTCCTATCGAAAATGTCTTTAGAACTTTATGAAAAAAAAAAAAAAAATAGTGAGCTTTCGAATGGTTACCGACCACTTACCACGATTTCCGAACGGTTTTCTAGATACCTAAGAAATCGACAATTTGATATACGACATTTCTAAAACTGTTCATATGTGTTAATCAATTTTTTTTTCTCAAATACTTCCTTAACTTCAAAACTATCGAGCATGTCAGTACAACACTGACTGTCGCAATCTTTGTTATTTACTTTCGATTCATTAAAATTATTTTTCAGTGTTTAATAAATTGGATTGTAGACACCAAATGAGGATGTCATTGGATGTTCTGGCGTCAGATTTAACTTGGTTGGGGGCTGCTATTGAAATATGAATAATGAAATATTCACTTCCTTATTTCTTTCTATCATTCATGGATTTATTAGTTTATCATATCAATAAGGGCCAATCAGAGGGCTTGTTCGCCCCTTAGCACCTCATATGAACACACATTGAATCTTATAAATGGCATTACTTTTATGCATATATATTTATCATATTTTGCTTCTTTATATGACTACTCGCTCCCTTTATGATAATATTCAAATTGAAATTCTATCGTTTCAAACGCACAAAATATGTAAGTCGTTTAGGTTTACACCTAAATCGGAAGTACATTTCAATCAGAAATTTCAATTTACTATTTTGCGTCTATCCTACCTACGACGCAATCTGGACGTGTTATCGACAAATATATATTATCAGTCCCTTAGGAGGCCAAGAGGGCCCAGAGGGGCAGATACTGTCTAATTCTTGACAATATTGCACACTAGGTAGACAGTATAGTCACTATCAGTCCCTTAGGAGGCCAAGAGAGCCCAGAGGGGCCGATACTGTCTAATTCTTGACAATATTGCACACTAAGTAGACAGTATAGTCACCATCAGTCCATTAGGAGGCCAAGAGAGCCCAGAGGGGCAGATACTGTCTAATTCTTGACAATATTGCACACTAAGTAGACAGTGTAATCACTATTGCGTAGGTTACCATTAATAAATTAAGTAAAGGCTGGTTTGGCATAGGGATGGTCAGGGAGGCCGAATCAGTCCCTTAGGAGGCCAAGAGGGCCCAGAGGGGCAGATACTGTCTAATTCTTGACAATATTGCACACTAAGTAGACAGTATAGTCACTATTGCATAGGTTACCATTAATAAATTAATTACAGGCTGGTTTGGCCAAGGGACGGTCAGGGAGGCCGAATCCATCGCACGAACGAAGACACTTGAAAATAAAATGTTTAGTACGCTCGGGATTTGAACTTAGGCATTCCAGCATATATATGGTTGACGTCTTAAGCGATGTGTCTCTCTATCTAAGCGAGGTGCGAAACATTGTATAAATTATTCCTCTCCCAACTTATACTAAACATTGTATAAATTATTCCTCTCCCTCTAAGAATATGTGAGCAACAACCGGCCGGCTGTAAGATTTGATCCCAAAAAAAAAACATAAATGTGAAATAGAGGCCAAGTTCCTCCCCCCCACAAAGAAACACTCCCTTCCCCAAAAATATCCCCTCCTAAAACCCCCCAAAACGCCTTACCATCCTACACTCCAAAAAAGTAGTATGAGTTAGTGTATTAAGTGCACCATATTTTCAACCAAAAATATTTGCCAATACAAGAGATGATACAAGAAAGAAATGTCCAAGTTCATTACTTGGAAGACCTCATAGTTACTTACTAAGAACAGTAAAGACATTTCAACTGACCTTTAAAAACAACTATAAAAATACTTATATCCAGTTACTAAAATATCACTTTCCTCAACCAGGTACATTCTTAAACATGGCAATGTTTAGTTTTCTCTCTAAAGATAATTTCGGCACAAATAAAACATTGCCAGGTTTAAGAGTATGCCTGGTTGAGGAAAGTGATATTTTAGTAACTGGATACAAGTATT
This sequence comes from Gonocerus acuteangulatus, assembly GCA_946811695.1. Classification (NCBI taxonomy): domain Eukaryota; kingdom Metazoa; phylum Arthropoda; class Insecta; order Hemiptera; family Coreidae; genus Gonocerus; species Gonocerus acuteangulatus. Next base: position 52,850,473 of record OX328130.1, read on the forward strand.
TTTATTGTTGTTTTTAAAGGTCAGTTGAAGTGTCTTTACTTTTCTTAGTAAGTAACTATGAGGTCTTCCAAGTAATGAACTTGGACATTTCTTTCTTGTAAAATCTCTTGTATTGGCAAATATTTTTGGTTGAAAATATGGTGCACTTAATACACTAACTCTTACTACTTTTTTATCCCGAGGATTAAGATCACAATAGGGAAAGTGTAGAAGGCCTTCAAGAAAAAGATAAGAACAATTTTGGGTTTGTGATCCTAAACTTTGGAATTTAGATGGCTCGACTTTGAAAAACTTAGTATCTGCTGTCAAGAATATTATGCAGTTAACCCCTACGACTTTATTTACTACATTTAAGAAAGAAGTCACAACTGTTGTTGTTAAGATGCGTCGAAATGTTTCTTAAAACATCAAATATAGGTTCTCCTTACCAAGACGATTCATTTGATACCCCACATGATGGGTTTCAGAAGGAATGATGGCTTTCCGATGGAACAAAAAGTGCAAAACGTCATAGGTAATATGAAACTCCCGTATCAAGACCTACCTGCATGCCAAGTTTGGTCAAAATAGGTCAAACGGTGTGAATTTGTATAAGGAGAAACATACAGACAGACAGCTGAAAGACCTTTTTTACCTAGCCTATGAAACTACCCGGATAAAGACCTACCTATGTACCATGTTTGGTCAAAATCGGTCAAATCATGTGGATTTGTATAAGGAATAAATAGTTAGGCAAACAACTGATAGACGATTTTGAACCAGCCTATGACATTCCCCGGATCAAGACCGACATGTGTGTCAAATTTTGTCAAAATCGGCCAAACGGTGTGAATTTGTATAAGGAACAACCAGACAGACAGACAGCTGATAGACAATTTAACCTAGCCTATGATTCTCCCCGTATTAAGACCAATCTGTGTCCCAAGTTTGGTCAAACGGTACGGATTTGTATAAGGAACAAACATACAGACAAACAGCTGGTATAAGATTTTGACCGAGCCCATATGCGTCTAATTGTTTCTTAAAACATCAAATATAGGTTCTTCATACCGAGACGATTCATTTGATACCTCACATCATGGGTTTCGGAAAGAAAGACGGGTTTCCGAGGGAAGTACAAAACTGGCACGACCCCGCCCCGGAAGCGGAGTCAAACACAACTTTTCAGGATTTTTCGATTTTTTCCTTTAATAACACCTCCTTATCTATCATCATGCAAAATTTCAAGTCTCTAGCACCATGGGAAGTGCCTAGTAATTTTGATGAGTCAGTGAGTGAGTGAATGAGTGAGTGAGTCCTATAAATCCCGATTTTCGATCGCTTATATCTCAGAAACTATTCGATGTAGAATTATGAAAATTTCCAGTTTTACTCACATCTAGTAGTATAATACCTGTGTAAAATTTCATAACTTTATCTGTACCTGGTTGAAAGTTATGAGAGAGTAAAAATCGGCTCTAAGACCTCCTGTAATATACACACAGCATGCTTAGGCCGGAACTTGGCCTGGCGCACTAGCGTGCGCCTAGATCTGACCCGCCAGACTTTTTGAAAAAAAAAACAATAATATGACACTTGTTAAGCAGACTCACTCCAAATGAGGATGATCGGATAAGATGGGAATTGTCGCTTGCTCCTGCGGTATCGAGTGAGCGAGCAAGCCGAGTGGCGGCGATCATCAAAGAGTCAGGCGCCAAACATCAAATCTCAAGCTCAAGTGTCTCATTGATTCCAGGTCGCCATTTAACTTTCGTAGCTAGTAAGAATAAGAAATTTTACGATTTGATTATACTGTTGTATCTTTTTTTCATTTCATTTTCCTATTTTAATAAGGTGTGTTATAACAACATTGTCGTGTTATTTCATTTCTGATATCTATCGCTAAAAATTATGAACACTACTTTAAAATCCAACTCTATTTTATTCAGAACCATCTAAGCGGCCCGAGATCAGATTTGCATACTAAAGTTTGACCCACAACATGCCAAAGATTGCTCATACCTACTCTAAAGATTTAATATGTAACAATTAATGTTAAGGAGGAAGCGTAGATCGTCGGGGTTTCGGTCAGTGTTCTTATTCAATAAAACACATTTTATTTGCTAAAATGTATATTTATTGCCGCCAACGTTTCGGCTTGCTATACAAGCCATCTTCAGGGCTATTGAGAAGATTGAGAACTGTCCCGTTTCAAGAAGAGAACATTTCTGGATAAATAAATATACATTTTAGCAAATAAAATGTGTTTTATTGAATAAGAACACTGACCGAAACCCCGACGATCTACGCTTCCTACTTCTGAACGGTCGACCATATCTTCTCAATTAATGTTAAGAACTTCTTCCATTTGCATCATTGATTTTAATCCTAAGATAGCTGGCTACTGAATAAAACTCTATTTTTGGGATATATTTGTTTGCACCTTTCCCCTAAGCGCAGTACCTTGTGTTCCACGGTAAGTCTAACCAACACATATGTACCTCCTTAACTAACCGAGTGCTGCACTATAGCAAAATTTCAAGGTGCATAAAACACGTGCGGTTTGAGCGGCACACCGGCTCTTAGACTAGATACTTTAAATCGTAAAATAATTCACATTGAATTATTAATCGTTGGTCAATTTAGAAATTGATAAAATATGAAGAGTACTGACCTAGGCTATTGATTTATGGCTACCGTCTCCTTAATTAATTAAAACAAGAACCGTTAAAAGCCATTGAAAAATTAATGAAGCTCGGGAAAATAGATGTAATGATAAGGCATGTTTATACTTAATTACTACATTTTTTTAACGCCTTATGCCTAATGTCAAAGAGTAACCTTAACGTTTCTTTTTATATTACTTGGTTTAGAATTAATTTATGTTTGGGTCGAATTACTTTTTATTAACATGTTTCAAAAGCCACTGACCACTTAGTGTCATATATACAGGGTGGTCCCGATGGAAATCGCCATACTTGAGGGGTGTGTACTCCGACTAAAGTGTAGTTGAATGCCACCAAAGAGAAATTTTTATTTGCATTATTTCCCTAGATTTTGGCATTTCCGTGTTTTTTGTCTAACGCTTTTTTTGACCATTTTTGCGTCATTTGTCGTTCTAGCCATAGGGCTTTATTTAATTTAATTCTCATGATTTTAAAAATCTGACTCTTTCCTATAAGATCTCATGTACCTTGTGCAAAATGTTCTCAAACCAAATTCAAAGCAGCCACCGAAACAAATAACTTATCACCTCGACCGTTCACTATCTGCATCTTATTATGATATTGTTGAACGCTAAATAATAATTACATTAATGCACGACTCTAATAGTGCTAACATTATCTATACTCCTTGCTAGGGGCTATTCTTGTAAATGGTAACAAAAAAATCAGTCCCGTAACAGGCCACGAGGGCCCTAAGGGGGCCGATACTATAGAGGTATCTCATTCATGACCATACGGCACACTAGGGAGATAGTGTGCTCAGTACTATGCTCCGGCCGCCTGATTTTCCCCTTAGCCGCTTCGACTGCTAGAGTCATTAGCAACTAAGGTACCCATTATTAAATTTGATTGGAGTATTTGATTAACCATACGTCACACTAGGGAGATAGTATAGTCAATTCTATGAGCCCCCCATTAATAAAGCCTGGGTTGGCCTAGGGACGGTCAGGGAGGCCGAATCCAACCCATGAACGAATACACTAGAAGAAAAAATCGTTAGTGCTTGCTCGGGATTTGAACTCAGGTCCTCCAACTTATTAGTCTACCACTGAGCTAACCTCGCCCCTGTAAATGGTAAACAACAAAAAAATAAAAATATATTTCGAAGGATTCTCATCCTGGAGTCACAACGTAAAAGTGACAAAGAAGGATCTGGTTAGTATCTAAAATGCTCCCTGGCTAATATGTATATATATATATATATATATATATATATATATATATATATATACATAAATATATATATTACAAAGTAAAATATAGTTACACAACAATAAAAAACTCAAAACTCGGATAAAACTCAAGGATACTATAAATATAGTAATATAATCTCTTCTGAAGGATTTTTTTTTCTTCGAACAGAAAATAATCTAGGTCATCTAGATTGTTTTTCTTTTTTAGATAAAACAGAAATTTACCCGAATAAATAACATTTTTTGTTTTTTAAATAAAAAGAAAAATGTATGAATCATATCGCGAGTAAGCTTATGTGTAGAAACCTCAATTTATCCTTCTAAATTGGATTGCTTCAGGATTCTCCTTATTTTCAGAAAGTTTTCTAGTTATACAGTTTAATTGGATTTCTTGTAATTTAAACAAACCGACCCTTGTAAATTCATTTTACCTTTAACCGTCATTTCCACATTAAACATACAATTATGTACTCTTGAGATGGGTTTGAAAAATAATAAAAAATATCGAATATCTGCCAGGTGAGTGTACATCATGAACAATTAATGATAACAAGTAAAATCAATCCATTAGGATTGGGGGATTGATGAGGAACCATATCATCAATTTTTTTAATACTTTAGTCAGCTGTTAATACATTATGTATATTTATTCCCTAAACAAAGAATTAAAAGTAGGTAAATTCCAGACACGATTTTTTTAAATTTTTCACTCAGCTGGTTAAAGCATATTTTAAAAATAACTAAACGTTCTAAAATATTTTAGCATAAATATGCTTTAGCGATGACTAAACTGAAAAAAAAAAACGTTACAAAAAATCATTACAAAAAAGTGTCAGCTGACGTTCGCATATGCGCCGTAGCCATGCACGAAAAAGAACTTATATTATACAGTAAATTACATAGGTTTGTCGGGTGGACCTAAAGCATATTTATGTTCCTGAATTTTAGCAGAAGACTCTAAACGATTTTTATTGTTTAGTATAAGCTCTCTCTTTAAAGATTCGGCGCGACTAACCATTTATGCAGCTCCTGTCTGACAGACGTTTTAAATAAGAAGAGTATATAAGAAAGAAATAGTGCCAGAGGAAAATATGAAACAAAGGTTTCAAAGCCGGAAAAAGGAGAACTAGGTGTCTTCTTTGCATAGAGTGTAATTAATTTGAAGGAACCTATTTTTAGCTCCAGGAAATGAAAGAACAAAAGTCATGATTAAAAGGAAACAGCAGTAGCAGGCGATAGGCTTTGTATTTCTTTCTTGTAAACGATGAACCACCTTCTGTAATTTGCCATTCAAGAAAAATATAAGTTTCAATTGATAAAATGTTTACTATTCGTAAACTGTGGAGTTTTCTTGTATTAATTTTATAGCGGCTTCAGCAATCTGTGAAGAGTACGCCGCATGCCTGAAGACTTCACTTGAAATAACTTATATATGTAAATACAAACATGAATATTTGGTACGAAGAACTCGTCTGGAGGTGTCCGAGTGGATCCCAAGTCCAGGCAACGAATGCTTTAAAACAGCTAAAGGTGGAAATTTTTGGAACACAATTTTTGACTTCGTAACTTTGTTTGGGCTGGATAGGAGGTGAACATATCAAAAGTCCTCGCCCGTAGCCTTTGTTCCGGGGGGGGGGTTTAGAAGGTCCCATTTTTCGGGTTTTCACTTATATCTCGGAAACCCTGTGTCCTAGCGACATGACTATTCTATAACAAATGAAAGCACAAAGGCTACCGTTAACCCCAACCTATAATGCACCGCATCTGCTTTTTTTTTGTAACAACACATGTTGTTCATTACTTGGGAAGGATATCTACCAAATTTCGTTACAAGATAAACCAATCGTTTGTTATGGTAATGCTAAACACCGAGTCTTAAAGTGAGGGCCACGCCCCACAGCGGGGCCATAAGACATTTCGTGTTTCAAAAAAGACTACAGCCTCCAAATCTTAACCGATTTAAATGATATTTTTTTTATTATTTTTTTTTTTTTTTTTTTTTTTTTTTAAATGAAAGCTAATAAAATTTAGATTAACTTTGTCTAGCCAGATTTTTGTTTTTGTTCCCCTTGTTTATTAAATTACGAGTAAATAATTCACAAACTTTTACAATTGAACGTATGATATTTTATTTTTCATCTAGTTTAACACTTTCGCTGCGGGTGTCATTGTTTGGAAATACCGGGTGCATTTTTTGTTTGAATTTTTCATGTAGAAATTTTTTTTTTCATAAATAATCTTCCAGTCAGCCGATTTGAAAACGAAAAACACTGTTGCAAAGCCCAAACAATACTGAAGGCAACTGTCTTTACCTGGAGCTGTAAAAGTGAATCCCCTTCATTTAAGCCTTTTGAATCTTGAGGGAAAAGTCATGCAGGAGTCTCCTTCCGAAGGGACACGTGTAAGAGGGTATCATCGCTAGTGTCCTTCCGAAGGGACACGTGTAAGAGGGTATCATCGCTAGTGTCCTTCCGTAATGACCCCGCAGTGAAAGTGTTAATATCAATGCTGATATCGTTGAAATTGAACACTCAAATCCTAATTAGAATAGGAAAAATAAGACGGACATCTTCAAAACGTAAATTTATCTTAATTCAACAATGAAATTAAATTAAATAATATGATTTGAAAATAGATTTTGATTTTTTCCATGTCTAATCAGGATTTGAATGTTTAATTTCAACGATGTCAGTGCTGATATTAAGTAAGATGAAAAATAAAATATTATTTTATGTTCAAATGTAAAAGTTCGTGAATTATTTACACGTAATTTAATAAACTGGTAGGGGAAAATCTGGCTAGATAAAGTTGTATTAAATTTGATTAGCTTTAATTAAAAAAACAAAATACATTCTAATCGGTTAGGATTTAAAAGCTGCAGTCTTTTTTGAAACACGAAATGTCGTTTGGCCCACTGTGCGCCCCCTCATATGATGATGATATGTCAAAGCCTATCCTCCACAAGGCGTATCTTGAAGGAGTTTAAAGCCTTTGAAGATGAGGGAATTCTACTGAGTCTCCCGATAGATCTTAGAGAACTGTTAGGTAATAATTCGGTTCACCTTTCTAATCTTTTTTCTTTACTCGATAAAACCAATTTGAATAACAAAATTTAGCTCTGGCTTTAGTGGTTTTTTATCATAAAGTCAAATCTTTTACTTAATATGCGCTTCTGTTTTTATCGACGAATCAGACGTTTCTTGCGAAATTTTCTCAGCCCCCTAACCGAAGTTTGCCATGCCCCTGGAACGAATGACTTGTACAGCAGTCGAGAGCTGCTGTGCCCCTGGAACGAAGGACTTGTACAGCAGTCCGACCCTCTTTTCTCGTTTACCGGCTCCCTACGGCTGAATTTTCCTGGAGTTTGACTTTGGGGCTATTAAACAAGGACAGCTTTAGCTATTTATTTTACCACTAGTTGTCGGGAAAATTAACTATTTGTGTCGAGAGAGCTACGGATTATGGATACCGTCGGGCTCGTAAAAATTAACATCGCCAGTGTCAGATCCTAATCAAAAAGGATGATGGATTTGTCTTTGTTTTAATTAAAAAAGACTCTATTTATTTATTTAGGTTCATTGATTAGTACCTATATCATAAAAAAATAATATTTTTCGTACTAAAAAGTATAGACTATAAAAAATATTTATAGGAGCATCTAATTATATGTAATTCAACGTAAATATTTAGAGCTAAAAGAAAACGTAAATCAATAATAAAATTAAGTTTTCCTTGAATGAAATTTTAAGGGGGATTTTTTTCAGTATCTAGGATTGATACGAAGATTTGAAAAAATTGTTTAAAACTTCTTTCATAATTATAACCTCAATAGCTTCACAAAGTGCTAAAATTCATCATTAAACCTATTTATAAATTTTTAAATGCAATCTAAAAATGAGTAAGTTTACTCAAATGAATTATTTATACTTAATGTGACTGATTCACATAATTTATTCAATTCAATTTGAAATTAATAACTCCATTGAAAACAGCAAAGCGAAATTTATTTAATTAATACAATGAAATATTTATAAATTTTATCTAATCGTTGATTCCATCATTGTAAATGAAATAACCGAGAGAAAATTCCAATGTCGAAGGACGCGCGTAAAAACAGTGCTGATATTCTCCGTCAGCAGACGAATGCCGTGGCAAAACAATGAATGAGTTTCGACGTCCAACTTTGTAATTAAATTTTAGAGCTAGTTTATCTTTGAACATGACAGGCAGGCAACTTTATTCATTCATATTGCAATACTCAAAGGGAAAACTCGGATAAATGTTGAATTTATGGGAACAAAAAATATCTTCTATGAAATGTTAAAGTGGAGGAAATTGTTCAGTTTCTAATAATCTGAATTCATCAAATTTTGTGTATTAAATTATTCATATAATTTATTGTGAGTTTACAGTGGGGATTGACTCGGGACGACAGAAGTAAGGTCGTTAATTGTGTTTACAATTAATTTGAATGACAAATAGTCCGATTCGCAGGAACTGCGACAACTTAGCCCGTTTCCGTACTTATTCCTAGTGACATTTGGAAAGCTTCTTATATAAATAAACATTTTTTTTTATATTTCGTCAAAAACGTCATGAACATACCGTGGAAAAGGTATATATACAGCCTTTCCTTAAGGAAATTACTCAATCTGCCTTCTTCCCTAATCTTAAGGAAGGCTCTATAAATTAATACCAATAATATATATATATATATATATATATATATATATATATATATATATATATATATATATATATATTTTCACTTTTTCTTGTTTCTTTTTCTGGCAGGGGGTCAATAAAGTAGTACACACTTTTTTCACTTTAACTACTTTATTTTTTATGTTTCGCCCGACATGTTTCGTGCCTTTTCGCACCTCTTCAGGGGCTTTCCTATTCAACAATAATTTTTGTAAATCTCAAACTTATAATTTTTGTATACCAATAGTATATCTATCCTTTCCTTAAATAAATTTACATATGAACATATAATATTTTATCTTAATCTTAATCCTACCTTATCAGGAAGTCCTCTCGTCGTGTTGTCTAGCTTGAGTCAGGCGCAATACTGAAAAATCATCTGTGGTAATGAATATGGCTGGTTTGTATCGATTTTTTAGCTATTTCAAAGGTATCGATTATTGGTAAAAAGGTTTTCCTAAACTAAAAAACAGATTTAAAGAATGTGCACCAAATTTTTCATAGCATTATAAATTAAATCTCACGAAAACCTTTTAACCAATATTCGATACCTTTGAAATAGCTAAAAAATCGATACAAACCAGCCATATTCATTACCACAGATGATTTTTCAGTATTGCGCCTGACTCAAGCTAGACAACACGACGAGAGGACTTCCTGATAAGGTAGGATTAAGATTAAGATAAAATATTATATGTTCATATGTAAATTTATTTAAGGAAAGGATAGATATACTATTGGTATACAAAAATTATAAGTTTGAGATTTACAAAAATTATTGTTGAATAGGAAAGCCCCTGAAGAGGTGCGAAAAGGCACGAAACATGTCGGGCGAAACATAAAAAATAAAGTAGTTAAAGTGAAAAAAGTGTGTACTACTTTATTGACCCCCTGCCAGAAAAAGAAACAAGAAAAAGTGAAAAAATATATATCGGGTCATCATTCACTAGAATTAATATATATATATATATATATATATATATATATATATATATATATATATATATATGTATATATATATATTTACCGTAAAACGGGGGTAACAATAGTACACTGTGGTGTAATTGGTACAAACCTACACTGGTTATATATTTGTCTGAGAGAGACCAGACAAATACATATATACCTACATATGTGCCTGTTCGCACTCTTTGGCCAAAATTTTACCTTTCGGTATTTAATTTATATATTTATGTATGTACACAACACAACTTTGAACCACATTTATTTTCCTTTTTAATTTAAATTTTAAGAATCGGAGAATTTTTGAGCCTGTGAGAAAGCGAACACAGAAATATATGTGTATATATATATATACATTATATGAAATGCAAATTTTTCTAGTCGGCACATCCGGACTCACAAGCCGATTTCCCTATTACATGGAGGATCCTCCAAAGTGACGTACCCAAATTTTATCAAATTGATTAATAAGAAATAGTTTCTTTATAAAAATATTGAAATCTATATTATACTATTTCAGTCAATAATTTATGAATTTTAAACATTTGGTAGATGGATTGGTCCCTGAAGAGGTGATAAATTAAGAGAGTTGTTAAAAAATTATATTGTGTACTTCATGTTTTCGACCCCTTACGCCAAAACATAAGAAAATTAACTGTTATTTTCTTATTGTGTTACACATTGCGCTTTGGGTATTACTAGTGATTTATTTGTATGTGTGATTCCCAATGACCTTATTTAAATCACATAAATAAATACATAAACATAAAAAAAAAAAAAAAAATGTTTAAATAACTTATGACATTAAATACATACAAAAATACGTAGGCATTACTTAATTAAATATTGTCAAATAGCTATAAACTAGCAGTTGTATAGTATTTGTAATAGCTTGTATAGTAGTTGATATATACAAAAAAAAAAAAAAAAAATCGGCTCATCGGGAATATGGCCTTCACCCCACCGAAGACGATCACATAAAAATGTATAAATTTTGAATACCGTGCAGCTAAGGATTAAACATCAACAATAAGGGAAATTGTTCGGATAAAAATAATTCATGAATACCTGAAAGAGTCCTATAGTGATATCATAATAGACTAAAAGAAAAAAAAAATACATAAATAATGAGTTACTGATTTCATTAAATATTTTAACACACCTCTCTGCCTTAGAGATTATCTTTCTACAATATAAAGGCTTCATTCACAGATGTAAAATACAATATTCATATAATATTCGATAAACCGCTCTTCTGCATATTTTTTAACCATCAGTTAAAATATATTTTTAGCGCGGTTCCTCCCTCCCCCATAGGGAGGAACCCCGCTTATAAGGTTGATACAATGAAACAATCCGGACGTGCCGACAAGAAAATTTCGCGTTTCAGAACCCCTAGAGACCGAAAATAACGGTGGTTCAAATTTGTATATATATATATATATATGTATATATTTATTTATATATATATATATATATATATATATATATATATATATATATATTTGTCTGTTCGCTCATTTCTGGCTTCCCTGATGGTCCGATTTTGATGAAATTTGGTACAAAAATCAGTCGTCCAATTTGAAAGGTCAAGTTCGTTAACCAGCAAAATCCGCCCACTGGAAGATGGCGTTTGGGGCGAAATTCGCGCAGAAAAAATCGTAACGCTTACGTTTTTGAGTTCATAAGCTTGTAAGTACTCTTTTTATAGGCTTCTTGGGCTAGGAAAACGAATGAAACCATTTTCAAGGCGATAGCTTTAACCGTTTTCGAGAAAATTGGAAAAATAGTTTTTGAATACCGTTTTTGGTTTGGGTACTTAGAATTACGGGATTCAGTTGAAACTTTATCTGCATGTTTTACTTTCATTAAAACTAATATGTTGAAAGTTTTGTTACGTTTGGAGTTAAGGAAGGGTTAGAATAAAATATTTTATGAACAGACATGAAAAGTTTTGGGAAGTTCGTATACTTTCATTAATATCTCGAACACGGTTGGGAAATCGTGGTAAGTGGATAGAAACTATTTGAAAGCTTACTAAATTCTCTACAAAAAAGAATCTGAAACTATTTTTGATTAGGTTATGTCAATCGGAGAAATAAGTGCTTAAAACTTCAAATACGTCTGTTTTGTTCTTAAGAACGGGTTTTTGTCGTTCTTGTTGTAATTTTTGTCTCTTTCCCTTCGCTTTTTATTCCTTTTTATTTTTGTAATTTCTTATGTTGCGAAAATTTTGTGTGTAAAACAGGATATGAAAAAGGAGGCCAATTTTCTGTTGCTAGAAATAATATAAATTTTGGGAACTTTCATTAATATCTCGAAAACTGTTGAGAATTTTGGTAAACGGAAGAATACCATTAGAAAGCTTATTAAATGCTCTACATAAAAGTTTCTAATGAAAGTTTTGATTAGGCGATGTCAATCGGAGAAATAAGAGCTTAAAGCTTTAAAGTAATTGATTTCGCTTATTCGAAGTGTTCTTTTTGTCTGTGTTTTATTCCTTGTTATTTTTTAATTGCTTATAGTTGGATAATGTATTCGAAAATAAAACAGGTTAAGTAAAATAAGAAAAACAATTTATTGTTAGAAATATAGAGTTCCAAGATTCCAAGACCTTGTAACTAGCGGGACGGTTTCTATTGTTGCCGACCCATCCAGGTAAGATTGTAAATCCTACCTTTCAAGACTGGTGGAACCAAAATATAACTGTCAGGGTTCGGTCACTGCTACTTAATAAAACTACATTTTATCGTAAAAATGGTTTTATTGTGCCGACGTTTCGGCTTGAACTTCAAGCCTTCATCAGGGCTGTAAATACAAGTAGGACATATTTAACACTAATATATGCACATATCTATGTAAATATACCTAACATATATATATATATATATATATATATATATATATATATATACATATACATATATAATATATATATATATGCATATACACATACACATATACACGCACACATATGTACATATATATGCCCACATACATACACATATGGGGTATGCATTATTAAGTAGCAGTGACCTAACCCGGACAATCCCTACCTTGCATCATCAACGGTCAACAATCTCCTCTCAACAAAATAATAACTGCTTCTATTTTAATCTTTCGAAATTAGACTAGGGATAAGAACGGAACCGCGCTAAGATGAGGCAGTTCCTGCGAGTCGGACTTTTTTTTTTTCGAGTACACTAAATGCGATTCACCATATTTGATGTCGGTCAGTGGGCAATTATCTAATGTTTTCGGAATATCCTATGAAACAACTCATGACAAACAAACACACACACACACACACACACACACATATATATATATATATATATATATATATATATATATATATATATATATATATATATAAAGTGTAAGTCAATTCAAATATGCAGTATCAACAGAGGTAGCATGCCGTAAATAAACTCTATCATCCCATGAACACAAGATTGAGAAAAATAAAATCTGCTTCGTGTTGTTAATTTTGTAAGTAGTCGTATATAGAGCAATTCGATTTTTTTCTAATAATTATATTGTTTCTACTTCCATACATCAACTCATTGTTGATTGTATTCACTGCTAAGATTATTTATGTAATTCTCTATATATGTAGGTTTTTATTATTAAATACAACCTAATAGTTAAATACTAATACAAAAAAAAATCTCCATTAATAATTTCCCATGATGAGATATAATTGGGTGATAATCAATTCCTAACAACAAAAAAATTTGATTTTGGAATAATTTTTGGTTTTTCTGATAGATAATCCCATAGGAGGTTAAGGATAATTCAACATAATGAATAATTAGTTGGGTAGAATCATCGGCTAGACGGCGGCCATATCTGATATTTAAAGGTGTGTTAGGTGTATGTGTGTGACTACATTTTGTTTACGCTTCTAACTATTCGAAATAGATTTACCTCGAGTGACATTTTTACTATTAGTTTGGCAGTATGAATTCATTATACTGTAGTCCTAAAAACTCATATTCATCAATACTAATAGCTAAGGTTATTAATTTTTTGACCTAGGAAAGGAAATTATTAACTTAACGACAAGGGATTTATATAAACAATAAAACAATATGAGGATTAAGGGAATATGATATTTCACGAACATTGTTTTATGAATTTTTTTGTGCAATGTTAATTTTTGCTGATAAATGGTTTTCTGTACAATATATATTTGGCTGATATAATATTTAGGCTTTACTCAATTAAATATTAAAGTCTTTACTTATAGTGCAATGACTTAGAGTTAATAAAAATACTTAAGTTTATATGAGAAATATCCTCAATAATAAATCATCAATCTTCCATGTAAATTTTCATCTTAGAAATTATGGAATCCTTCATCGTAAATGTAATGATTAATTTATGAGAATTGGAAACCAGTAAAGCGGCCATTTTCCCAAAATTCTCCAAAAATATTCCGTTTTGACAGGGATTTTGATGTGAAATGCAGCCATTTTTGCAAATATATTAATTATATATAATGTTTACTCACCTCAGCGTGGGAGTGGGTGCGGCCCCAGCAAGACTCGGCGCATCACTGGCTATTCCCCTGGCAACCCCACCCCACCCAGGATCACCCCCACCACTGCCTCCTTGCTCCTGGGCCAGCTCCTCTGTAAACAAGGGCTTATTAAGTGTCTACATGAGTTATCGCCCTCACTCTCTCCTTATCGCTCCTCATCTCGCTCCCTCAATCTATCTATATCCTCTCTCTCGAACGGGAGATAAACATCGGCGAATTATTGGTTTGGAAGTTCGAACACCTTTGATATTTTAGTAATTAGTTGCAGATAAGTTAGTCATCGAGGTGAAGTCAACGATCATTTGGCTAGGAACAACAATCATATTTTCGTAAAAATCTATATTTAGAAAGTTTTGGCGTGGTCTTGACAGTCTTTAGTTTAAAGGGACACCAAACGTCTGGAAAAGTTTTTAACTGAATCAATCATTTCTTAATATCAAAACTAAAATTAGATGGAAAAACTAGATTTAGTCCACTGTTACAAAAGCTGTTGTCATCCACTGAAATGGTTTCATTCGTTTTCGTACGTTACAGAATCTATAAAAAGTGTATCTCGATGCGTAAAATCAAAAATCCGTAAGCGCAACCATTTTTTTCGCGCGAATTTTACCTGTAAAATAGTGTTTCGGTAGGCGGATTCTTTTGGTTAACGAATTAGAACTTTGAAATTAGACTATGTATTTTTGTACCAAGCATCATCGAAATCGGCCTATTCTTCAGCTTGTGAGAGAGTGAACAGACAAATATATATATTTATATATATATATATATATATATATATATATATATATATATATATATATATATATATATATATATGTTTGAACCGTCGGTACTTCCGTGATCTATTGGGTTTGAAACGTGAAAATTTCTAGACGGCATTTTCAGATTGCGTCAAGAAGTCAATCATATAAGCGGGTTCCTGGAGGGGGAAGTAAACACGTTAAAATTTGTCTTTAAAACTCATGTAACGTAGGCTTCAGACAGAAAGGGATAATACATAATTTACCATAAGCAGAGAGGTTGTAAATAATATAATCTTAGAGCATCGCCGTTAGCATGACAGACGGTGAGAGCTTTCTTTCGCAGTCATAAAACACATTTCTAAGAAAAACTTGTTACCTTCCAAAATGTAGAGATTCTAAATAATAGGCCCTAAGAGACAGAAAAAATAAGGTGAAATAATATACCAGAGAGAAGAAAAGCTCTATAGAACGCCATTAAATTTAATGAGTGGAAGGTAATGAGGGCGGCTAGGTTATAAACATTAAAGATACAGAGATTTCCAAGAACAATTTTTCTAAATATTTTTTATCTTAACATATCTTCACTTGGGAAACACCTGAAGACAATGATAATATTTGGGCAGATATTTTTTATCTTTGGAATTTTAAACTTAAATTTCAAATATTTGTTAAAAGGATTTAAAAAAAAAAACAGGAACCCTTAAATGTGTATATTTATATATACATTTGTCTGTTCGCTCTCTCACAGGGCCAAAAATGGTCCGATTTTGACGACATTTGGTACAAAAACCTCGCAAGTTCGATAACCAGCAGAAACCGTCCACAGGAACATGGTTTTTGGAGCAAAATTAGCACGAAAAAAATCGTAACGCTTACGCTTTCGAGTTTATATGCATGAAGGTACTCGTTTTATAGGTTCTTTGACGTAGGAAAACGAATGAAACCAGTTTTAAGGCGACGTTCTGAGAAAAGTGAAAAAAAAGTGTAACTCATCTTCGGTTGGCTACTTAGAATCATGGGATTCAAATGAAATATTGTCTTAATGTTTAAATTTCTTCTAAACTCAGATGTTTACATTTTGGTGTCATTTGGAGTAAAGGAAGTATTCGAAAAAAAAAATGTTATTAATAGATATGAAATGTTTTGGGATCTTCGTATATTTTAGTAAATATCTCGAAAACGGTTGGGGAAAACGGGGGTAAGTGGAAGATGACCATTCCAAAGCTTACTAAATATTCTACAAAAATGTTCTGAAGAATTTTCGCTGGGAAGATGACAATCAGAGAAATAAGTGCATAAGAGTTCGAAAGTGTTAGTTTTGTTCTTTTGAACAGGTATATGTCTTTGTTTAACTCACTTTTTAATTATTATAAATAACATTTATCAGTTTAATTAATATTTTGGAAAAAAAGGCAAGAAAATGAGAAAATTGTTGGTGATAGTGTTTTCCTAGAGCGAACGTTGAGAAGGCGGGGAGTCATTTCCGCTTAGGATACTGTTCGTGTTGCGGCGGTTTAAGCTTCCTTGTCTTTGAGACTATTTTATATTTTAAACGAAAGATCAAACCCTACCAATAACTGCTTCTATTCCTTTACTAATGTCGCTGGTGATATGAACGGAACCGCGCTAAGATGACTCAGTTCCTGCGAGTCGGACTTTTATTATCTCGCCATCTCCTCGAAACAAATATCCGTCAAGTTCTAGTCATCCCCCACTTATTCCCCTACTTTGACTATGGTTGTTTCGTATTCAGTGGACAAATATATTTCAAATCTTAAAATAGAGTTTCTTCCTTACTAGTTTACTGCTAAAAAAGCTTGAATGCTCACTCATTTTATATAATTATAGCAGGTATGTATGTTTATTTATCCGTTCTCTCCAAATAAACGACCGAAAGTAGAATTTGCCCCCCAGGAAATATGCATATTTGACAAGCTCGGTGGCGCTTCAGGTTCGAGACAGGGAAAGCTTCCTTCTACAAACAAGACCTTATTATCTTGTATCAACATGAGTATGTCATGTCTGGGATTCCTTCTCTTCTGAACTGACGTCAAATCAAAAAGCCTAACAGCAAAGAAGAGATTTCTATCTGTGCTTCCAATCTTGTGGTTTAAGTTCATTGATTCCCATGAGGTCTCTAAGCAACGTAACAATAAAGAGAACAAGGATTGCCGAAGAAGATAGACCATAAAAAAAATGGTGTTAATTTTTACTCTGGTTTTGAGCTTAAAATGTTTACATGCTGTTTAGCAGAGGTTTGCAAAGCTTTGTTAATTTTATAGCCTGCTGAATATCAATTAGACTGAATTGACTGGCCGTTCTAACAGAATTCAGCATAGATAAATAAAAATAAAGGTTACATTCATGATTACACACACACATATACATATATATCTATATATATAAAAATCACGTGTCTGTCTGTTTTTCTGTTTATTTATTTGTTTGTTCCTTATACAAATCTACACCGTTAGACCGATTTTGACCAAACTTGGCACACAGGTAGGTCTTGATACGAGAAATCTCCTAGGCTAGGTCAAAAAGTCAAATTTCAAAATTTGGTTAAAAGGTCAAAAGTTTTGTTCAAGAAAAATTGGCTACACTTAACCATTCAGATTGTGACGGCCATTTTGAATCGACAACTACTGGCCTCTGTCGGCTGTTAGATGAAGTGCTGTTGTGCTGGCCTCTGCCGGGTATCATAATGAACTAAAACAAATTCACATCGTTTGACCGATTTTCGTAACTGGGTATAGACAACTAGGTACCAAGCAGATCTTGATACGGGGAGCGTCATAGACAGAAATTAGGTGTAGCATGGCACACTGGGTAACAGCTAGTATATATATATATATATATACATATATATATATATATATATATATATATATATATATATATGTAACAATAGATAACAAGTTCTTTTCAAATCTCTCAGTAACTAGATTTTATTATTCTGTAAAGAATACATAAATATATTGTAATAAACAAACAACAATAATAACAATCATTAGCGGTAACCAAAATACATACCTGTAAAGAATAATTAAATTACAAAGTCCATTACTCATAACTTAGCATTATAACAATCTAACTCTTGTAGTGTTCTGAACACATGTTCCAACACACAGATATACACTGCCTACCTAAATAGACCCACTGCCTCCATGATCACATGCCTTCATGATATAGTCCTAGAGTGAAGGAACTTTACATATATATATATATATATATATATATATATATATATATATATATATATATATATATACACACGATGTGTGGCAGGAAAGTAATGAGACTGATACCCATTGAACCTAGTTCCTTCGGGCAGCTACACACAGATGGAGACGTTGTTCCTTTTGTTCGTAGCAGCGTTGAAAGTCTTCAACCGTTATATCCTATATAGTATTTTGGGTGATTTCTAAAGTCCCGAAATGACGGCCTGTGAGGTCATTTTTCAGTTCATGAAAAATTAAGAAGTAGCAGAGACTGAGTCAGGGGAATATAGGAGATGGGGAACCACAGAAATGCCTTTTGAGGTAAGAAGTTCTTTTACGGACATGGAAGTGTGTCATGGGGCGTTCTCATGATGGAGGAACCATTTGTCTAAAATTTCTGTTTAACATTCGTATTGTTCAAAGACGGTCTGACCTCACAAGAGTTTTCACACGAGTCGGGTTTCGAAGGCCTGTACGTTGAAGGAACGTTTTTCATCTTCAACATTTTCTCCGCCATCCAAAAATGCCTTCTGCCAGCGAAAAACTTGAGCTCGGCATGAAGAATGCTCACCATAAGCCTGTTCTAACTTTTCAAACGTCACACTTGCCGATTCTCCAAGCTTAACTCAAATGTAAATGGCAAGTCCCGGTGTTCCATATTGCGTGACGCACAACAAACACACAACTTCACTAATCACATTTTCAAAAATCACGTAGTTAACGGACGGAGTAGAAACTCGAACTGAACTATAGGAGGGTTATGATATAAGTGCTTTCTCAAAGACAAGATCACAGGGTTTCCAGAACACTTGCAGTGTCGCTAGTATATGCGTGTAAGGACAATGGCGGCCAGAATTGTTTATGTTAGTTCGCCACGATTAATATTTGTGTAGAAAACGAGCCTGTTCCATAATTAGATCGAGAAAATATTGGCTGAAATGAATATGACATATATCTATACTCTAATATGGTATTATACTGGTTGGAAGAAATACAGGCTACTCAGAATATGAAGTACTAGCTCAATGCAAGTGCTTTGTCACGGCAGATAAGTAGTTTTTGTATTGCGTTAAATACTATATCATCAAAATTAACGCTACTACATAATGTTATTCAGTTTATTATAGTATGGTTCCCGTCATATTATATGTTATACATCAATTAATAAGTAATCAAAGTATAATATTGCTTGACACTGGGGCGCTCCAGTGATAGGAAACAGATAACCTAGAGATAACCCGTAAATTACGCTGTCAATAATAAATGTACGTTGAAATTTAAAAATTTATGTTTCTCAGGTGTCATTTTGAAACACCCATTATATTTGCGAGCATTACCAAGAAGTGTTCTGACTGGGGATGCTGATGAGTGAGGAGGCTGTCCAAGGGTTCGGGATATTATTGCCTCGGATGGACCATCACCAGGTATAGCGTAAACTCTTTGAGGGACAAAATCAATGTTTATTTCTAGTAATTCAAGGTCTGCCATCATAGTTGAAATTAACCGCAAATAAAAATAATACATAATACATATAAAATAATAATATAAATGCAAACACAACGTTGCATGCTGTGTTTGACATGTGAACACTTCTCCGACAAGCTATTTGTGTGTGAGTATACACACACTGTATCCCTATTAATGCTGTAATCTGGTTGCTTTGTCTTACCCTCATTTGCATCCATAATAGATGACCTACCAAGGGGTAGAAGCTCATTACAACGGAATTGTAGAGGAGCTTAGGAAAATTATTACACATCTGCTCCTTAAGCGAATAATTACATTATTAAATAATGTATCATCAAAATTAACGCTAGGTACTACTTAATTTTGTGCATTTTATTATAGCACGGTTCCCGTCATACTATAAGTTATTCATCAATTATTATTTATTAATTATATGATAAGTATAATGTTTCTTGACATTGGAGTGCTCCGGATCGGTGTCAAGAAACAGATAACATACAGATAATTCGTAGGTTAACAGGAGCTTAACCAGCACAGGCTAAAATTCGTTGTCAATAATAAATGTAGGTTAAAATTTAAAGATTTATAATTCCAAGATGTCATTTGGAAACACCCATTATATTTGCGTGCATAACCAAGAAGTGAAATGACTGGGGATGCTGATGGGTGAGGAGGCTGTGCAAGGGTTCGGGATATTGTTACTTAGGATGGACCATCACCAGGTATAGCGTAAACTCTTTGAGGGACAAAATCAATGTTTATTTCTAGTAATTCAAGGTCTGCCATCATAGTTGAAATTAACCGCAAATAAAAATAATACTATGAAATAGATACAATACGGTAACAGCTGCTCTGTTATCGTCCTAGCAACGCAGGCTGTCTAGGCGTGTATGCTCTAACCAACTAACATTTTAATACCCTCTAAAAATACTTAAAAATTCGAATATCAAAAAATCCTTTCTTAGCGAGTGCCTACGTTCTATAGGGAGTGTCCATGTAAAATTTCAAATTTTTCTGTCGAGTGGTTTGTGCTTGGCGATGATAGGTCAGTCAGTGAGTGAGTGAGTGGTATTTGACAAATATATAGTAGATGTGCATACACGAACAAGATGCTTACTTGGCTAGAGGAAACATACCCTAATAAGAATACGCAATATGTGCATACAAAAAAGAGATGCTTAAATGGATAGAGAAAGTGTAGGCTAATAAGAATATGAAATATGTGCATACACGAACAAGATGCTTACTTGGCTAGAGGAAACATACCCTAATAAGGATACGCAATATGTGCATACAAAAAAGAGATGCTTAAATGGATAGAGAAAGTGTAGGCTAATAAGAATATGAAATATGTGCATACACGAACAAGATGCTTACTTGGCTAGAGGAAACATACCCTAATAAGAATACGCAATATGTGCATACAAAAAAGAGATGCTTAAATGGATAGAGAAAGTGTAGGCTAATAAGAATATGAAATATGTGCATACACGAACAAGATGCTTACTTGGCTAGAGGAAACATACCCTAATAAGGATACGCAATATGTGCATACAAAAAAGAGATGCTTAAATGGATAGAGAAAGTGTAGGCTAATAAGAATATGAAATATGTGCATACACGAACAAGATGCTTACTTGGCTAGAGGAAACATACTCTAATAAGAATACGCAATATGTGCATACAAAAAAGAGATGCTTAAATGGATAGAGAAAGTGTAGGCTAATAAGAATATGAAATATGTGCATACACGAACAAGATGCTTACTTGGCTAGAGGAAACATACCCTAATAAGGATACGCAATATGTGCATACAAAAAAGAGATGCTTAAATGGATAGAGAAAGTGTAGGCTAATAAGAATATGAAATATGTGCATACACGAACAAGATGCTTACATGGCTAGAGGAAACAAACCCTAATAAGGATACGCAATATGTGCATACAAAAAAGAGATGCTTAAATGGATAGAGAAAGTGTAGGCTAATAAGAATATGAAATATGTGCATACACGAACAAGATGCTTACTTGGCTAGAGGAAACATACTCTAATAAGAATACGCAATATGTGCATACAAAAAAGAGATGCTTAAATGGATAGAGAAAGTGTAGGCTAATAAGAATATGAAATATGTGCATACACGAACAAGATGCTTACTTGGCTAGAGGAAACATACTCTAATAAGAATACGCAATATGTGCATACAAAAAAGAGATGCTTAAATGGATAGAGAAAGTGTAGGCTAATAAGAATATGAAATATGTGCATACACGAACAAGATGCTTACTTGGCTAGAGGAAACATACTCTAATAAGAATACGCAATATGTGCATACAAAAAAGAGATGCTTAAATGGATAGAGAAAGTGTAGGCTAATAAGAATATGAAATATGTGCATACACGAACAAGATGCTTACTTGGCGAGGGAAAATATAGGCCAATATAAATATGAAATATATGCATACAAGCAATGGTTGCTAAATTGAATCTAATACGGGTCAATCCATTAGAAATCACCCAAATTGCATAAAATTTGTTGCTCGATATTTTCGATTTTCCTCATTTTTTTACCAGTTATTCCCCTTTACTAGGTGAGTTCAAACCTGCAGTAAACAATTTTTCTAGGTCATAGTTTTTTTTTTTTTTTTTTTTTTTTTTTTTGCCATCCATTTTAAGTTGGCATTTTAACTACTTTTTGTTCAAACTCTCTTAATTTCATAGATTTCAAAACAGAATAAACACTAAAATTATCAGAGTGATATGCTCTTGATTTTTGTTCCTGCGTCGTGTTTTCTACTATCGAAATTTAAGAAAAAAAATCACGAAAATTGATTGATCTTTAACTTAAAATGGGAGTTTTAGTGCTGCAAAATTATTAGAAGGAAGAAAGACTCATCTTCAATTTTTTTTTTGCATAGATTTATTATAGAACTACTTCCTGCAGAAGTTTCAAGCTTGAGAAATTTTTCCTTTTTTTTATATAATTTTTCAAAATCTATAAAGATGACACTTTTGTATAACTTAAATAAACTATATCAATTTGGTGACTGAGACTCAACCCGTTCCAGAGTTATAGTGCATAAATGTTTGCCATAATCGTATGTTTCGCAATTTTTGGAGTACAAAATCTCAAAAGGGTCTGAGTCGAAAATTATGAAATTTTTACAGATAACACCTCTTTATGACGTTAACAAGTGATATCAATTTGGTGTCTGAGAATCAACTGGTTCCAGAGTTATAGTGCATCAAAGTTGGGCTAAAATTATTCTAAATACTAGGTAAATCCATTTATGAGCATTATTCAGATAGATTTTACTTTTTGGATCTCAAAATTTACAGAAATCAACTTGAAAATACTATGAATTGTCATTACATATTGTGTGCGTATAACAGAATTTTAGCCCAACTTTGATGCACTATAACTCTGGAACCAGTTGAGTCTCAGTCCCCAAATTGATATCACTTATTAATGTCATAAAGAGGTGTTATCTGTATAAATGTCATAATTTTCGACTCAGGCCCTTTTGAGATTTGGTACTCCAAATATTGCGAAAAATACGATTATGGCAAACTTGGTGCACTATAACTCTGGAACCAGTTGAGTCTCAGTCGCCAAATTGATACCATTTGTTTATGTCATAAAGAGGTCTTATTTGTATTAATTTCATAATTTTCAACTGAGGCCCTTTTGACATATTGTACTTCAAATGTCGCCAAAAAGACGATTATGGCAACTTTGAAAAATTATATAAAAAAAAAGGAAATAGTTCTCAAGCTAGAAACTTCTGCAGCAAATAGTCATATAATACATCTATGCAAGAAAAAAAAATTGAAGGCGTGTCTTTATTCCTTCTAATAATTGTATTATATATATATATATATATATATATATATATATATATATATATATAACTTATGAGTTGGACGACGGAGAGGATGTTTTTAAAAAAGATAGTAAGTCACACGGGGACAACAGAACGCATTGACTATTAGATTACAACTGAACTTTATTTAATCCGGCTGAGGCTTATATAGCCTCAGCCTGTTTGTTTACATTTACAGAGTCTATTACTCCCCTAACAACCCCCCTCCAGTTTCTGGAACTCTTCCAGAAACTTGAAAACTTCCAAAGGGGCGGGGATAGTAATACACAAGCTTAATAAAATACAACGAAACAAACAAAAAAAAACACAAGAAAGAAAAACGAAAAGACTAATACTAATACACACTAATAAGGAAATTAACGCCAAGACAATAAAAGATAAAAACTTCAGGTTAAAAAAAAAAGAAAGGATGATAACTTCAGATTAAATAAATCTTAAACGAAAATAATAGTATAACTTAAGATATCTATCTACATACGTCTGAAAATATAAACCACTACACTACACTCCGTTGCCCGTCCTTCGTTCGTCAGATTGCTTCGCCGGTATGCGTAGTTGTTCTAGGTGGACTGTCCGCAGCCTAGGTGGAGTTTCCTGTGATCGGATGGTCACGACGTTGTGCTCCATTAGCGCAACGACTGTATAGGGCCCGTCATACCGAAGGTCCTGCTTGGCTCGGTTGGTAGACAGTTTGCGAAACACAATATCTCCTAACCTGAGATGTGTTCCCGGGTCTTTCACCTGCAGGTTGTGTTTCTGCACCCTATCTCTCTTTTCTTTCTGCAGACGTGTCCTGGTTTCTCGGGTTATTCGTCTCTGATTTCCTTGGCGTTGAACCACCGCAGCCACTATACCTGGTTCTCCCGCTGAATCCTGCACGTCCCGTCCTACCCTCAGTGTCCCGAAGAGTACCTCGAATGGGGTAAACCCTGTGACACTATGTACTGAGTGGTTGTAGGCAGTCACTGCTATTGCCATTGCTTCCTCCGTTTGTACGATCCTCAGGTGCTCACTCAGCGTGTTGTGTACTCTTTCTATGCTCCCGTGACTCTGAGGATGACCCGGCGTCGTTATATGATGCTGTGTACCCCATCGACGCAAGAGGTTCCTGACATCAGCGTTGCGAAATTCGCGCCCGCCATCAGTTATTAGGAGCTCAGGAGTTCCGTAGGTTTGACCCCAACGCAGGAAACTTCTGACAATCTCACTTGCTGTTTTCGCAACGATAGGGTTCGCCATGATTACTTTACTAAACGTGTCGATAATGGTAACCCACAACTGGTTCTGCCACGTGAAGACATCTGCTTGCAGCACTAGTAGCGGGGTAAAGGGGGTCATTGTTTCCTCCTGAACTGCTTGGGGGGGGGGGGGGGGGGGTGTCGGTCGTACTTCGTCCGATTGCACACGGTACATTCGGCTACTACAGCCCGGACCATCAGAGCCATACCTTTCCAGTAATATTTTCGCCTCAGTCCTGCCAGCGTTTCCGTGACTCCTCTGTGGTTAGATTTACCTTGATGTTGCGCCAGCACCAAATCTCGCTGCGTGGGAGGGTCTGTGATTACTTCACCTAGCCGCGTGCACCGGACGAATACCCTGTCCGTACCTATGCGTTCTTGCTCCCAGAGGCGCGCGATTTTGGTCCACACGGTAGCGTTGCCAACATAGAGGTAGGTGGTGGTACCCGGGACTGATGCATCTTCTAACAGTCGGCAAATGACTTCATCTGTTGCTGCGACTGGGGCACGCACCGTGCATCGGAGGCCGTCCTTTGTTTTCCTGCTGTAAGTAATTTGTGGAGAGCCTTGCGCTGTTGACACCCAGACGATGTGACGACTTTTACCTACAACGATGTCATCGACTTCTGCCATAGTTCGCTCCCTTTCTTCTGCGGAGGCGGTTGCTTCGCTGTCGGCTCGCGTGCTCTGTTCTCCGTCAGGATTCCACTCTTGGAAGAACTGACGCAATGATTGGCTGTTTCCCTCACTGGACGTAGTGACCACGTTGACATGTTGGAGGCGGGAGAGCCAGTCGGCCACCACGTTATCCTTTCCCGGTTTGTATCGGACCTCAAAAGTGTACTGATTTAAGTTTTCCTTCCATCGCTGGACGCGGGCAGAGTTTTCTTTAAGTGTTGACACCCATTGCAGTGGCTTGTGGTCCGTGTGGACTATGAAACGCCTGCCATAGAGGTAAGGTCGAAAGTGGTCTATGGCCCAGACGACGGCGAGGAGTTCCCTTTCGAGGGCGCTATATCTCTCCTCTGCTCCAGTAAGGCGTCTGCTGGCGTAGGCGATAGGGCGCTCCCCCTGGGGCCATTCTTGCGTCAGGACTGCACCTAATGCGAAGTTGCTGGCGTCTGTAGTCACGATGAACTCCTTAGTAAAGTCTGGGAATGCCAGCACGGGGTCGGATTTCAGCATTTCAATACATCCTTCAATGTTCCTGACCATCTGAGGGGTTACTCTCACCTTTCGCCCTTTTTTTAAGAGATCGTTGACCTCCACTAACCCTCGCGCCATGCTTGGCACGAAACGTCTATAGTAGTTAAGCGCTCCGAGCACCTGCCGGATTCCTTTCACGTCCGTGGGCACCTTTATTCCAGATAGGGCCTCGATTTTCGTTGGGTCTGGGCGTATCCCCTCTCCTGAGACAACGTGTCCCAAGAAGGTAACCTCGGATAATCCGATGCGGGTCTTCGCCTTGGACAACTTCAGCCCGAACTCTCTTAGCCGTTGGAACACTTGTCTTAAGTGCTGTGTGTGCTCTGTCGAAGACCGGCTAAACACTAGGAGGTCATCCATGTACCCCTGGCAAAAGTTGGGGTCCAGGCCGTTGAGGAGCTCATCCATCAGTCTTTGGAATGTTGCGGGCGCGTTCTTTAAGCCAAAGGGCATTCGCGTGAACTGGAAATGGCCTCGTTCGAACGAAAACGCCGTCTTTTCTTCATCTCGTGGGTTCATTCTGATCTGGTGGTACCCAGCTTTCAGATCCAGGGTACTGAAGATCCGTGCTCCGCTAAGTCGATCCAGGATATCTTCCAGCCGTGGCATGGGGTATTTTTCGTCCTGAGTGGCTTCGTTGAGCTTCCTATAATCAATGACAACTCTGTACCTCCCTGGCGAACCTGCTTTTGGGACCGCCCACAGGGGACTGTTAAACCCTGATGTGCTTGGCTTTATTATGCCCTGCTTAGCGAGGTCTCGGAGTTCTTCCGCGATGGCCTCCTTCAACGCTTGCGGGTACCTTCTCTCCTTGACGAAGATCTTGCGGTCCTCTTTCAAATGAATTTCATGGCGTGTTTTTCCCGTCGCGCTGAGTGGCTGGCCCTCTTGATGGTAGACATCTTGGAACTCATTGACCAACGCACTTAGTGACCCTTCTTCTTGTCCAATAGCCCCAACGCGCAGATGGTCTTCGATCACCTCCGACAAGCACGAGTACGTTTTTAATCCAACCTGCATCTTCCATTTTTCACTGGAAATTTTCATTTTCCCACTCAAAGTTGCAAGTGCGTCACATCCCAAGATCCCATCGTATTCCCTGGGCATTTTAGGGACTACGTGCGCTGTCACCACTCTCTCCGGGGAACCCCAAATCTTTGCGGGTATGTCTATTTCCCCCGCCACGTCACAGTTACCCGCCAGTGTTCGTAGTTTACAGCTGCAAGCTCTTATCTCTTGTGTCATCCAGCTCCGGGTCTGACGCGCCAACGCTTTCTTGCTGATCAGGGTGCACGTGCTACCCGTGTCCACCAGCCAGCTCACTCCCTCTTCCACGATAATCGGCAACCCATATTGTCTCGATACGGGGTCTTTTTTCGGGTCGCCGCGCTGCTTGCACCGTCCTCAAGTTTCTCTCCTGCGTACCTGGGTGTTCCTCAAAACGGTAGCATACGAGGTGATCGTCTGGGGCTTCCTCTGCACCCTTTCTTCTTCCGAATCGCTGCTATCGTCGGAGTCCAGCTGAGACCCCCCCCCCGCACTGTGCCTCGAGCTCGCACGACGCATGCGATGGAAATTGACCTCCATCGGTTCACCAAGGTCCTTCTTACCAAGGTCCTTCTTCTGCTTTCTTATGAACGGGCAGTGTCTTGCCACGTGCCCTCGGTTATCACACTCGAAGCACTTTATTTCGGGGCAGCGCGCAGCGACGTGTCCCGATCGCCCGCACTCGTAGCATCGTTTCGATTGCTCCCGTCTTTCACCTTCGCGACGTCTGAAAGGTTCCCGTCGAGCTGTGTCTCTGCGCACGTCATCTCTAGAAGCTCTCCAATTCCTCCTCCGCTCTCGGCTGTCTCTATCATTACTTCTCGGGTGATCCCTTTGGGGTCGTCGAGTTATTACTTTGGTCCAGGGTTCATCTTCTTGCGCCGCGGTGTGAAGCTCCGCCTCCTTCTCACCCTCGTCGACCATGGCTTGTGCGGCAGTCAGGAAGTCTGTGTCTGCTGCTATGACTCGACCTGTTTCCTTGCTCAGTTGTACTTTGAGCACTCGCTGCATGACCAGAGACGTTGCTACCGATTCGGGTGCGGCAGGCCTTTCGCTAAGTTTGTCAAGGATCTTGTTGTGCCACGCGATCAGGTTGGCTGCAAAATTCCCGATGGATTGTCGTGGACCTCGTGTTTCCCGCAGCATCCTCAGGAAATCTTCCTCGGGTGCCCACCGGCCTCCGCCGTAGGCTTTCTTCAGACGCTCTTTAAGCGTGTCCCAGGGTGTATTGGTGTCGCTCTGGACCTGATTCAGTACCTGTCTCCGAACTCTACCTATGAGCGCAGCCTTCAACGTCGCTGCATCACATTCATCCAGCCATCCAGCCTCCGCCTTTTTATCAATCGCATCTGTGAGACGGTCCCCATCCTTGAGGAAGTGCGTGAGTTCTCCGACATCACCAGAGAACTTGTCTATTTGGCTTATAGCTGAACGCATATCTTGCGCGACTGCGGCTTTAAACTTAAGCCATTCGATCGTTGCGGACGCGCCTGCACCTGTATCCATCCTGAGTTGATTCAATCTATCCTGGACGGTAAGACGGTTCCGCCTCTCCTTCATGCACTCCCGTAACGCGGTTCACTCCGAGTTATTCGGGTTTCGGCACCACTTATGTGTTGGACGACGGAGAGGATGTTTTTAAAAAAGATAGTAAGTCACACGGGGACAACAGAACGCATTGACTATTAGATTACAACTGAACTTTATTTAATCCGGCTGAGGCTTATATAGCCTCAGCCTGTTTGTTTACATTTACAGAGTCTATTACTCCCCTAACATATATATATATATATTCTAATAATTGTGAAGTTCTAAAACTCCCGTTTTACGTTAAATTTTAATCAATTTTCGTGATTTTTTTTTCTTCAATTTCCACGCTATTTACAAAACACAATGGAGGAACAAAAATCAAGAGCATATTGTTCTGATAATTTTAGTGTTTGTTCTGTTTTGATATCTATGAAATTGAGAGAGTTAGATACATTTACGTAAAACTTGTTTTCGGACAAAAAGTAGTTAACATACAAACTTAAAATGGCCGACAAAAAAAACTATGACCCAGAAAATAACATGTTACTGAATTGTATAGGTAGGAAATATAGGCCACTGGGGTTATATGTTTGCAAATTGAAACTTGTTACTGACGTGAAACTCAAGAAATTTAAGCTAACTGATAACTGCATACATGGATATATTTCTGGATTAGAAGGAATATAGATTTCATGGGTGATGTACTACATTCCTATAGAATGTTATGACTGAGACGAATGGCGGGTCGATGTAGTTATGTATTATCCCAGACTTAGAGGCTCGTAAGCAAATGAAAACATGATAGGCATAACAGTGTCCAAAGAAACCCTTTGTAACACAGAATTTCAGATTAACAATACTCTCTTAGAGGAATTCACAAGCCTTCAAATGTAATGCTTGAAACCTGAAAGAAAATTAGTAAAAAACTCGCTCGTAACTCAAGATAATCTTGATTGTAAACATTCTAATTCGAGGAGAGAAAATGGCTTTACAGGCGTCCTGCTGAGCTTAATTGATTAATGCATGCCGAGCCGAGAGTTTCAGGACTTTAAGGGAGCACTGTAAAAAGTTTTAGCTTCATTCGGGAAGTTTTAGTTTTTGATTTGCCCTGAGGAGTAATGGCCTCCTTTCATTCCCGAACAACTTCAGGCCTTTTTCCGGGGAAAATAGGTATTTCTAAAGAATAAATGTACTTATAGTCCGAGAGCCAGTAACCGCACGGACCTTGGAATTTTTGATGCACCTCCTGGGTAATAATGGTATAATGTACCTCTTGGGTAGATAAGAAGATATATAATGGGGAAATTCCAAAAAAATATTTCCCAAAAATATAGTTTTATTCAGAAGCCAACTATCTTTATTGTAAAATTAAGACAATTTTACAATGAATAATAAATAAGGCAGATCATTTTAAGGGGTATGACACGTAATAAAAAAAAAAAACGTAATTGTTTTTATTCTTATATTAAATGAGAGTTTTATTCACCCTGCCATTTAAACAAGGACAGCTGTAGAAGATCATGTGAGCAAGAACCAATGAGAGCGCAGGGAACAACCACAACTGTGCGGTGCTCTCATTCACTCTTACGGTTACGCGGAGTGTATTGCAGTCTATCATAGGCAACTTTTATTTTTATGTTTCCTGATAATTAAACCCCACAAAAGTGCCTGCCCTTTTGTAATTATTTTCAAATATGTTTATTGAAGACACTGTTTAAATCACAGAATAAAGAACTTAATGTAATATTAAAAATTAAAACTAGGTACTTCGTTTTTTTTTTTCAATTTACATTTTAATCCCCTTAAAGGTGTCCAGGAAACACATACTTACCTTCTTATCTACCCAAGAGGTACATTATAGCGAAATTTCAAGGTGCATAAAACACTTCATGAAAAGTGCGTTACCAGCTCTCCGACTCTTAATTTTTATTTCGGTAATATGTTATTTATCTATAATGTCAAAACATAAAATGATAAGACGACAAGAAGTTGAGATAGAGGGCAGAAAGTTTGATAACTCGCGACATAATACAGGGGCTGTGGAAGAAAGAAGAAGGAGAGAAAAGAGAAAGAGAGAGAGAGAAAGAGAGAGAGAGAGAGAGAGAGAGAGAGAAAGAGAGAGAGAGAGAGAGAGAGAGAGAGAGAGAGAGAGAGAGAGAGAGAGAGAGAGAGAGAGAGAGAGAGAGAATTCGATATGAAGTGAAGCGACTGGAGAGATTGAACCCCGACAACTTTAGAATGGAACTGCCGACCCAACGGCTCCGATTATACAGACTCTGGATTCTCCATCTCATTCATGTTCCTGCCACTGATATGAAGTGGAATAGCATTGTCTATATAATGTATGTATGTATATATATATATATATATATATATATATATATATATATATATATATATATAAAACGTGAAATTTTCTAGTCGGCACTTCCGGCTTATGTCATAAGGTCAAGCTCATAAGATGAATTTCTCCTTATTGAGGGAGGGAGGAAACGCCTAAAAAGATTCTGAATTACTTTTCGATGGGGCGTTGTCAATCAGTGCCTAAAACTTCGAAATTCTTAGGTTTGTTCGTTTAAATGGGGTTTTGCCTATGTTTACCACACATTTTATTTTGTATTTTGTTGTTAAATTGCATATAACAGTAAAATGAGTATTTTGGTAATTTAAGGTTAGAAAATTAGAAACTTATTGGTTATACGAAGACAAGGTATAGTTGGGATTCGGCTAGGAGAAAAAACGTCAGGAAGAAATCTGCAATTGGACGTTTCGGCTGCACATTGGCAGCCTTCTTTAGCTAAAAAATACATACAAATTATAAATAAAAAAACAGGCAGAAATGAGCGTAGTATATACATCAAGACAATGATTAGAACCAATCGTATTTATAAACAATGAAAATACGCTAGTTGGAAAGTAAACAGCATGTAGAAATTAGTAAGTAAACAGTACAAAAACTAACATTTTAAAAAAAAAACATATTTATATTGTGAGAAACTCAATCTATTCTATAGGTGAATACAATTTATAATAATCAATATACAGATACGTACCACTAGAGAATGCCTGGGGGGGAGGGAGGAAGACCTCGAAGACACTTAGGTAACCATGGTTGAAAGTATGAGGGACAGGGGGTTTTATAGTTATGACAGGGGGAGGGGGGAGGAGGCGATAAGTCGGTGAAGATGAAAGAAGTGGATTGCTAGGTTGTAAAAGTGGGCTGTAAAAAGGTGTTAGAATTTTGGGACACATAAGTAGAAAAATTGTCGGGAGCCAGGGAACAAAGATAAAAGGAGGTCAGGACAATTTATGGAAGACGGCGGAGTAAGTAGGGGAGATGTTTTGTTTGTCCGTTTTGTAATTAATGTTATTGGGGTTTAAGTTAATGTGGACGCATTCGGAAATCTGTCGTTTTTTGGTGTTTCGTTCTGTGGAAAGTATTTTAGTGTCGTCAAAGTTGAATGTGTGTTTTTTTGTTATGGCGTGTTTTGCAAGGGCGGATTTGTGTATTTCTTTGTTTTTAATTGCCCGTTTGTGATGTGTTCTGCGGGAGTGAATATAATTTTTGGTTTCACCTATGTATACTACATTACAGGAGGGGGTTTGACAAAGCAAATACCCTGCCAAACCCCCTCCTGTAATGCAGAATACATAGGTGTAACCAAAAATTATATTCACTCCCGCATAACACAACCATGCCGAAACGTCCAAATACAGATTTCTTCCTGAAAGTCTGACGTTTTTTCTCCTAGCCGAATCCCAACAATACCTTGTCTTCGTATCTCTGCAACGGCTAACTACCTCCATCTTCCTTATTGGTTATAGTGTTTCCAAGAGCAAACGATGAGAAAGAGGATGGAGTAATTTCAGCTTACGATACTTCCTGTTGTGGCACCTAAAATCTTACTTATCTTTGAGTTTTCATTTTATATTTTTCACGAAAGGTCAAAACCTACCAATAACTGCTTCTATTCCTTTACTAATAGCTCTAGGGATGTGAACGAAAATGCGCTAAGACGAGGCAGCTCTTGCGAGTTGTACTTTTATTTAAATACCAACATCTAGAACAAGCAACCACTTCAAACATTAATTATTAACACCCTTAATTGCATTCGATCTTCACCTCAACCATATTTATTTATTTGCTAATTAATTTTCTTTTTCACATTTTGACGTTTCGGCCTCAGGGCCACCCTAAGACTAGAAGAAAAAACACATTACGCGCATTAAATTACATTAAAAATACCCTCATATTTATGCTAAGTAAATACCAGATTATTTTATAAGATAAGTAGAATGGATAAATTTTATATATAGGATTAGAATCAGAATTTTAAGATAGTGAAAAAAGAAAATGGTGGAATGTTGTGGCCACATGGACTATATTGTAGTTTAAATAATGGAATGGTGCTAATTCAAATGTAACTAATATTTAAAAGTAGTAGCTGCAATATTACATTGATGACAAGCAGAGTTGGGCAAACGTTAGCGCGCGCTAAAAGCTGATACCTCTCCGCTAATTTAGCGAAACTGTAGAAAGCCAGCGCTA
Organism: Gonocerus acuteangulatus; assembly: GCA_946811695.1. Lineage (NCBI taxonomy): Eukaryota > Metazoa > Arthropoda > Insecta > Hemiptera > Coreidae > Gonocerus > Gonocerus acuteangulatus. The sequence goes on from OX328130.1 coordinate 52,883,472, forward strand.
ATCTAATTATGAAATATCGTAATTGCTAATAGCTTAAGCTAAGTTACAAGTTGTAACTATAGCTTAAGCTATTAGCAATTACGATATTTCATAAATAGATTAGCGGTTAGCGCACTGCCGCCGCTAACCGCTAATTATTAGCGCTGGCTTTCTACAGTTTCGCTAAATTAGCGGAGAGGTATCAGCTTTTAGCGCGCGCTAACGTTTGCCCAGCTCTGATGACAAGCCCTTGTTCAAACAGGGTGAATGATGAAATTTAATTGGGGGGTAATTATTGTATTTACTTAGCTACATATGGAGGTATTTTAATGTAATTAATGCAGTTAATGTGTTTTTTCTTCTAGTCTTATGTGGATGCCCCTGAGGCCGAAACGTCCAAATGTGAAAAAGAAAATTAATTAGCAAATAAATAAAGATGGTTGAGGTGAAGATCGAATGCAATTAAGAGTGGAAATAGTTTAAACCTCAGAAAATTCCTGAAAATCTTTAACATGTCAATTAATCATTAAATTATAACCTTCTAATACGTTTTACCATGGAACACAACGACGTCTTATCTGCTGATAAGAACCGGAACATGTTTTATCAAAGAAATTTTATTATTTCTTTATTAGCTTAAAACCTGTTTAAAACCAAAGAGAGTGAAACATTTTACATTTGTTTTCGTCATTACAATGGCTTACCTCCAATTCCGATTTAATTTACAAAAATGCAAAATGAACAAAGGTTGAATTTTCTTGTCAAGGAATAAGTTAATTACTAATTCACGATTTCGATGTGATGATATCGTCGAGACAAAAGCAAACTAACAAATATGAAAATCACCACTTTTCAGAGTGGAAAAGTATTTATTCATAACTTTTTTTTGGACAGTAAAATATTCGGAGATTTGACCTTTTGATAGTGGAATACTTTCCCTTTAATAGAGTGAAGTCAGATTGAAGAATTCGCCGTAAATAAGTCCAGCAGAAATTATTAAAGATGGACAATGAAAGATGCATTTTTTCATATTCGTTAGTTTCCATTTGTATCGACGATATTCAAACTGTATTTCCGTTTGACATAATATAAATGCAAAGACAACGTTGCATGCTGTGTTTGACATGAGAACACTTCTCCGACAAGCTATTTGTGTGTGAGTATACACACACTGTATCCCTATTAATGCTGTAATCTGGTTGCTTTGTCTTACCCTCATTTGCATCCATAATAGATGACCTACCAAGGGGTAGAAGCTCATTACAACGGAATTGTAGAGGAGCTTAGGAAAATTATTACACATCTGCTCCTTAAGCGAATAATTGCATTATTAAATAATGTATCATCAAAGTTAACGCTAGGTACTACTTAATTTTGTGCATTTTATTATAGCACGGTTCCCGTCATACTATAAGTTATTCATCAATTATTATTTATTAATTATATGATAAGTAATCAAAGTATAATGTTTCTTGACATTGGAGCGCTCCGGATCAGTGTCAAGAAACAGATAACGTACAGATAATTCGTAGGTTAACAGGAGCTTAACCAGCACAGGCTAAAATTCGTTGTCAATAATACATGTACGTTAAAATTTAAAGATTTATGTTTCCAAGATGTCATTTGGAAACACCCATTGTATTTGCATGCATAACCAAGAAGTGAAATGACTGGGGATGCTGATGAGTGAGGAGGCTGTGTAAGGGTACGGGATATTGTTACTTAGGATGGACCATCACCAGGTACAGCGTAAACTCTATGAGGGACAAAATCACAGTTTATTTCCAGTAATTCAAGGTCTGCCATCATAGTTGAAATGAACCCCAAATAAAAATAATATTATGAAATAAATACAGTACGGTAACAGGTGTTCTGTTATCGGCCTAGCAACGCTTGCTGCCTAAGTGTGCCTGCTCTCTAACCAACTAAACATTCAAACCCCTCAAAAAGTACTTAACAATTTAGTATAAAACCCTTTCTTAGTGAGTGTTTACATGCTAAACGGAGTGTCCATGCAAAATTTCAAATTGTTCTGTCGAGTGGTTGGGGAGGGCGATGAAGCCAGTGAGTGAGTGGTATTTGACAAATATATATTGGATTAAGTAAGCTTTCGAATGGTTTCCTTCCATTTACCACCATATCCCAATCGAGAATATTTTTTTAGATATTAAAGACAATACATGGAAATGCTAAAACAGTTCATATCTATAATTTTTTTTTCTAATACTTCCATATCTCCAAACGTAAAAAGAAATTAAATATCTTAGTTTGTATAAATTTCAAACATCTGGAACATATGAACGGAGCCGCACTAAGATGAAGCAGTTCCTGCGGGTCGGCCTTTTTATTGTGAGGTCAACATAAGCCGATTTATTGTCACCTTAATATTAATATGATCTTTAAATTGCAAACGAAGCGTTGTATAAAATAAATAAAAGTAATGTTATAAAATTGTGACCCTTTTTTCTTTCATTATATTATTTGAACAGGCGGAAGGTCATGCATATATAAAACTCGTCAACTTCACTTTATATGCTTTATTTTATACTCTACATGTTTCGCGTCTCCTGACGCCTCTTCAGGAGCAACCCAATCACATATACATAAATTTAGCCTTAGCTACGGAAGACCTTCCACAGGTAGGGCCACGTCCCCGTAGCTAAGGCTAAATTTATGTATATGTGATTGGGTTGCTCCAATCAAGAGACGCGAAACATGTAGAGCATAAAATAAAGCATATAAAGTGAAGTTGACGAGTTTTATATATGCATGACCTTCCGCCTATTCAAATAATATATTAAATAAAATTAATAATCTTTTTATCAACATTTTTCCGGATTCACCAATAAACGATTTTTCACAATTGCACATAACTCCTTTACCCTTCGGAATTGGACCATACTTCAAATGAACTTTTTCGTTGGAAATTATTGGCTACTTAGACTAGAATCATCCTGTCTAACGCCTAACCGTTTAAAGCCACATGTCCGGCAAATGCCTACGTAGCATGTAAAGTACTTTACATGTAGCAATTTTCGATAAAAGATAACAAAACAAATCTATATCCGTCCGTACGTTAATAATAATAGGTATATATAAAATACTATTTGTATATATATAGTGTTTCATTTCTAGACTTGTTAAATTTATGTGACTAGACTAAGACAGATTAGGTGAGAAAGTGTAAGAGGGCCCATAAGTTAGGTTTTAGTTGGCTTCTACCGTCGGACAGGGAGCTAATTTATAGGGCTGTTGTAGGGGTGACTTCCTCCTCCTGTCCGTCTGTTAGGGGTAGCCATCTATCCACATCTAGTCCTCTCTCTACCTACCAATACAAAGTCTCTTCTCAGTTGGAGATTTTAGGAAAACTAGGTGGGTTTGGATATTTATTTATTTATTGCTAGGTATGAAGCGATTCGCTCTTATTAGGGAGGTTCCTACCTCTCGCCGCAGGGAGGAAACTCGCTTATGACGTCAATCTAGAAGAGCTGCATATATAGAAAAGTACACGTTCCAGAACCCATTGATAACGAAAATAACACTGGTTCAAATCTGTGGGTATATACTCGGCAGCAAAAAAAATTATCTATATACAATATAGATCTGTATAATTTATATATATATATATAGATATATACATATATATGTGTGTGTATATAAATATATATATATTTATATACACACACATATATATACACATATATATGTATATATATATATATATATATATATATATATATATATATATATATATATATATGAAAGCATCTAATGAGACTATTTCTTTGATAAAGGCCCGTCCTATTGACTTGGAGAATTAATCAAGCAAAGTTTCACCTTGTCAGCAGCACTATCAAAGGACAGCCTGGACATTCTATATTAATAGTTCCGATCATCCTGATAATGGTACGCTGGACATTTACAGGTATAGCTTCTATTGGGAAACTTGCAGAGCTAATATTAATATTTCCGTTCCTCTTACATTAATTAGGTAATGAAATTGTTCATTTGCCACAAAACTCGGTTTACATAATTTTCAAAAAAACAAAAACAAAATAAGGATGCTCTCGTTGACAGGCGAAATCGATTTATAAGGAGTGGCGGTTCATAATGGACAGTAATTATTATTTATCGAATAGTAAATCAATGAAATTAACTTATTATTACTCCATCTCCTTCTACATTCTGGCATATATCAACAGCGGCGCGGTTTCTAAAACGACAAATCTTTGGGGTATATCGAATTCCATGTGACTGCGGCAAGGTGTAAGTGGGGCAGACAGGAAAAAAAGGTGTGCACCAGGATGGCGAACGTCGGCTGTAGCCATGGACATGTAGACATGGACAGGAGTGTGGGGGGCAGATGCTTTTCACCAGGTGAAGACGTTGGCGAAGGAGGGTCACTTCGATCGCCGTTTAATACGGAAAGCTATCGAAATTCGGAGCAGGTCCGATATTTTTAATAACGACGATTGATGGACATTACCTAAGGTGTGGGTACTGGCCTTGGTTAAAGCAGGTAGAGGTGGTCATGAATTTGAGCACCAAAGACGTTTTGCTTTCAGATAACGAACAAAAATCATATTCCATCTGAGGAAGCCGGCCGTAATATCAGAGAAAATTTGTGGAGGTATATGCCGGAATGTAGGAGGAGATGAAGTCAACCAGCGACCAAGTTTAAAAGAGAATTATTATTACAAGTCACAGGAAGAGAACAAAGCAACATGCCAAATATTTTGGCGGAGGCGACATTAGAACAGGTAAATAAAATGCCATTATTATTTTTACAATGCTATGGATCATATGAAAAGGCAATAATATAACTAAACGCGATTGAAAAATATAAATATTAAGATAAACCCAACTCGCAGGAACAGCGTCATTTTAGCGCGTTCCCGGTCTAATCCCTTATGTCATTTGGAAAGTTGTTAATAGAAACAGATAATGTTTTATCTTAATCTTTCGTTAAAAAATGTAAGCATGTCAAATGAAATCTCAAAGCGAAGCAAGATCTCACATGAACTGTATTCCTAAAAAATGTAGTTTTATCAATTTACCTTTACAACCAGTTCTGCCCCAGGTGTAGCCTACGACACAGCGATCTAAACAGCTCTCTGTAATTAGTTTTTTTTCAAATGGACCGAGGTGTTCCCTGTGAATGAAAAGTTGCACAGTGGTAGCTGAGCCACTAGTGAACATTACTGTGTAGTTTGAAGAAATTTCACTCACTGGATCACCACAAAATAAGTGAGTAAAAACACTCATTTTCTATTATTGTGTGGGCCATTACCCTAGGTGAGGCTAGTGGTGGGGGCGCTCCTGCACTCGCCTGATAGAGATGCTGTCAATGCCCCTTCAGTAATTTAGATACTAGGCCCTGCGCTACTAGTCGATGTACATCAGCCTCCTTCGCTCAGTGGCAGTGTTCGATTCTGCAAACTTAATTGTCTCGGGTTCGCAGCTCGCCGGAGACAACTTTTTTTTTTTTTTTTAATTATATTATAAACAGCTGTTGACTATGTCTTCAATAGAGGAACAGAATATGACAGTAATAGAATCAACCTCAGCCCAAGATGTCGAAAACGTCGCCACAGGAAGACGTAAAAGATTACGCAAGAGAGCCAGTGACGTACTAACACCACCCAAGATAAAACAAAAAAAAGTCGACTCTACCTCAAAATAGCCCCTCAACTCACTCCCGACACTCAGATAATAATCAAGCGTGCCAGGATTCGTCACAAAATCCCTTGAAACCCCCTAATATTTACATCAGGAAGGTATCGGATTTTAAAAAATTTAGTAGCACCCTGAAAGATCTCGTTGGAGAAAATAATTTCGAATGCCGGGCAAGGTTCAATGACATCGTCATAAAGCCTACTGACAGTGACTCCTACAGAAGCATCATCCGACACCTGGAAAGCAAGGAAGCTGACTTTCACTGCTACCAGTTACCCGAGGACAAATCCTACAGGGTGGTTATCCGCCACCTCCACCACTCAACGCCCCCCGAAGACATCATTAGTGAGCTCTCCAACAAAGGTTACTCTGTCAAAAGAGCCCATAACGTACGGCACCCAGTCACAAAGGCCCAATTGCCGCTCTTCTTCGTCGACCTGGAGAAAAACGAAAAAAGCAAGGAAATTTTCCGCGAGCAATACCTACTATATACAAAAATAAAAGTAGAAGAACCGCGACGCAGGGGCGACGTCATACAATGCCAAAACTGCCAAGAGTTCAATCATACCCGCACATATTGTCATCACAAATCAAAATGCGTCAAATGCGGCTCCGAACACCCCTCTAAGCACTGCCCCAAGCCAATTGAAGCCCCAGCGTGCTGCGCGAACTGCGGCGAGAATCACACTGCCAGCTACAAAGGGTGTGAAGTATATAAAGCACTCAAAACAATCAAAATGCAACGGCAGAAATCCCAGCTCAGTCATCAAAAAGACGCCAAGAAAGCATCACCACCCAGCGGACCATCCCACTTCCCCAGCCTACAACCCGTTTCTGCAGCACAAGAATCGTCCCATCGTCGGCCGAACGTCACCTACTCCTCTCTGCTAACTACGCTCGAGAAAAAGAAGCCGCCTGTCCCTAAACCAGCTCAGAAACCACAAGAATTATCTTCCCTTCCTACCTCTTCAACTTTACCGTCCCAACCACAAATCCTGCCTACCTTCCCAACTACTCCCACCCCATCTAAGCAAATCCCTCAGCATCAAGGACAAGATCCTATGATCCTTTTCTCCTCTTTCCTAAACAAACTCGAAACCCTTCTTACTCCTCTAATTAACCTGATGACCACCCTCATAGCACACTTCCTTCCTAAACCCCAGAATGCAACACTTCCATAATACCCATCTCTCAATTCTTTTGTGGAATGCCAACGGACTTACTACAAGACGACAAGAACTTTTACTAACTGACAAAAACATGGACATTGCACTAATAACGGAGACACACCTGAAAAAATCAATGTCATTCGGTGTCAAGGGTTACTCCTGTTATCAAACCGACCATCCATCTCTGGCGCAGCATGGTACTCTGATTCTAATCAAGAACCAGATCAAACACCATCAAGAGTCCAGCATCGCTTCAGCAAGCCTGCAGGTAACTTCCATATCTCTTTCCCTTTCTCCCTTCGACATCATACTATCCGCATTGTATTGTTCTCCCAATCATACCATTTACCATCCTGAATTCCTCTCAATATTCAAATCCTTTGGCCCCCGCTTCCTCGCCGGGGGTGATTTCAACGCGAAACACCCCATGTGGGGAAGCCATTCAGCTAACTCCCGTGGCAGAATCCTTTATGATATCCTCAATTCCCAGAATTATCTCCCTATATCACCAAACACACCAACATACTGGCCAACTGATCCATCCCGCAATCCTGACCTAGTCGATTTCTTCATCTCCTCTTGCTTGGGAGGTATAGCGACTTCTGTTGATTCGCTCCTCGACCTATCATCGGACCATTCTGCGATCCTTCTAACCCTCTTCTCATCCGCTGTACCCCGTCCTCTACAACCAACCCTTACACCCGGTCCTATCAACTGGCAATCATTTCAGCTCAACCTAGAGCGCTCCATAGACCTAACCGTATCCCTAAAAACCCCTTCAGACCTAGACAAAGCCACTGAATTGTTGACTAAAGCCATTCAGGACAGTGCCCGCAATTCATGCCGACCAAGGAGAAGGTTACCTCCTTCACCCAAACTGCAACTTCCAACCCACATCCAAGAACTTCTTGCAGCCAAGCGTCGGGCCAGAGCTCTATGGCAAAGATCACGCTATCCCTCCGACAGAAACGCATACAACAGACTGACGCGACAACTAAAATATTCAATATCTCAATTCCGTTCAGAATCCTTTAACGAATACCTTTCATCCCTCTCTACACAAGACTGTTCTTTGTGGACAGTCACTCGTAAAATCCTCAGGTTTCACCAAATTCCTTCTCTACTCAAACGCAGCGATGGGTCCTGGGCCAGAAGTGATGAAGAAAAGGCGCTCCTTCTCTCCACACACCTTACTTCAGCATTTTCCCCTAATCCTCAAACGAACCCCTCCCATGATGAAGATATCGTAGACTACCTGAATTCTCCTTTACCTTTGGCTTTCCATCCGTCCGAAGTAAAATACATCATCAAACACCTCCCGAGGAAATCTCCCGGTTATGACCTCATCAGCTCCACAATTCTCAAAAACCTCCCCCAGAAGGCCATTATATTCCTTACATACCTGTACAACTCGATCCTTAGAACAACCCATTTCCCGAACCCCTGGAAACACTCAGTTATTATTGTTATTCCCAAACCTTTTAAACCTCCCGACTGCCCTTCTTTCTATCGACCAATCAGCTTTCTACCGTTAATGTCCAAAATATTTGAAAAAGTCCTTTACAAAAGAATCCTTCCTATCATAGAATCCTCGAAGAAAATCCCCAACCACCAATTTGGTTTCCGCTCCCAGCATTCCACCATACAACAGTGTTTACGAGTTGTAGACTCAATATCCTCCTCGCTTGAACGTAAGAGTTTTTGCACGAGTGCCTTTCTCGACGTTGCTCAAGCATTCGATCGGGTTTGGCACCCGGGATTACTTTACAAAGTAAAGCTTATACTTCCTCACACCTATTTCCTTATCCTCAAATCCTACCTTTCAAACAGATCCTTTCAAGTTAAACAAGGTACAAGTCTTTCCCCGACCTGCCCCATAAACGCTGGTGTCCCTCAAGGGAGTATTACACTGCGGATATTCCTACACACCCTCATACCTTACTGACCACCTACGCAGATGATACTGCCATCCTATCAACTTCCCCTGATCCCTCAGTAGCATCCCAACACCTGCAGGAACATCTTACCGCTATTCAGCATTGGAGTGAAAGATGGAGAGTTAAAATCAACCCTGAAAAATGTAAACAGGTTACATTCACCCTAAACCGGAGATCATGTCCTACAGTCTACCTCAAAAACACTCCACTACCAGTATCCAGCGAGGTTCGATATCTAGGATTATACCTTGACAGCCGACTGACATGGAACCCTCACACGAGACTGAAAAGACAAGAACTGAACAAACGATACGGACTACTTAGACGAATCCTTGGACCCTCATCTAAATTATCAATACAGAACAAACTAACGATATACAAAACAATCATTCGGCCAATATGGACATACGGACTTGAACTCTGGGGATCTGCAAAACCATCCAACATCAACAGAATACAGGCATTCCAATCAAAAGTCCTCCGTAAAATTGTAAATGCCCCCTTTTATGTATCCAACAAAACCCTATACAATGACCTCAACATCCCATTTGTCCTTGACCTCGCTAAAACCCGTTTCCAAACGTTCCACTCCAAATTGTCTCACCATCCTAATCCTGAAGGTCAATCCTTATCATCCCAATCCCATCCAGACAATCCCCCCAGGCGGCTCAAGAGACAGTGGCCTCGAGACAATTTACTTGCCTGATCTTTTTATAATCAATAAAATATTTACTGAGACACCTCTGGAAGTGCCAACAATGGTTGGCTTCTCCCAAATTTTGTATTTTTTATTTTTTTTTTTACTTTTGTCAGTTTTATCAACTTGTACATAATATCTGGATCAACATACTTGATCATTGTACTGTTATCTGTACAGATTTCAAATAAATAAATACGAAATTAAAAAAAAAAAAAAAAAAAAAAAAAAAAAACACCTTTACAACGGTTACACATATAGCCTCAGATATGATTTCATTAGATTCCCTACGTCGAAATACTTATAAAAAGTGTATTTCCTAGCCTTTTAATGCAAAAACATCAGCGCGGTGTTAAGCTTGCAAGAGGTTTTGTAAAATTTATTTATTTAGTAGTTATCGAAAATTACCCCACATAAAATTTATATATATATATATATATATATATATATGCGTGCGTGTTTATATTTGTATGAGTGTGTTTGTATCAGCTAACGAGATAGCGGCCACAATCACCACACGATATATATCATTTCCATAGCAAACAATTGAACGAGCTCATTAACCATCAAATTCGGTCTAGCCAGAGGAGGGGTTTACTCCAGGCCCAAATTTACCTATACCGGCCAAAATATTTTTCATATCGTAACGAAACTTGGTATACATTATAAGAATATAGAGTAAATCTACTATATATTTGTCAAATATTACTCACTCACTGACTCACTGACCTATCATCGCCCAGCCCAAACCACTCGACAGAAAATTTTGAAATTTTGCATGGAGACTCACTATATAACGTAGGCACTCACTAAGAAAGGATTTTTTGATATTCCAATTTTTAAGTATTTTTAGAGGGGTTTAAAGTTTGAGTTGGTTAGAGCAGGACGATAAAGTCCAAGCAAGCGATAAAGTCCCAGCAGGACGATAAAGTCCTAGCAAGCGTTGCTAGGACGATAACAGAACAGCTGTTACCGTACATTATCAATTTCATAGTATTATTTATAACTGAGGTTAATTTAAACTATGATGGCAGTCCTTGAATTACTAGAAATAAAATGTGATTTTTTCCCTCATAGAATTTTCGCCCTGGTGATGGCCCATCCGAGATAATAATATCCCAAACCACTTGACACAAAAATTTGAAATTTTGCACGGACAATACATTTAGACTGTAAACACTCGCTAAGAAAGGTTCTTTTGATATTCAAATCTTTAAGTACTTTTAGGGGGTTTGAATTATTAAGAAGTTCCTCATCGGCTTAAATCAGTTTAAAACATTGGAATCACCTCTATATATCACACTAGCTGAATACCCGTGCTTCGTCACGGCAGATGAGTAGTTATTTCATTGCGTTAAATGTATCATAAATTAACTCTGCTACATATAGAATTTTGTGCAGTTTATAATGGCACGGTCCCCTTCATACTATAAGTTATTCATCAATTGATAAGTAATCAAAGTATAATGCTTCTTGACATTGGGGCACTCCAGATCAGAGTCAAGATACAGATAACGTAGAGATAACCCGTTATCTATAGATTAGCAGTAACAGCAGTTTAACCAGTACAGTATCTTGTTGACACACACACACACACACACATATGTATATATATATATATATATATATATATATATAAATTTCAATGGGGTCATTTTCGTTATCTAGTAGGTGGGAACGATGAAGATTTGAAGAAATATTTTGGAAGTTCTTTCATGAGTGCAACCTCAATAGCTCCATTCCATCAGAAAGTGCTAAAAAAGTAACCTTTTCGACTCACAAAAGCATTCCTATACCTGAGTGCTTTAGATAGCTTATGATAGAAACCGTTAATATTTGTTTTGTCTTGAAGACAAATAATATTCTATGCGCAATTACATAATTAGCAATAAAAAAAACTGACGTAGAGTAAAACCGATACGAAGAGCTGTCTATTGCCACGAAACAAATACTTTGGAAATGTTAAGCACATATTTCTCCTATTTGGATTATGTCATCGAAAATTACTTGTGAACCTTTTATGTAGGGAAATTAGTAAGTTTCCGAATGGTCACCTTCGACTTACCACGATTTCCTTACCGCTTTCAAGATTTTTAAGAAAATATACGAAAATCCCAAAACTGATCATCTTTGTATAATACATATTTTTTATTAAAACTTCCTCAACTCAGGTGTAACCAACATTTAAATATTTTTGTTAGTATGAATGTGCTCGCCTCCAATCCTCCCTGCTAGTCGCAGGATGTGGTTGGATGGTGTAAGGTTAACTCTAGGTCATCCTAGAATCCTTCCTAACAAGGAAGGTATTCGGCTGACAACTGGGGACACCTGTGGCGTCGGCAAGTAACCAGTATCAAAATTGCATAATACAATTGAAATTGTAGATTGTAATATTCTGTAAATAAACAAATATATAGTTTTATGATCTGTTTAGTATGAATGTTAAACGAAGATAAAAAAGATTTTCAGCTGAACCCATCGTTTTCAACCAAACGGAAAATTAGTTTTATCCACTTTATGTACAATACAAAACATACAAAGGTCCAGCTGCTAGAAGAAACGTATGCTCTACATCGCACGAATTTTGCCTAAAATCAATGTTCTGGTGATCGGCTTCTACTGGTTAACAAACATAAGAACATGGTGCAATTATAAACTAGAAGTTGTTTGCCATAAAAACCTAAACAACCAACTAACCATCATCAATAAAAGGTAGAAAGCATGCATTCACTTGTTGCAGTCGTTTGCATCTCATAGCATTTACGTCATGCGGTTTAGTATTACCTAAGCGCCGTCTAGTCCATTATCTTCAGGCCTACCAATTTTGTTTTATGAATACTATCAATATACTAATTTATTTTATGAACTTTCATTAATACTACTATTTTCATTATTATACTATTTATTGTTACCTTCAAAGTATAAAAAAATTAGGATATTGTAAGGTTGCTTTAATAGCACTTTTCGAAGACTGGTGTTAAGCTTGCAAGAGGTTTTGTAAAATTTATTTATTTAGTAGTTATCGAAAATTACCCCACTTAAAATTTATATATATGCGTGCGTGTTTATATTTGTATGAGTGTGTTTGTGTCAGCTAACGAGATAGCGGCCACAATCTATCACCACACGATATATATCATTTCCTTAGCAAACAATTGAACGAGCTCATTAACCTTCAAATTCGGTCTAGCCAGAGGAGGGGTTTACTCCAGGCCCAAATTTACCTATACCGGCCAAAATATTTTTCATATCGTAACGAAACTTGGTATACATTATAAGAATATAGAGTAAATCTACTATATATTTGTCAAATACCACTCACTGACCTATCATCGCCCAGCCAAAACCACTCGACAGAAAATTTTGAAATTTTGCATGGACACTCACTATATAACATAGGTACTCACTAAGAAAGGATTTTTTGATATTCCAATTTTTAAGTATTTTTAGAGGGGTTTAAAGTTTGAGTTGGTTAGAGCAGGACGATAAAGTCCAAGCAAGCGATAAAGTCCCAGCAGGACGATAAAGTCCTAGCAAGCGTTGCTAGGACGATAACAGAACAGCTGTTACCGTACATTATCAATTTCATAGTATTATTTATAACTGAGGTTAATTTCAACTATGATGGCAGTCCTTGAATTACTAGAAATAAAATGTGATTTTGTCCCTCATAGAATTTACGCCCTGGTGATGGCCCATCCGAGATAATAATATCCCAAACCACTTGACACGCAAACAATTTTGCACGGACAATACGTTTAGACTGTAAACACTCGCTAAGAAAGGTTCTTTTGATATTCAAATCTTTAAGTACTTTTAGGGGGTTTGAATTATTAAGAAGTTCCTCATCGGCTCAAAAATGGTTCGATTTTGATAACATTTGGTACAAAAATCTTTCTTTTCATTTAAAAGGTCAAGTTCATTAACCAGTTAAATCCGTTTACTGGAACATGGTTTTTGAAGCGAAATTTGTGCGAAAGATTCCTTAACGTAGGAAAACGAATGAAACCATTTTTTAAGCGAGTTCTGTAGCCATTTACCAAAAAATTGATAGAAATACTTTTCAAAACTAATTTTCTGTTTGGGTATTCATAAACGAAGAAAATGGAAAAAATTAATCGTAGTGATTGAGTTGCTAAGAAATGACGACTCCACATCACCAAAACGACCAGATAAGACCTTTGTAGATGACCTAGAACATTCTAGACCAATAGAGTAAATTGAAGAATAAGAATAAGAAAATAGAGTAAATTGGTCCGTTAGGTTGGGGGGGGGGGGGAGTTTCTTCGGAATTAAGTTATTAATTTTGCAGTACCGTGTGTTATTTTTACTTCCTTGCAACGAAACTCGGTAGACAAGTTGCCCCACCATTGAGGAACGTTTGTTGTAAAAATAAAAAAATTGCCCGTTAGAAGGTGGGGTTTTCCCCCGGAAAAAATGTAATAGTCAGCTGTTTATTAAAAATATAAAAGTCTAAAAATATTCAGTTTGTTTTGAATTTTATATAGTTTATTTTAAGCAAGTAATTCAGGAGTACAGCGCACACTACTATCTTTCTGAGGAATGTGCTAGGAAATCCAGCACCTTCGTGACAGAATTTTATATATTTAAAACGTTTTAACCCTATGCACAACCGAGTCAAACTACCTAATGTTGTAACAGCTCGATTTCCGGAATTTTTAGGAATGCAATGGTCGGAAGTTAGCCATGCTTATGCCAATGCTGAAATACGACAACAATGACTAGATAATGTGAGGTTTTACTAATGTTTGAACGATTTTAAAACATTCCATAGTGAATGTAACATTTGAACATCCCTCATTAGCTATATTTCCAGAAGTCACTAAACTCCATACTCAACTTTATAAATGTTAATAAGTGCAATAACATACTACCTCACATGCTTAGGTACACGCTGACTTTTACTCTACAATGTAAGTGATTTCCTTGCTTGCTTCTAGAGCCAAAGGACTAAAAGCCTTTTGTGAAATGATCAAAGGCTCTGATAATAATCTGTACATTGATTGCGATAAGGATGTAAGCCCGGAGTAAAAAAGAACGAGCATTAGATTTTTGTAAGAAACTTTATCGGAAATCAGAAAATGAGAAATTACGTTAGTACTTTGAAAAGTCGGGCAAACAATTTCTTACTACAAAGAAAGGCTTTAATTTGGCTTTATCGAAGCTTAGAAGAAGATGAAATGTTTATACACAGATATTGGTGCCATAGTGTTTCATAAATGTTTTTATAAAAGATAACATTTATTAAAACTAGTGCGTGGAAATATATTTAATACAGTTTTTACCCAAGGTTCGACAAAACCCAAGGCTCCTCAGGGCTAGTTCTGTTGAATCAAGATGCATTTCCTTTTTTTCTGAACCTCTTTTAAAAGAGTTAAGAAAAATATGAAGAAAAGAAACTTAAGGTGGCCTTTCACGGTTAGTTGAAATCTCAAGGCCGAGACAGTAGAGTTTGACCTCAAGGTTTGGACTGAACGGATTTAAGACACACACGAAAAGCTAATAAACCTCAAGGCAGGGACTGCACAGTCCAGTTATAGTAGATCCACTGTATGTGATGCAAATATCCTTCTCTTGTCCACACACATCAGGCGTGGCCTGCACCGTCCCAGCATGTACAGTTAATCTATGATTCTACTTCGATGGACTGTACAGTTCAGGATGTCCCATACTCGGTTAGAAATATCTCAAGATTTGGACTGCGAACCGTGTATAGGCACCCTTAAGATAATCCGCAAAAAGCAAAAGAAAAGCCTTAAACATACGGTAGGCAAATGTAAAGGCTGCTCGTGAGACTGAAGGATATTGGTGTCTTATTTCTACATGAACGAATTCGTATGTTAGGATGACTAGGAACCAAATACTGTGCTGTATGGAGAACAGCTGATAGAGGAAAAGGCAAAATTAATTATGACCAGAGATTAGGGAAATAAGAAAGTTAAACTTTTTATTTTTGTGAATAGTGCGTTGCTGGGCTTGCTCCTATTGGTCTAGAATGTTCTAGGTCATCTACAAAGGTCTTATCTGGTCGTTTTGGTGATGTGGAGTCGTCATTTCTTAGCAACTCAATCACTACGATTAATTTTTTCCATTTTCTTCGTTTATGAATACCCAAACAGAAAATTAGTTTTGAAAAGTATTTCTATCAATTTTTCTGGTAAATGGCTACAGAACTCGCTTAAAAAATGGTTTCATTCGTTTTCCTACGTTAAGGAATCTTTCGCACAAATTTCGCTTCAAAAACCATGTTCCAGTAAACGGATTTAACTGGTTAATGAACTTGACCTTTTAAATGAAAAGAAAGATTTTTGTACCAAATGTTATCAAAATCGAACCATTTTTGAGCCGATGAGGAACTTCTTAATAATTCAAACCCCCTAAAAGTACTTAAAGATTTGAATATCAAAAGAACCTTTCTTAGCGAGTGTTTACAGTCTAAACGTATTGTCCGTGCAAAATTGTTTGCGTGTCAAGTGGTTTGGGATATTATTATCTCGGATGGGCCATCACCAGGGCGTAAATTCTATGAGGGACAAAATCACATTTTATTTCTAGTAATTCAAGGACTGCCATCATAGTTGAAATTAACCTCAGTTATAAATAATACTATGAAATTGATAATGTACGGTAACAGCTGTTCTGTTATCGTCCTAGCAACGCTTGCTAGGACTTTATCGTCCTGCTGGGACTTTATCGCTTGCTTGGACTTTATCGTCCTGCTCTAACCAACTCAAACTTTAAACCCCTCTAAAAATACTTAAAAATTGGAATATCAAAAAATCCTTTCTTAGTGAGTACCTATGTTATATAGTGAGTGTCCATGCAAAATTTCAAAATTTTCTGTCGAGTGGTTTTGGCTGGGCGATGATAGGTCAGTGAGTGGTATTTGACAAATATATAGTAGATTTACTCTATATTCTTATAATGTATACCAAGTTTCGTTACGATATGAAAAATATTTTGGCCGGTATAGGTAAATTTGGGCCTGGAGTAAACCCCTCCTCTGGCTAGACCGAATTTGAAGGTTAATGAGCTCGTTCAATTGTTTGCTAAGGAAATGATATATATCGTGTGGTGATAGATTGTGGCCGCTATCTCGTTAGCTGACACAAACACACTCATACAAATATAAACACGCACGCATATATATAAATTTTAAGTGGGGTAATTTTCGATAACTACTAAATAAATAAATTTTACAAAACCTCTTGCAAGCTTAACACCAGTCTTCGAAAAGTGCTATTAAAGCAACCTTACAATATCCTAATTTTTTTATACTTTGAAGGTAACAATAAATAGTATAATAATGAAAATAGTAGTATTAATGAAAGTTCATAAAATAAATTAGTATATTGATAGTATTCATAAAACAAAATTGGTAGGCCTGAAGATAATGGACTAGACGGCGCTTAGGTAATACTAAACCGCATGACGTAAATGCTATGAGATGCAAACGACTGCAACAAGTGAATGCATGCTTTCTACCTTTTATTGATGATGGTTAGTTGGTTGTTTAGGTTTTTATGGCAAACAACTTCTAGTTTATAATTGCACCATGTTCTTATGTTTGTTAACCAGTAGAAGCCGATCACCAGAACATTGATTTTAGGCAAAATTCGTGCGATGTAGAGCATACGTTTCTTCTAGCAGCTGGACCTTTGTATGTTTTGTATTGTACATAAAGTGGATAAAACTAATTTTCCGTTTGGTTGAAAACGATGGGTTCAGCTGAAAATCTTTTTTATCTTCGTTTAACATTCATACTAAACAGATCATAAAACTATATATTTGTTTATTTACAGAATATTACAATCTACAATTTCAATTGTATTATGCAATTTTGATACTGGTTACTTGCCGACGCCACAGGTGTCCCCAGTTGTCAGCCGAATACCTTCCTTGTTAGGAAGGATTCTAGGATGACCTAGAGTTAACCTTACACCATCCAACCACATCCTGCGACTAGCAGGGAGGATTGGAGGCGAGCACATTCATACTAACAAAAATATTTAAATGTTGGTTACACCTGAGTTGAGGAAGTTTTAATAAAAAATATGTATTATACAAAGATGATCAGTTTTGGGATTTTCGTATATTTTCTTAAAAATCTTGAAAGCGGTAAGGAAATCGTGGTAAGTCGAAGGTGACCATTCGGAAACTTACTAATTTCCCTACATAAAAGGTTCACAAGTAATTTTCGATGACATAATCCAAATAGGAGAAATATGTGCTTAACATTTCCAAAGTATTTGTTTCGTGGCAATAGACAGCTCTTCGTATCGGTTTTACTCTACGTCAGTTTTTTTTATTGCTAATTATGTAATTGCGCATAGAATATTATTTGTCTTCAAGACAAAACAAATATTAACGGTTTCTATCATAAGCTATCTAAAGCACTCAGGTATAGGAATGCTTTTGTGAGTCGAAAAGGTTACTTTTTTAGCACTTTCTGATGGAATGGAGCTATTGAGGTTGCACTCATGAAAGAACTTCCAAAATATTTCTTCAAATCTTCATCGTTCCCACCTACTAGATAACGAAAATGACCCCATTGAAATTTATATATATATATATATATATATATATATATACATATGTGTGTGTGTGTGTGTGTCAACAAGATACTGTACTGGTTAAACTGCTGTTACTGCTAATCTATAGATAACGGGTTATCTCTACGTTATCTGTATCTTGACTCTGATCTGGAGTGCCCCAATGTCAAGAAGCATTATACTTTGATTACTTATCAATTGATGAATAACTTATAGTATGAAGGGGACCGTGCCATTATAAACTGCACAAAATTCTATATGTAGCAGAGTTAATTTATGATACATTTAACGCAATGAAATAACTACTCATCTGCCGTGACGAAGCACGGGTATTCAGCTAGTGTGATATATAGAGGTGATTCCAATGTTTTAAACTGATTTACAATAGTTTATAAGGAGGCTGTTTATTTAAAGGGCTGAGGATTAATGTGACGAACTGATGAGGAATTTAAAGCATTCTACAATGGCTTTGGATATATCCGTTTTCATGAAAAGCTTATTGGCTGCTGCCCAAGCATTGATATTATTAAGATCTACTTGCAGGTTGTCTACAGCATCTGGTAGAGAAGAGGTTTTCAAGCATAGGTACATAGGTAGGAAGGATTGTAACCTCGATTATAAATTCGTCACGATGAAAGTAGGAGGAGTATGTTATCAATAATCAGCTACAAGGAGCGAGTACCAAGCGACGATATCGACCAAGGCTGACGCAAGCACAATCTGGAGGCCTTTACTTATTCAGCTGACGATTCTTCCTCACCCTATTCTTGGAACCTTGTTAGAACTACTTTTTATTCATCATGACCACTTTATTTAACAGTCGTTTTCAATTAGCAAAGCTCCTAGTTCTCCCTCGCTCCCTATTTCCCTCTTATAATTACGCAGTCATTTTAAAAAAAAAATGAAAAAGCATAAACTCCTCGTCCTTTTTAGCCGTTACTTTTTTTTTCTTTTGAGAAGAACAGTTTTTGCAACTAAATTAATGTATTTTGATTTGAATGAATGAAACTTTTTGCCATTAAGAAAACCTTTTAGAAAACTCATTTTCGAATACTCTTTCTATAAATAAATGTAAATACTCTTTTTAATATTCTTCGCAAGACTAATTCCGGGTCCTATTGTGCTATGATGGGTCATTGTTCAGTTTCATATTTGAAAATTAATCGTGAGTTCCTCAAGAGAGGTGATTATCTCATTGGGACAGCAAAACTAAAGTCCGTATATGCATTTGTTAGTTTTTATATTTATATGTGTGTATATATATATATATACATACATATACAAACTAACAAATGCATATACGGATTTTAGTTTTGCTGTCCCAATGAGTTAATCACCTCTCTCTCTCTCTCTCTATATATATATATATATATATATATATATATATATATATATATATATATATATATATATACCAAGCCTTCCTCTACAAGAGCCTCGTCATGACTGAAGCTAAGAGGTGGTAACGCACGTTTCATGAAGTGTTTTTTGCACCTTGAAATTTTGCTAGAATGTACCTCTTGGGTAGATAAGATGGTAAGTATGTTACCGTGGAACACCAGGTACTGCGCATTCCCAAGAAAATTGTTTTATTCAGAAGCTAACAATCATTAATGGAAAATTAAGGCATTTTACAATGAATAATAAATAAGGCAGACACTTTTAAGGGAGTGCAAATGCAAAAAAAAAAGAAAAGAAAAGTAGTTTTTTTTTTTTTTTTTAATATTAAATGAAGTACTTTATTCACGCTGCCATTTAAACAGCGTCTTCAATAAACATAATTGAAAATAATTACAAAAGGGCAGACACTTATTGTGGGCTCTAGTTATCAGTAAACATGAAAATAATTGTTGGCTCTGATAGACTGCAAAACACTGCGTCTAACCGTAAGAGTGAGTGCGATCACCCATCATTTGGGGAGTTGTGGTTGTTCCCTGCGCTCTCATTGGCTCTTGCTCGCACGATCTTGTATAGCTGTATCGGTTTAAATGGCAGCGGGAATACAACAAAATTTAGTATTGAAAAAAAAATCTTCGTTTTTTTTTTTGTTTTTTTTTTACATATTATCCTCCTTAAAAGTGTCCGCCTTATTTATTATTCATTGTAAAATTGCCTTCATTTTACATTAAAGATAGTAGGCTTCTGAATAAAGCACTATTTTGAGGTGATATTTCTTTGCACCTTTCCACTATTCGCAGTACCTGGTGTTCCGCGGTAAGTCTAGCTAACGCATATTTACCTGCTTATATACCCGAGAGCTGCTAAGTAGCGAAATTTCAAGGTGTATAAAACACTTCATGAACGTGCGTTACCAGCTCTCTGACTATAATCGAAACTCCTATTCACCCAACATTGATAGCCGAAAGAAATATTATTCTTCCGCTTTTCCGCTCCATAATTATAAAAAATGTAACTCGATTATAAGCCTTACTTAAAAGTCTTCTGTTCTAT
This sequence comes from Gonocerus acuteangulatus, assembly GCA_946811695.1. Classification (NCBI taxonomy): domain Eukaryota; kingdom Metazoa; phylum Arthropoda; class Insecta; order Hemiptera; family Coreidae; genus Gonocerus; species Gonocerus acuteangulatus. The sequence continues at coordinate 52,903,954 of OX328130.1, forward strand.
TTGAAATAAACGAACCCATAAGTACTATACTCAGAAACTGCTTTGGTTGATCCGCAGCTTCTCAGCAGTTCTGGGGCTTGCAAGCAATTAGCTAAAACTCAGGGAGAGAATCCTCAGACGTTGAATTTTGTGAATTATGTATCAGCGGATGTAAAATCATAATCCCACCTCGAAGGGCGTAACTAAGTCGATTGATAAACTGGAAATACTTTCAAACTTTGCCTTTTCGTTCCCCGTGTTTTAATCCGTCCTTCAAATTATCCTTCACAAAGAAGGATTAATATTTATCCTACAGAAGGAAAATATAATCCTGCTTAGAAAAACACACTTTTGAATCATTAGTTCTCATTTAAAACAACCTTTCAATCGATTGTTGCAGACAAATTAATTGATGCTTTCGTTTTATGTTAAGTAACCTACCAGGACGTAATTACTTATTTAATTTGGATTAATTAATTTTGTAAATCATTATCTGAAAGTTACAGATTTTTTTTTTTTTTTTTTTAATTCTCGGTGTTATTACTGCAGGTTCATTAAAATATAATTATTTAAAAACATGGACAATAGGGAAGAAACTAATTTTATTAAAACCACTTTTTTTCATTTAATGTTTAGACGGTTCAAGATACATAACCCAATGCTTTAGAAAAGCTATATTTCCTACACTTAGTGTATCGTATTCTCCTTTAGGCGTCCTCACTGGGGCTTCATTATTCTGGTCTTCCCTCAGCTTCTTTCTCTAGCGGTGTCGGATTCTTGACCGTTATATTTCACCCACATCCCAATGGGCTTCATCAGACGTTGGTAACACTTCTTTCAGGCACGCAGGAGCTAAAGCTCATACATATATATATATATATATATATATATATATATATATATATACAGGGTGTTCAAAACTCAATTGACACCCCCCCTTTTTTCCACAATTTTTTTTAAATTTAAAAACGAAACTTGGTGGGTCTTAGCGTGGTCGAATGAACTTTCGTTGGACTTAATGCACGACCCCCACAACTTTCTCCAGTTCTTCTCAAGAGACCCTAACTCTGTAATCTCCAATGATAAGGGGTTATATTTATGACGGGTTATTGTAGAGAATTGAATTTTATGTCGACTTTATATCTGTAATTTTTTTGCTAAAGCGCAAGTTTATTATCAACGTGATCTACGCTTCAGTAAAACTTAATAAACATTTCCTAAACTATTTTTGCTCCACCTAGTTTTGGATTTAAGAACGTTTGAAGAAAAAATCAAATTCAATTAATTTATAAAGGCATTAAAATAATTAATTTAAAGCAATAGAACTCACCTAATGATTAGAATTTCGTAGTAATTATTTTTGTGTTGGAAGAATTTTTGGGTCTTTTTTACTTTACCCACGCCAGTTACTTTTTAGAATAACGTCATAATATTTTGTTACAATATTGTAACAGGTGTTGCTAGGCTACATAAAGTTTATATATGAAAGAGGTTATAGATTATTTATTTAAATTTTAACGTCCATTTATTATTAACTACGAATTTTAGGACGGGTTATCTATAGGTTACCACACTTTTCTAGCCAGGATAGGGGTGATGCCTTTTCTTTTTTTCGAAAGAAAAGCCACCACCCCTAGTGGGAATCGAACCCACGACCTTTGGCACGGAGTGTTAAGTGCTCACGCCTTAACCCTCACGGCCATCGGGTCTCCTTTAATATAGATTATAAGACACGTTTAAGTTGTGTTTGTTGTGCTATGTTGAAGTTGTCAAAACGAAGATATATTTCAGTGTATATTAAAATCAATAAAAGCCTATTGGCCTCCGGAATAATCAACCATTTGTATTTTCATTTTTTTTTTTTTTTTATACATTTGTTGAATAAATAATTTATTTAAACTAATTATTAGTTTAAACATCTGTTCTTCATAACCATTAACTTAATGATACGATAAATAACTGTTTTAGTAATAAAAGTAACTGGCGTGGGTAAAATAAAAAAGACCCGAATTTTTTTTTTGTTTTTTTTTGTTGTTTTTTTTACGGCGCCTTGACATCTAGGCCATTAGTGCCGACATCCAGGGTGCAGCGAGGAATTTTCCCAACGAGCCGTGGGATGAGAAAATTCCTGCCGCCGCACAGTGGGGCCAAACTACTTTTCGTGTTTCAAAAAAGACTACAACCTCCAAATATTAACCGATTTGAATGCATTAAAAAAAAAATCCTGTTTATTAAATTGTTTCTCCTGTTTATTAAATTACGTGTAAATAATTCACAAACTTTTACAATCAAACATAAAATCATATTTTATTGGGGGTCTCCCGTGGTCTAGTGACTAGCGCCTTAGATTCATAACCGGGAGATGGTGGGTTCGATCCCCACCGGCGGCAGGAATTTTCTCATCCCACGGCTCGCTGGAAAAATTCCTCGCTGCACCCTAGTTGTCGGCGCTAATGGCCTATATTTGCCGATGGGCGGGGAAAAAGATCATCTAACTTAATATCAGCACTGATACGTTGAAATTAAACATTCAAACCCTGATTAGACTTGGAAAAAATCAAAAATTATTATCAACTCATTAAAAAATCACATTATTTCAATAATTCTCATTGTTGAATTATTGAAATAATGTGTTGTTTAAAGACGTAAGTCTGATTTTTTCCAAGTAAAATCAGGGTTTGAATGTTTAATTTCAACGATATTAGTGCTGATATTAAGTTAGATGAAAAATAAAATTTTATTTTATGTTTGATTGTAGAAGTTTGTGAATTATTTACATGTAATTTAATAAACAGTGGAAACAAAAAACAAAAATCTGGTCTGACAAGGCTGTTCTAAATTTTACTAGCTTTCTTTAAAAAAAAAAAAACGCATTCAAATCGGTTAAGATTTGGAGGCTGTAGCCTTTTTTGAAACACGAAAAGTAGTTTGGCCCCACTGTGCGGCGGCAGGAATTTTCTTATCTCATGGCTCGTTGGGAAAATTCCTCGCTGCACCCTGGATGTCGGCACTAATGGCCTAGATGTCAAGGCGCCGTAAAAAAGAAAAAAAAATAAATAAGAAAAACAAAAAAAAATTCGTCCAACACAAAAATAATTACTACGAAATTCTAATTATTAGGTGAGTTCTATTGCTTTAAATTCATTATTTTAATGCCTTTATAAAGTAATTGAATTTGATTTTTTCTTCAAACGTTCTTAAATCCAAAACTAGGTGGAGCAAAAATAGTTTAGGAAATGTTTCTCAAGTTTTACTGAAGCGCAGATCAAGTTGATAATAAACTTTTCTGAAAACTTCAAAAACTAAAGTGTGTTTTCCTCCATTCCTATTAACATTTTAGGCATTTAAAGGTAATTTTTGGAAAGTAAATTTAATCCTCTACAACGTTTATATCAACTACTTTTTTCATTACGGGCATACATTCTACGTTAATGGCAGAAAAACAAGGGTTTTATAGGTTTTTCGCAATTTGTTACTCATTGGTGCGCTTTAGCAAAAAAATGACAGATATAAAATCGACATCAAATTCAATTCTCTACAATAATCCGTCATAAAAATAACCCCTTTCCATTGGAGATTCCAGAGTTAGGGTCTCTGGAGAAGAACTGGAGAAAGTTGAGGGGACGTGCATTAGGTCCAACGAAAGTCGACCACGTTAAGACCCACCAAGTTTCGTTTTTAAATTTCAAAAATTGTGGGAAAAAAGGGGGGTGTAAATCGAGTTTTGAACACCCTGTATATATTATTTATTTGATTGTGTGCTGCTTCATGGCGATCTACACGTTCCATTATGTATGTATTGTATATTTGATTACATTATTGTGTATAAATTTACATGACATTATTATTACAAGCCACTTCAAAATATCAGTTATCACAGACAATTAGGAAAGTATAGAAAGATTTGAGTTATGAGAAAAAAAAAGACTTAAATACATAAATAGAAAATAAATTAATTTTAAAGTTGAGTGAAATATGTTTTATCGTTATTGCAAGAAAAAGTGAAATGGATTCTTTTGTTTATTGTACCATTTTAGCGCGGTTACTCCCTATCTCCATAGGGAGAACCCGCTTATGAGGTTGACCTCATGACGCAATCCGGAAGTGCCGACTAGAAACTTTCACGTTTCAGACCCTATAGATCACGAAAATATAGGTGGCCCAAATTTGTATATATATATATATATATATATATATATATATATATATATATATATTTATATATATGCTTGTCTGTTCGCGCTCTAGTAAGCTCAAAAATGGTCCGATTTTAACGAAATTTGGTACAATCTGTCGTCCAATTTGAAAGGTCAAGTTCGTTAACTTGCAGAATCCGCCCACTAGAAGATAGTGTTTGGGGCGAAATTCGCGCAAAAAAAATCGTAAGGCTTACGTTTTTGAGTTCATATGCTTGCAGGTACTTGTTTTATAGGTTTCTTAACATAAGAAAACGAATGAAACCACTTATAAGGCGATATCTGTAACCGTTCCTGAGAAAAGTGGAATGAATGTTTTTGTAAGTCATTATTTTTTTGTGAGTACTTAGAATCATGGGATTCAATTGAAATATTTTCTACAACTTTGAAATTACTCCCAACTAAGATGTTTAAATTTTGGTTATATTTGGAGTTAAGGAAGTATGCGAAAAAAATTATTTTATTAATAGACATGAAAAGTTTTCGGATCTTCATACATTTTTCGTAAATATCTCGATAACGGTTGGGAAATCGTGCTAAGTGGAAGGTGACCATTCGAATGCTTACTAAATTATCTACAAAAAAGGTTCTAAAGCAATATTCGATGGGGCAACTTCAATCAGAGAAAGTCCGTCACGCAGGAGCTGCATAACTAAGCACTTTCCTCAGAATTTGGGTAGTGTAGACTGGTTTCCAGAACAATTTGCTTAAAATATCCTACATAAATAAAATAAAAACACGAATAGTTCTCTTTTAATTTTGTAATGAGTAACTGATCAATTAATAATTTGCTTCCAGAGTTATGTTTACACATGGTACCTATTACACTACGTAATAAATACAAAAAACCTCATATTATCGTATTTTGATCTAACGCAGGAACAGGATACAGTCACTCTAGTGGTAGAAAGCGCTCCTTGCGGCGGCTTTGTGAACCTACGTCTGACGGGCTTTTCTATTGAAATATATTACAAATTAAACCCCCGCTTTCCGATTGACCGATTCAGCTCATTTTTACAACACTTCTTTCTCATGAGTTACCCACGACGTATACCGCGTTTCGTTACAATACAGCAGAAATTACGACCGGTATGAGTATATTAGGAATTTGGGTCCGGAGTAAACCCCCCCTTCTAATGAACCGATTTAGTTTCTTTTTACAACACATATTTACCTGTAGATTACCACTACGAATACCGAGTTTCGTCGAAATATACTCAAATCACAGCTGGTAGTGGCGAATTGGTATTGTGGGTCCGGAGTAAACCCCCCCTCCTAATGAACCGATTTCGTTTATTTTTACAACACATATTTACCTGTGGATTAGCACTACGAATACCGAGTTTCGTCGAAATATACCAAAAATCACGGCTGGTAGTGGCGAATTGGTATTGTGGGTCCGGAGTAAACCCCCCCTTCTAATGAACCGATTTAGTTCATTTTTATATCTCACTTTTCTCTCTATATTAACACTACGAATACCAAGTTTCGTTGAAATATAACAAATATTACGGCTGACATAGTCAAATAAGTGTTTTGGGTTCGGGGTAAACCCCCCCCTTCCGGTGGACCGACTTTGGTGGTTAACGAACTCGTTCAATCGTTTGCTAATTGAATGCTATATACCAAGTTTCGTGACGAAAAAACAAAAACTCTGGCCTCTATCGTGTTAACAGACACATATATATATATATATGCATATATATATATATATATAGATATATATAAATTTTAACGGGGGTCATTTTCGGTGTCTACTAGGTAGGATCGATAAAGATTTGAAGAAATTTTTCAAAAATTCCGTCATGAGTCCAACCTCAATAGCTACTTTCCTTCGGAGGAAAGTGCTAATATAAGCGCTTAAAACTTAAAACTTTTTTGTTGTTTCGAAAGGGTTTTTCTCTTTGTTTCTCTCACTTTTTAATTGTTTTTTTCTTATTTTAAGTTGCATTCATCAGTAAAATTAGTATAGTAGTAAAATAAGGTAAGAAACGGTGAAAGGTATTGGTAATAATAAGTTTGGAGTGGCTGTGGTAATCAAGATGGCTGTGGCTAATCATGATGATGTAGTTTGTTTTGAATTTTCCTGTCTATATAACCTTCCTCATAGCCTCTAACTGAAGTTATCGTTATTTCTTATTTTATAGAAAGATTTAACCCACGACAGAATGAAATTTTATTCGCCATGAAGCACATATTTACAGTTGATTATAACAGTAAAACGAATTTGCTAGTAAAACAAGATACTTAAAATGACAACGAATTTTTGGTTGTTTAGAATAGAGCCTTCTTAGCAGTAGTCAAAGAGTAAGTAAGTTTTCAGTACATAATCGTATTGACTTATACAGATGAAGAATTATCCGTTTCTGTGTAAGTTGACTACTTTCAGTTTCCTGTGATTTGTAATGCTAATCTATTCCATTTCTTCGAGATGTACGTAACCGGGCTAAGATGACGCAGTTCCTGCGAATCAGACTTTTTATATTTTGTTCTACATGTTAGTCTTTTTCAAATTCGTCAATATGTTCGTTTTCACCTCAAAGTATGTCCGTCAGGTTATGTGGATTGTCCAAGTTATGCCTAAAATTCAGTTAATATTCGAACTAGTGACACAACTCTGAAATGACATAACTCAAAATTAAAATCCACCCGAAAATGGGTCACTCTTGCGTATGTAGGGGGCATAGCATTAAGACGGGAAGGGTGACACAAGTGCCCTCTGGTGTACAAGCTCTGAAGCTAGGTACATACAGTTTTGATGGTTGATAAAGAGATATTTACCATGTCTTTCATAGTCATAAGTGAAAAACACCAATTTTTGAGATGTTTCACTTTATAAATATAGCGATATATTTTACAGTAAGGTCTGAGTTCCGAGTAGTACATTTGAGCTTGTCGGTATTGACAGGTTTCCAGATATCTAATTTCTTTTATGGGTAGCTATTGTTATCAAGTAGTTCGTCTTCATGCCTACTTTAACGATGAAAACCGCCGATCAACCAAATGTAAATAAACAAGCTCAAAATAATGTCACAAGAAATAGGAATAATCTTACAGCAGCAAAAAAATCAATTATTTCAACTTTAAAAAGTTATTTGATGGGAACAAGCGAATAGGGTTTCGCTCCTTAACTAATCAAGTATAAAAAGCCGTTAAAATTAACTCCAGAAATGGACATTGCATTTTGGAGTTCTTTCCTCGTTTTACCCACTGTGTGCAGCACTGTGGGCCCGAATGGTCAAAAAGCGGAAAAAAATCAATATATCGAGAACAGATTAACACAGAAACTGTTAGCCGTTGAATATTGGGTAGGTCCTAATTTTCATTGGTAAACTTCATTATTTTCCCTGGCACAATGCGAATTTTGATTTCATGTATGATCCTTTCATTTCAGTTACGAAGGTCAAAAATTTATATTATATTTTATATGTTTTGTTAGGAAGGAAAATATAACTTGAGTAGCTCTTCTGGACTTAAACTCTCCAAGAATAAATTGGAACAAACTAAGTATCTCGTTAAGAGAGGAGAATGTGGTGACCCTCAGCCTTAATATCCCACCCGAGACAAACATTAAGCTAATGTACATTGTCTTGGCTATTGCTACACCTGTAATGCTGCCTTGGCAAATACTGGGGGCCTGGCGTGCCTTAGTGAAGGTTCGATTGGGGCCTAAAACTTCAAAATGGTTAAGAAAAAAATTAATAATTTTAGCCTTACTGAGAGAATGTTTAGGATGTACTTTTTGAAAAAAAAAAATCAAAATCATCAGCGATCCTGGCTATTTTATTTTAATATATTCTGGAGAAAACCCCAACTTCTAATGGATCATTTTTTTTTTCTCTTTAGTTCTATCGAGATTCGTTGCAAGGAAAAAACATAACGGACGGTATAGGAAAATTGATAATTTGTTTCCGTAGTACTCCAATTCATAATAAACTGATTTTGCATATTTTAATAACACTTCTTTCACTTTACTTGAGCTCAATGTATATGGTGTTCCGCTGCAATCTAACAATTATTTTAGAGGCTTATTAACAGTTTGTGTGGGGAGTAACTCCCGCTTAGGATAATATCAGTTTCCTGAGGTGGCACCTAAAATCTTACTTCTCTCTGAGATTTAATTTTATATGTTTTACGAATCAAATCCTATGAATAAATGCTTCTATTCCACTACTAATGGCACTAGGGTTAAGAACGGAACCGCGCTAAGATGACGCAGTTCCTGCGGGTCCGACATTTTTATCTGTACCATCTGTCTCCAAACTCTTAACATTTCGCAAACATTTAAACCCTCAATCCCAGGCTCTTTCACTAACCCTAATCCTTTCAATTCTCATCCAAACCCTAGAAGTTCTTCGTAATATATTTAGTAATGGGTCAAGGCAAACTGATTAGATCATTTACTAAAATTTCAAATTCTTCCATTTAAACCAAACATAACTAAAATATTTTATATCATTCCAACAAGCCTATAGCGATAATTAAAACTGAACCATGCGGCTAGCAGTGTCTAGAGGTTAACACTCAAAAAATACAAGTCCGACTCCCAGGAACTACGTCATCTTAGCGCATTTTCGTTCAAATGCCCATTGAGACTTGCAAAGCTTAGAATAGGTCCAGTTCATGTTTTTTGTTAAACTTTAAATATGTAAGCATAAGTAAAAATGTAAAATGTAATCTCAAAGCGAAGGAAGACGCCCCAACAGGAAACTTACAGTATCCTCAGAGGATGCTGCTTACTCCATTTACGCACAGATTTCTACAAATAAAATGGCTCTATCAAAAATTACATAAGAACCTTATTTGTAGGAAATTAATTAAGCATTCGAATAGAAGCTTTACTTTTACTACGGTTTTCCAGATATTTAGGAATATACCAGAAAATGCAGAGAAATTTCAAGTTTTGTTTTCCATTTCCCTCGACAAAATTTATATATATATATATATATATATATATATATATATATATATATATATATATTTATTTATTTATTTATTTATTTATATTTATATCCTTGGAAATGGTTTTATTAGATTCTCTCCGTCCCATTACTTATAAAAAGTACACCTGGAAGCCTAGTAACGCAAAAAGGTAACCTTTACAATTTTTTCGCGCTAATTTCGTCCTAAAACATATATATATATATATATATATATATATATATATATATATATATATATATATGTATATATGTATATATATATATATATATATATATATATATATATATATATATATATATATATGTACCCAAATTTGAACCATTGTTATTTTTGTGTTCTATGGATTCTTAAACGTAAACCTGGCAAAAATGTCACAAAATTGCGACATGAGGCCAATCTCATAAGCGTGTTTCCTCCCCATGGAGGGATGGCGGAAACACGCTAATAATAATAGGCCATTTTGGAGTATAAAATTCAAGGAATAATTGAATTCTTTAGTATATTTGAATTATTAACAGTTGAAAATGGAAATTATGAAGAACCTTCAAGAAGCCCAATCTTTGTGGAAGAATTTCTCGGATGAGTTGCTGTCAGAACTTTCTACTGGGTAGAAGTTTAATAACCTTTCTCAAGTCTCTCGCCGATTTTGCCAGATGATTTTTTTTATTCCAATTAAAATATAATTTAAAAATGTTTAAAATCAACGCATTAATTATTTCGATTCATTGAAGGGTTTAAATCACTAAATAATGAAAATTCACTTTTTCTGTTTGTATTTAATTTTAGATGATTTTGCATTCCATGTATTTACATTTTTAAGTTGTACTGGATAGCCCAGAGGGCAAGTACGGAATCAATCAACGCCCATTCATGAATATAACTACGTTTGGGGTCAACAAGTTCTTATAAAAAGTAATGATTGCCTGCAACTATTATAGCTTTAATTTAATCTGGGAGGTTCCAGCACAGGTGTGTGAATTACTCCGAAAATGTAACTGATTGGAAACCAAAATGGTCCCTGATAATATAGATGACCGTCTAATCAACTGGAAAATTTGGCGTCGGCAGTCAAATGTTCTGAGGGTGCATAAAGTACCAAAATGTTGGACGGAATCCTGTGAGGACTATCTAAGTGTTAAGAATTATAAAAGCCGAAAAGAAGATATATTTTAGCAGGCGAATGATCCTAAACAAAAAAACAAAATATTAGTGAAATTGTTTGAAAATCATTCAATTGACTTGGGTTCCATATATAACTAAATTTGGCCAGCTAGGAAAATCCACCGGATTCGATTGAAGAATTTTCGGAGCGAACCTAATTAACATAGAACGATATCCTGTCACATTTTTTAGACAATCTTGTGAAAAGCGCTCAAAACAGAATTATATAATAAGTACTAGATTATAATTGTTTATATTATGTATAACAAACACAGTATACACAAGATATTATTATTATGCAAATTTCTAATTATTCAACATGCGTTAAAGCCATACATAATCGTTTCATTACCCGACACACATTTCAAATATCAAGGTATGTAAATTTTGTAAGCACACGTCATCATTGCAAGGGTTTTGTGAGTAACAGTATATATAATATATATATATATATATATATATATATATATATATATTATATATATAATATATATACATATTATATATATATAATATATATTATATATTAACAAGATTAACGGGCTGATGAAATTAAAGATCGATGAAGATTTTAAGACATTTTCAGGAATTCTTTCATGAGATCTACCTCAAAAACTCCATTCCTTGGAGAAGTGCAAGTTGAATAAGGCTTGAGGACACTATTCTCAAGTGCACGTGGGTATTTGCCTGCGTCTGATTGAAGATCAATGGAACCGCCGGGCAGGTTGACAGGAAGAGGGAGGGGGTAATACAATAACTAGGTGTATGCTGTTAGCACTCTAACCTGGCCTATAACCCAACCATAAACCTCCGTTTTCCGGTTTGACAACAGCTCTGCTTTAATGGAAAACTAATTGTATCCCATTCCAAGAAAATGTAGCTCTTCAGGTTCCACTAATGATAAAAATCTTGAAAAATTACATCATTAAACCTATCTACCAGGCGCTGAAAATGTGCGACGATGGTGTTTCCTTCGAAATTCTGCTTGCAACACTCACGTATTTACACCGGGCCGAAAAATTAATTATCTTGTAAGTCAGTAATTGTCCTCTTGCACCGAAATTAATGAGAAAGAGGTATTAAGATAATAATAAAATTACATGCAACGTTGGAAGTAAATATTTATCTGAACACTTTGTTTTGAGATTATTTTTTATTGTCTATACTTTTTTTTTTTTTTTTGATCAGTGATCACTTCAATATATTCACACAATTATGTGTATGAATGAATTGTGTAAAAGAAATCTACTATATATTTGTCAAATACCACTCACTGACTTGATATTCAAATGTTTAAGTATTTTTAGAGGGGTTTAATATTTTCGTTGGTCAGAGCATGCACGCCTAGGCAGCATGCGTGGTTAGGAAGATAACAGAACAGCTGTTACCGTACAGTATCTATTTCATAGTATTATTAGCACTTTCCTCCGAAGCTATTGAGGTTGCAATCATGACGGAATTTTTGAAAAATTTCTTCAAATCTTTATCGATCCTACCTAGCAGACACCGAAAATGACCCCCGTTAAAATTTATTTATATATATATATATATATATATATATATATATATATATATATATATATATATATATATATATATATATATATATATTTGCATGTACAGGGTGTTCAAAACTCGATTGACCCCCTTTTTTTCCACAATTTTTGAAATTTAAAAACGAAACTTGGTGGGTCTTAACGTGGTCGAATGTACATTCATTGGACCTAATGCAAGATCCCTCAACTTTCTCCAGTTCTTCTCCAGAGACCCTAACTCTGGAATCTCCAATAGAACGGGGTTATTTTTATGACGGATTATTGTAGAGAATTGAATTTTAGGTCGATTTTATTTTGGTAATTTTTTCGCTAAAGCGCACCAAAGAGTAACAACTTGCCAAAAACCGTTATAACCCTTGTTCTTTGTCACTTTTCTGCCAATAACGCAGAAAGTATGTCCGTAATGAAAAAAGTAGCTAATATAAACGTTGTAGAGGATTACATTTTATTTCCAAAAAGTACCTTTAAATGCCTAAAAAGTTGATAGGAATGGAGCAAAACACACTTTTGTTTTTGAAGTTTTCAGAAAAGTTTATGATCAACGTGGTCTACGCTTCCGTAAAACTTAATAAACATTTCCTAAACTTTTTGTTCCACCTAAAAATCAAATTCAATTACTTTATAAAGGCATTAAAATAATAAATTTAAAGCAACAGAACTCACCTAATCATTAGAATTTCGTAGTAATTATTTTTGTGTTGGACGATTTTTTTTTTTTTTTTTTTTTTTTTAGTTATTTTGTTTTTTACGGCGTCTTGACATCTAGGCCATTAGTGCCGACATCCAGAGTGCACCGAGGAATTTTCCCAACGAGCCGTGGGATGAAAAATTCCTGCCGCCGGACAGAGGGGCCAAACTACTTTTCGTGTTTCAAAAAAGGACTACAGCCTCCAAATCTTAACCGATTTCAATGATTTTTTTTTAAATGAAAGCTAGTTTTTTTTGTTTCTCCTGTTTATTAAATTGCGTATAATAATTCACAAACTTTTACAATCAAACATAAAATAATATTTTATTTTTCATATAACTTAATATCAGCACTGATACGTTGAAATTGAACATTTAAACCTTGATTAGACTTGGAAAAAAATCAAAATTTATTATCAACTCATTCAAAAATCACATTATTTCAATAATTCTTTTTGTTGAATAAAATTTACGTTATAAATTTACGTTTTAAAGACGCCAGTCTGATTTTTTCCAAGTATAATCAGGGTTTGAATGTTTAATTTCAATGAAATCAGCGCTGATATTAATTTAGATGAAAAATAAAATATTATTTTATGTTTGATTGCATAAGTTGGTGAACTATTTACACGTAATTTAATAAACAGTGGAAACAAAAAACAAAAATTTGGTCTGATAACGCTGTTCTAAATTTCATTAACTTTCATTTTAAAAACAAAATACATTCAAATGGGTTTAGATTTGAAGGCTGTAGCCTTTTTGAAACACGAAAAGTAGTTTGGCCCCACTGTGCGGCGGCAGGAATTTTTATCTCATGGCTCGTTGGGAAAATTCCTCGCTGCACTCTGGATGTCGGCACTAATGGCCTAGATGTCAAGACGCCGTAAAAAACAAAATAACTAAAAAAAAATCGTTCAACACAATTGAATTTGATTTTTAGGTGGAGCAAAAAGTTTAGGAAATGTTTATTAAGTTTTACGGAAGCGTAGACCACGTTGATCATAAACTTTTCTGAAAACTTCAAAAACAAAAGTGTGTTTTGCTCCATTCCTATCAACTTTTTAGGCATTTAAAGGTACTTTTTGGAAAGGAAATTTAATCCTCTACAACGTTTATATCATCTACTTTTTTTCATTACGGACATACGTTCTGCGTTATTGGCAGAAAAGTGACAAAAAACAAGGGTTTTAACGGTTTTTGGCAAGTTGTTACTCATTGGTGCGCTTTAGCGAAAAAATTACCGATATCAAATCGACCTAAAATTCAATTCTCTACAATAATCCGTCATAAAAATAACCCCTTTCCATTGAAGATTCCAGAGTTAGGGTCGCTGGAGAAGAACTGGGGAAAGTTGAGGGGTTGCATTAGGTCTTATGAATGTACATTCGACCACGTTAAGATCCACCAAGTTTCGTTTTTAAATTTCAAAAATTGTGGAAAAAAAGGGGTGTGTCAATCGAGTTTTGAACACCCTGTATATATATATATATATATATATATATATATATATATATATATATATATATATGTGTGTCTGTTAACACATTCAATTAGCAAACGATTGAACGAGTTCGTTAACCACCAAAATCGGTCCACCGGAAGGGGGGGGGGTTTACCCCGAACCCAAAACACTAATTTGACCATGTCAGGCGTAACATTCGTTATATTTCAACGAAACTTTGTATTCGTAGTGGTAATATAGAGAGAAAAGCGAGATATAAAAATGAACTAAATCGGTTCATAAGAAGGGGGGTATTACTCCGGACCCACAATACTAATTCGCCACTACCAGCCGTGATTTTTGGTATATTTCGACGAAACTCGGCATTCGTAGTGGTAATCTACAGGTAAATATGTGTTGTAAAAATAAACTAAATCGGTTCATTAGGAGGGGGGGGGGGTTTACTCCGGACCCACAATACCAATTCGCTACTACCAGCCTTGATTTTTGGTATATTTCGACGAAACTCGGTATTCGTAGTGGTAATCTACAGGTAAATATGTGTTGTAAAAATAAACCAAATCAGTTCATTAGGAGGAGGGGTTTACTCCGGACCCAAATTACTAATATACTTATACCGGTCGTAATTTCGGCTGTATTGTAACGAAACGCGGTATACGTCGTGGGTAACTCACGAGAAAGAAGTGTTGTAAAAATGAGCTGAATCGGTCAATCGGAAAGGGGGGTTTACTTTGTAATATATTTCAATAGAAAAGCGCGCCAGACGTAGATTCACAAAGCCGCCGCAAGGAGCGCTTTCTACCACTTGAGGGACTGTATCCTGTTCCTGCGTTAGATCCAAATACGATAATATGAGGTTTTTTGTATTTATTACGTAGTGTAGTAGGTACCATGTGTAAACATAACTCTGGAAGCAAATTAATAATTGATCAGTTACTTATTACAAAATTAAAAGAGAACTATTCATGTTTTTATTTTATTTATGTAGGATATTTTAAGCAAATTGTTCTGGAATGCAGTCTACACTACCCAAATTCTGTGGAAAGTGCTTAGTTATGCAGCTCCTGCGTGACGGACTTTTTTTAATTGAGGTTAATTTCAAATATGATGGCAGACCTTGAATTAATAGAAATAAAATGTGATCTTGTTTCACCTCAAGATGGTCCAGCCGAGATAATAATAACCCGAACCACTTGACACAAAAATTTGAAATTTTGCACGGACAATCCGTAAACACTCGCTAAGAAAGGTGTTTTTTATATTCAAATGTTTAAGTACTTTTAGGGGGGTTAGAATTATTAAGAAGTTCCTCATCGGCTCAAAAATGGTCCGATTTTGATGACATTTGGTACAAAAATCGTTCTTCTCATTTGAAAGGTCAAGTTCATTAACCAGCTGAATCCGTTTACTGGAACATGGTTCACCTGCAAAGGTCCTTAAAGCTTCAAAGTTGTCAGTTTTATTCTTTTCAACGTGTATTTATCTCTGTTTGCCTAACTTTTTAAATGGTTGTTGTATTTTTCTTTTTTTACTCCCCATCGGAAACAAGCACGGTTACCTCCACAGTGTGTTTCCTGGGTGACTCTAAAGTCCGTTCAATAACAAGTTGTAGAAAATTATGTAGTAGCATTCATTTTTATCATACCTTATTTATCGCAACATAAAACTACTTATCGGCCGTGGTGAAGCACGGGTAGTCAGCTAGTTCAATAATAAATTGAAAAGTAAAATGTTTATTGACTGCTTCCCGTAGTATAAATAAAAGCGAACGCACATAATTACGTTGAATACACAGTTTCCCCTAGATCACCGTAGTTATTCAACGTCGTGCGTGGCCAGGATGGGTGACTACCAGTGAAAACTACGTGCCTTTGGAATTATTAAAGTGTTGAAACCTACAGATAGACCCGATTACATATTGAACATAAATCCACATAATCTTACATAATAAAAAATCTTACATATTTTTTTCCTTTAAAAATCCTCAGCTTTAAATTTAATCTACTACAACAAATGTTAGTTACCATCTTTTACGACGTGCCTCATTTCTGTTTTTCCGCATGAGAGTTATTAAAAAAAAAAAGCTATACTTGAAGTTAATTTGTACGCACAGCACAATGCACAAGGGTAGCCAGCGATTAAACAAGAATTAGTAAAGCACGGGGCGTGTGGAATTTGCATATTCATGTAAAACTCCAAAACTTCACCTGCAAAGGCTAAATTGCCTAAAAAGTATCAAGTAGAAAACTTTTTAGAGGCTTGTCATCGTAGCCTAAATATCTAAAGGCATGAAATAGTAATCCACCTCTCAGGAGCATTAATGTTATATGATTCTTTCCAGGATTAATAATTCAATGGGAGAACGTGTGTTATCGAAATACTTCGGTTCCCTTTCATCTTTGTTTTAGTTTCTCTTGTTCATAAAACAAAGCCACCAATACAATAAATGTAGACGTTTAGAACTTTTACATTTGATGTAGGAGGCCACATAGCCGAGAGTATTGGCCATAGTTTCCAGAACGACGGCCATATTCATTACAACAGGTGACTTGTCAGTATTACGCCTGGCTCAAACTACAGAACATGACGAGAGGACTTTCTTATTAGGTAGGAATAACATTTAAAATAAAATATTATTTGTTAAAACGTTAATTTATTTAGGGAAAGATAAGTGTATATTTTTATAAATAATATGAATTTGGAGATTTACAAAAAATTCGTTTGCATAAGAAAGCCCACGAAGAGGTGCGACAGGAAGTACGAAACATGCCAAACAAAAGATATCATAGAAAGTAGTCAATATGAACGAACGGTGTGCTACTTTATCGACCACCTGCCATAAAAAGAAATAACAAATTGTGAAACATATATGTCAGGCCATCTTTCAGAAGAAATTTATATATATATATATATATATATATATATATATATATATATATATATATATATATATATATAATTTGTCTGTTACCTTCCTCACAGGCTCACAAAATTGGGATTTTATTCAGAATAGCCCCACCAGTGATTTATTTAAACTTTTTATTAAATTTGGTACTGAAATACTTTGTATAACATCGAGTTATTTAACCAATTTGCATACCGAAACTCTGTTTTATAGGCGAAATTCGCGCAAAAAAAGTCGTAACTCTTACGTCTTTGAGTAAATATGCTTGCTAGTTCTCTTTTTTTAGGTCTTCTAACGTAGGAAAACGAATGAAACCATTTGCAAGGTATCTGTGACTGTTTTCGAGAAAAGTAACTAAAAAAATAAATTTTCTAACTAAATTTCGATTTGGGTACTTGAGTTGTTGGATTCAGTTTAAATATGTGCTCCATGTTTGAAATTCATCAAAGAAGGTAACTAAGGTACATATTTAATCTTTGATTATACTTGAAGTTAAGGAAGTTTTAGAATTTTCGTATATTTTCTTAAATATATCAAAAACGGTTGGGAAATCGTGGTAAATCGACAGTAACCATTCGATTGTTTAATGAATGTCCCACAAAAACGTTTCTGAAGTAATTTTCGATTTCGGAGAAATAAGTGCTTAATACTTTGAAATTGTTGGTTTCGATTATTTAAACGGTTCTTTTAGTCTGTTTCCCTTAGTTTTTTATTGCTTGTTATTGTTTTAGATGCTTATGGTAGGAAAATTATCGAAAACATAGGATAGTTAAAATGAGAAACAATTTTTCGTTGTAAGCTTTCCGAGCGGAATTCGAAGATGCCGTGTAATTATTTTTTACGAATGCACTGGTGTTGGCTTCGTTCTTTTTTTTCTCTCTATTTATCTCACTTTTTAATTGTTTTTTTTTTTTGTTTTGTTTTTTTTGCATTGCTTTTATCATTAAAATGCTTACTCTAGTAAGAGAGGTAATGTATTGTTGTTCGAAATAGAGCTTTCTGAGAGTAATTCGTTTATGCCGAGTATTTTCTACAACTGCACCTTACGTCTACTACTGTACTGCTGTTTGTTGGAATAGTAATATCAAAACTTCTAAAAGTAACGATCGATTTCAAAAATATTTTATTTTGTTAGTTAACATGTTTTACGACATAGTGCCTAAGTGTATTAATCTTTCTAGAAAAAATGGAAAAGCTACCGAATCTTCCATTTCCTTTCTTTCTTTTTTCAGAAGAGTTACTTTCGATGAAATATGACAGGCATTAAGGACCTAAAAAAAAAAAGAAAAAAAGAAGCCCAAAAAGTGTTTCTTAAGCGGCGAATCAATAGTGAATCGTCCAAGGTAATAATTTACGTTGGTTTTTGGTTAGAAAGAGGGGGGGGGCGAAATGAGAAAGGATGGTGCTCTGAGATAAGTTCTCTGATTGTCTCTGAGAAATGTATTTGGCCCAGAGGTTGGCTTTTTGCTCCCAGTTTTCACCTCTTCCCTTCTTCCTAATAGCTATTTTCTTCGTGACTCAAGCATCCATCGATTCTCTCGAGTAATTATTTCAGCTCGTTTCCTTCGCCGATCGGAGGAAAAGAAGCTTACGCCGTTTTGTAGAGAAACGATTCGATCGATCCAAGGAGACAAAACTAATTTTATAAAATCTTTAAGAGTTACAATAACACCACAGCAGTGCAAAGTGATCCCTAATCCGACCTGAACAATCTTTATAATTGAAGTGGTCGGAGCAAAATAGTGCCAAGCAACATTTTTAACAAAACTTAACTGTAGCTGCCATATGTTGGATATTATGTGGGACTATCTGTTGAAATGGTTAGGGACAACAAGATTAAGTAGCATACAGAGCTTGAAGTCATATCTTAGTAGCATCATCGTAGACTAATAGTCCCACATAATATGCTATATTATAGCAGCTACAGTTAGGTTTTGTTAAAAATATTGCTTGCACTATTTTGCCCCGACCCCTTCAATTGTTGGATAAGATGTACATGAAAAAAAATTAGAGTTACTTTCTTTTTTTTTTCTTTTTTTTCCTCTTTTTTTCTTTTTTTTTTTTTGTGCCGACGTCCACATTTAAGAGGTGAAACCCACCCCCAAACTTTTTTGCTTAAGATCATATATATTTATTTAAAGGATGGCTCACATGTGCACGAAAAAAATGGAGTACTTGTCGTTTTTCACTTTCGGCTTCCTGTTCAGATAGATCTTAATGGTTAATTGCGCAAGCGTGGACTTCTTTTATTATTGGCTAAATATATGAAAATTATTCTAGAGTGCTCTAATCACTTGGTTACTATTTCCTATTGAATCTATGTTAAAATTAATGAGAACATTTCGGCGCTAATGGCATAGAGGTCGGTCGATGCGCCGTAAAAAAAAATAATAAGAAGAAGAAAATTCAGTCGTAGATACGAAACTGGAAAGAATTTGGCCGCCATTTTATGGTTATGCACAGCCCTCATCAATTACTTAAAATATAAATTATGTCCCCCAAACAAAATGAGTGGTCATTATCAAACTCATTTCTGTAATGAAATGGTTGCATTTCTTGCTTTTGTGAGATGGTAGATACTGGTACATTAAATAAATTCTGGTAAGCTATAAATCCCGATTACCTAAAGGGTTTTTAAGATTACAAAAGCAATACTTACATGCAATTCTTTCCGTCCTCTTCTTTCAGTTTACCTTCTACTACCACTTTAATTAGAAATAATAAGGAATCGCATAATATAAATTCAATTTATTAACCACAGCGTCCAATACTAACTGAATAAAATGCGAGAAGAAACATTATAATTGGATTAAACGCAATCCGTGATCTGAAAAGAATTCAGTTGCAAATCAGTGTTGCCATATTATAAAAAACAAAACAAAAAAAGAACAAACAGAGATTACTTATTCAAATATTTTAATACATTATCTTATTATATAAACTATAACAAAATAATTTACTTAAATGTTTGAAAAACTATTAATTAGATATCGGTAAGATGAATTATTTAATTAAATTCTTTCTATCCTGTTGACACAGATCGTACGTTCTCAAAGTGGGCGTTACCGCCCCATGTAGGCGCTGTGGCTGTTTGAGTGGGGATTGAAATTTCAAGGATTATGGGGGGGGGCGGTTGGCGCTAAACAAAAATGTCTGAGAAACACAGATGGACAGTTTAAGTACGCATGCCTATTGCCAGGCAAGGTAGAGTTTAACATTTTGCCATAGCTTAGACTGGAAACTATAACCTTGCCGATTCCACAAGTGGACGAAATTCACTTAGTTTAATGTGTACACATTTGTGAAGAAAGGGAGAACTATGTACTTCAGGCAGGGCCTCTGTCCGAATAAATTCACGGGCCCCTTAACCCCCCCCCCCAACTCTCCATTATAATTACCAACAACTATTACTGAAATCATTAAAAACTGATGTATCCCTGAAAACAAAATTAAATACATTTGTAATTGAACGGTACATTTTTGGACAGACAATATTTAAAACCTTGTTTATATATTAGAAATAGAGAATTTACAAAATTATCCATTGGTTGTTCTCATTAATATTATTTGAACTATACTTAGGTATATAATTTTGTTATTTTAAATTATAATGTGAGTAAAAAAAATTACACAGGGCCCCCTTGAGACCAGGGGCCCCTGACCAATTCTCCCCCAGCCCCCCCCCCCCTAACGGAGGCCCTGTCTGCTTGCTAACTGCTTCAGCTTCTTCAAATAAGAATAATGATAGAAAAAAGAAAATTCTTCCAGACGATTCTACAAAATGTGTTTAACGACGAAAAATAAATATATGCCATTCAAAAAGTCTTGCCAACTATTCGGATTCCACTGAAACAATTGTCAAATGAAAATAATGGATTAAAAATGAAGAAGATGTCAAAATTAGTGAAAATTATAAATTGAGAGGACAGATATAGTGTCTGAAAGGGTTAATTTTATTAGGGAAATACTTTGTTTTTGATTTAAAAAAAGGCCTATTGTTGTGTGGTATCCACATAAATCAATTGGTTGAATCTTTCCTGTTGGAAGAATATATATATATATATATATATATATATATATATATATATATATATATATATATATATATATATATATATATATATATTCTTCCAACAGGAAAGATTCAACCAATTGATTTATGTGGATACCGCATCTAGAAAAACTTTTTAACAACGTTCCGATGAAATAATTTTAATGGATTAAGATTTAAATATCCAATTAAGAAATAACATCTTGAAAATTCAGTCTCTCGTCCACAATCAAGCACAAATATATACTCGTAAGAATATTTTTAAATATGCCAGGCAAGAAAGGTTATATTCATGAAAAATCAGACACAATGAAATGTAATGTTGATTTTGGTTCTAGAGATTCATGCAATATTCGCTGCGGACTAGAAGGAGGTTGGATAATATTGCAATTATATGCTTTGGTATGTGTAAAAAAAAAAATTGTTAACCATTTTTTTTTTTGTAAATTATGATTATTGTCTACATTTCTTGGAATAATATACTGTGGGGGATTCCCAGTAATTATATTTATGGAAGGTGAATAGGTGCTAATCATTCTTTCTGATATGGTGGGTTTACTGATCATCTGGCATATTTAACCCATTACCATATGGTAGCGCCCATTACCATATCTAAGCAATGATAGAAAAATTATATTATATACTAAGTTTGTAAAATTGATTTATTTGCATTCAAAATTCAAAAAAAGAAACTCTGGCACTAATGGGTTGATAAAATCCTAAACCCCTCTCCTGCAAACTTACTTAGAAATTAATTTTTAAAGATACAGTTACTAAATTTCTTTCTCTTTTTCTTCATAATCTAAAATAAATTAAGAAACAATCCCAATATTAATTAAATAAATTTTGGAAATCATGATTAGCAGGCTGTATGTATAGGAACCAAATTTATTGAGACAGCAACCTTTATTTATCACGAATAAAACTATTTCTTTTTCTTCTAAGCTGTAAGCACCCAAAGTGCTCCCAGTGGGTGCAGAATTATAAAATTTCAAAACGATCATTGAAGTTCCACTTCCATCAGTGTCTAAACAGCTTAATAATTAATTTTCTGACTCTATTAACCAAAACAGAACGTTAAAACACGCTAAATGATACAGTACAAATAGTCAGCATTATCATCTCCTCTCACAATTTGAGCTCACCAATTCAATTAATTTTTAACAAACCTCCAGCTTTCTTCTTTTTTTTTTTTTTTTTTTTTTTTTTTTTGTGCAGCTATTCAACCATTGATCAATTAGATTTCATTTGTACTAAAACCAACTTAATTCTTCACACGCAAATAAACACTTGACACAAAAATGGCTAAAAATGTAAAATGATTCATTAATTTAACATGGGAAGGACACCAAATTAAATCTAATAATATTTCTTTATTCTATTACATGAAAAAATAAAGCAGTACATAATCCTTCTTATTTTAGACCCGACATTCCTAAACTCTTCTTTCATTCCATTAATTGTATTTTAACTAAACTTAAAATAAAAAATATATGTGCTTAATAATAGTTTAAACAGTTAAACGTTGCACAATAAAAGGAAGAAGATAAGAATTAAAAAAAAAAAAAAAAAAAAAAAAAAAAAAAAAAAAAAAAAAAAAAAAAAAAAAAAAAAAAAAAAAACTTAGCAAACTAAAAAACATCCAATTGAATTGTATAAATGTTATATATAAGGTCTAACTTTTTGGTTTTATAGCCAATAATAAGTACAACTAATTAACCATTATAAAAAGACAAATATTTTCATATTGAAGAAATAAAATAAAATAATTGTAATACATTATGATTCGATCATACCTTGAGCAACATCAGAATTACAAAATATAGGAAAATATAAAGGTATATCTGCAGTGAACATTGAAGTAGGAAAATCTAAGAACATATATCTTTCGAAGAAAATACTTTATAATAAACTATGCCAATAGACATGAAGGGAGCTAAATTTTTATTACAATTTTTTAATAATAATGCAGGATATTAAAATATGTTTAATTTAAAATAATATTTCTGTCTGTTTTTGTTTGGTTATGAAATGAGGTATTATGTAAACCAAAACTTATGAAAATGCCCTTATATTCTTAATATTTGAGTCACAATGCATTAACATATAGTGAATAAGTACCAAGATTTCAAAAATCGTGCTCTAGAATGTTTCCAACAACGATGTTGTTTAATGGTCAACCATTTACAAATAATTAGCTTTAAATTTTCAGTTTTTAAATATATTCTTTAGATCCTCTTTGTTAATTAATTAAAAATTAAATTCAGATTTTTGTCAGACTTTGAATTGGAGAAAGAGGCGGATGGTCAACGACACATCAATTCAAACTGTACATATCTGCATGGGCATATATAGGAAATAATTTCGGGGGGGGGGGCTGGGTCCATTTCTGGGGTATGGGATACTAACAATTTAGAACTTGGGATAGTTTTAGGTGATCTTATTTAATTTATTTGCCAGGGTTTTATAACACATTTTCACCATCAAATCAAACTTTCGGGGGGGGGGACACCTGCAGCCCCCTCAACTCCACTACCGGTCCAGTGGACCATGATATAAATAAAATTCTCTTTTCGTTGAAAATTAGGCTCGTTGAAAGAATTCCTGGTCAATTTTATATGATTTGAACAATGAGACATCCCACAACGAAAAAATGTTTTGAATATACTCTAGTTCCCAGGAGTTCGGTCTGATGGAAAAAATATTCAAACGCATTTTCCTGAAAACTACCTTTTGTTGACTTCGCCCTTCCGCAATGCTTCATATGTACAGTGTGAATTGATGTGTCATTGACCATCCACCTCTTTCTACAATATGTCTATTTATTATTTTTCCAACACTTTTCATATTTTTGTAGTGCCTCTTCAAGGAAATATGCTATAAATAAAAAACCTCCAGTACAGATCAGTCTTGAAGGAAGCTTCTCCACCTCAATTTCAAAGCATATTCACCTAAAGAGCTACTCTGGAGGAAAAAATATGTGAAGTTGCATTGATGTGTCATTAACCTTCTGCATATTTCACCATTGTAAGTAAATCACGGTTTAATGTGAACCTGTAAGAAGAGAGAGGCAGCTTACAATCCCAATAAACAACACTATTTATAATCACTTGAATTAATCAGAATCCTATTTCATGCTTTATGTGTATATTTTTGAATAAAACTTAATCTAAATGCCTTGTTTTAATAAAAAATAATTTTTAAGTTGTTCATGACCTAAAAATAAAGTAATGTACAGTTCTATGTAAAAGCAGTTCTTTACAAACTTATTAATGTGTTAACTCTCATAATAAAAATAAAAATATAAGATATACACATGCTATAACATTTATTCTAGTAATAATTACATTAATTACCCACAAAGTAATAGTTCCTTCATTGTGGAATGCAATGACAATTATAAATGTCTTTAGTTCACAAGATAAAATGTATAATTCTATGCATTAAACAAACTGAGGAATGCCTAAACCTTTCTCTTACTGAAATGTCCAGCATAACTTAGTTGATTTTTTTTAACAAAGTGAGAGGACTAAGATAAGTTAAATAGTACAAAACTGCAATAAATGAAATTACTGATACATATAAACTAATGAACAATTTAATTTAGAACATTTTTATATCTGCAGCGCCAATTAAGATTAGCTACTTCAAAATGAGCAGAAAGTTATTTCACATTGATTGGTCCCAAGATAAAATAATAATTTATAGAAGTGAAAACTATTTTTATACTCAAGAATAGAAAAAAAAAAAAAAAAAAAAAAACTCAGGACTACTGGAATATTCACTTATTTCCAAAGAGTCAGCTATGCTACTCATTATTTTTTGTCAGAAAATCATTCATTTTCAAGTATAAAAAGTGTTGTACAATAAAACAAAGTTCTAGATCTGTAAATATTTTTTTGTGTCATTTGAACCCACTATTTTCTGTAATACAAATTAGAATTAGTTCGCAAATATAGTTATAATTGGAGGGTTCAGAAACCAATCAGTGTAAGTCACTGTTTGCCCGAAAACTATGCCGTATACTGCATGTGTTTTTTTGTTATTAAACTTTCATTTGACTGAACACTCAATTCATTATTTCTCTGATAAAGCGATAGATTGGGGCACCTATTTTGACCACTGACATTTTATGGAAAATTATTCAGAAGCCAACCAAAGTAAGTCACTAAATGTGTAAGTCAGTTCAAGGTGAAGTCGAGTTTGGTAATTATTCGGTCTTACTTTAAAACCAAATTAGGTATTACGTAATATTTATATGCATATAGAAATATGGACCTCTCAGAAAGTGAAAATGATCCGTTTTCTGGCAGTGGTTGACGCCGAGTTTGGTCTTATTGAATCAAAAGCTCCAAAGAAACAATTCATCTATGGTTCTAGAGATTGGTTTGATTTAGTTGCTGTTGCTAAAAAGACCAACCCGTTCCCGGTAACAGTGATAAAGTGGGAAGTGTTTCTTTCGACAAAAAAAATGGAAGATAATATTTTCAATAGAAAAACCAATACTGAGGGTGCTAACGTTAATTGGTAGAATATAAAATGGTTAAGATACTGCAAAACTAAACCTAATTCCATCTTTTATGAAGATCACACGACATTTTATTCGATGACATTTTTATAAAAAATCCTAAGTCAAAGGTTAGTCCTCCTAATTTATATATTATTAACAAGACTACCACTGTATTCAGAAAGGAGGCTCGTTAAACCTGTCAAGCCGAGTTTAACCTTCTACCGTATATTCCTCCATCCATATTTCAGAAGGATGCAAAATGACAGATCTCAGTCTTCAACTTCGCAGGCTAATCAACTCAATCTTGATGCAGAAAATAAAATTGAAAGTGATGAATATATTGATTAGGACTTTTAAAATATTCAGTGGACAAACAACATAAGTCAATATTTTCTCACTTCATCAAAGTTATTCCTACTTGGTTGCAAATTTTGTTTTTATTTTCATGTTGAAAATGTTATTTGTATGATTTTCATCAATAAATACATAATATACGTTCTTTAAATGGATCTTTATTTTTTTAAACTGTTTTGTTAAATGATTCAATTATCTCAATTTGATTGTTTATTGACCTACACAGATTGGCTGCTGAACCCTCGAATTAATTGTAAAACATTAAAGGTTTGTACAAAAAAAAAGGATTAAAAAAAAGGATTTGTATATATTCATCATCACAAAAAGACGGTTTAATTTTTTATCCATATATGTATTATAGTCTCTCTAGTTAAATAATGATGGGCCTATACCATTACAGCTCTGTCAGTTTAGAGAATTTCCAATAGAAAAAAAAACACATTTATTTGAATAATTAATTTTACAGAGGATCTTCTGTCAAGTTCTCCAGAATTGTTCTGGTTACTAGTTTCCACCCATTCTAATCAGCCAGTAGTTTCTTTCAGAAGTAGGGATCTCTTTTAGTATGCTGGGAGTACAACCGTCCTCAGATTCAAACTGGCATTTAGAGTTACCGACATGTCTGAGACTGTAACTCCGCACTGTATCGCCATGAGTCTAAGAGAACTCAGATTGAAAAAAATTTAATTCGAACTTGTTCACCAACAACTTCAAATTCCGCAAATTAAAACATTTCAACTTATACAGCTTTGTTTTCAAGATGCATCGTAATCAAAAAAATAAATGGTATTTCAAAACTTCATGCAACATTTAAATCTTCAAGTATCATATATAGTATAAACAATACAATATTTTCTTCTTAATAAGAAATTAAGTAATAGGTGGTAATATTACTCAGTAGCAGCATAAATAGTAAGCTATTTAGTTTTAAATCCATTTTTCAATCTCAATGCAAAAAATAACAACATATAACATTTTAATAAACTATTTAACTATTCAACAGTTTTAAAAGTTGGCCTAAGATATGTTATAATCATTTAATAAAATCTACATAATGCATTTTACAGTAATGTTAAATTATGCAACATTAAATTATTTAAATTTTAACGTCCAATTATAATAATAATGTCCAATTATAACTCAGAATTTTAAGACAGGTTATCTATAGGTCACCACCCTTTTCTAGCCAGGATAGGAATGATGCCTTTTCTTTAACATTAAATTATGTTATGTTTAAATTTTATGCTATGTGAAATTATTTACAAACAGATCTGTCCTTTTATTCCAATAGATACGAATATGTCAGGAAAGTGTGTCTTATTCTCAGTCTTCTCAATAATATTACTTTACCTTATTTTGTTATAGTACTTTTATTTGTTGTCTATCTGTGTACAGTATCTTTACGTGTTAGTTAGTACTTGTTTTTATACAAGTCATCAGAATTAATAATCATTCCAGAAGTAATTCAATTGGATGGAGTAAACTACCAGTTTTATGCACAGACATAATAAGACAAAATCTCTGTCGAAAATAACTACATCCCAGTGAACAGCTCCTGTATACGATAACTTAATAATAATAATAACTCACAAGACCCATCTTGACATACAATTGTATACAACAGACATAAATTTGAACAAGAATGAAGATAACTATAATTCTAACTCTCTCCGCTCTTTTCAAAATATTCATACAACAAAACTATTATGTTTTAAATAGGTAAAAATTAAACATTTAGTTATTTATTTTATTCAAGGAACCTGTGAATATAAATCTGTACTTTCAGGAAAACAAAACTATGTTGTATTGTGTAGATTTAAAAAATATAATAATATATATTCAAGACCTTTACAGGAATAACAAACCTTATTCATAAAAAAAGTTTGCTTCTTAAATACGAAAAAAAAAATAAGCCTTTCAAATGTCAGAAATCTTGTAAATCACAATCACCATTAATCTAACCATAGCAATTTATTGAAAAAAAATAAAGAGACTTAACAATTACTTAACTACTTCTAGTTACAGCAAGTAAACACTTAATTACGCATATAGTGAACACATGAACGTCTAGTGGTACTGCTCAGCAATTATAGTAGGAAGTTGTATTTCGTGTAGTTTTAGCTACACAAAACTGAAAAACATGAACTTTTTATTTTATGTAGAACTTACTTTTTAAATACTAGAAAGTAAGTCTGTTTTTCATTAAGTTGGCACCTACAGAATAAGTAAAAACAAGTTTTTCAAATTGTAGTAGCCAGGCACTCTTCTAAGGAAGTATTTAAAACAAAAATCTTACTTTTAATTTATAAAGATTTAAAATAAATAGAAAGCCATTAGTTCAATCAATGAAATTTACTTCAATTTATTCATATAAATATCTCTGTTAAAACTTAATTGTTGCAAGATCATTTTTAATAAATATTATTTTGGAAAAAGTGTAGATTCTGGTCTGTGCTTCATGCCCACAACCTACACTTTTTGGCAATTTCTAATACATTTTTATCTCTTTCACAGTTGGATTACCCCTCCATTTTGGGAGTTTATTTTCAACTTTGTTTTCCGATCATAAATGAATGTTGCACATACTATATATTTTTTGTATAATATATTAAACTATTTGATTTTAATATAATCATTAAATCCACATATACTTTATTTTTTATCTTAACGTCAGCCAATTTTATTAATGAGCTAATTACAATTCCTCATTTAAACGTTTCGGCCTCAGGGCCATCCTCATTAAACTAGAAGAAAAACAAATTACATGTATTGAATTACATTAAAAATTACCCCCTTTATCCATACAATGTAAAATTTCTTAAACATCTCCTTAACTTATATTACCTCTTTCATAAATCCACATATATTCACCCTATTTCCACAAGGGCTTGTCATCACTTTAAATCTACACTGCAGTAACCCTGTGATGTGGCAATTTATTTTCTACATGTGCCATTTTAAAAATACTACATGTATGTTCTATATTTATGTAACACGAGAATATTAGTTATGAAAAGTTAACAATTTGTAATTAAATTAATTGAAGGTAAGACAATAAAATTACACAAGGGCTTCTCATCACTTTAAATCTATAACTTTAAATCTATGGGCTTGTCCATCTTCTATAACTAAAACTTTTTTACATTTTTAAACATTTGAGTTATCCCAGACCATGTGGCCACAACTTTCCACCATTTTCTATTTACACTATCATAACATTCTATCTCTAATCCCATATATTAAAAATTTTTCATGTCCATTCTACATATCTTATTATACATATCCAATAACCCTATATAATTCACATTATTATATACCCATATTACCTACCTATCTACATACATATACCCACATATATACTTTCAGACATACATATATAAACACATTCACACACATATATACATACACATACATACTCCTTTATACACACACACACACACACACACACACACACACACACACACACATATAGATATAAACACATACATACACACATACACACACACACATATATATATATACATCCATATATACACCTACATTACAAGTGAAGGGTGTGCAATCAATTTCAAAACAGACACTCAAAACATAACTAAACATTATGCGGAGATATTAAACAAAAATAAAAAATAAACTTCTGTAATAACCTGTTATATGCAATAAGGAAATGTTTTTATACTGTGTTGTTAAGGTATATATAAATTTTGTGTATTTTACTTAAATAATTATTTTATTAACATATGATAAAGAGTGGGATGGGACATGTATTATAAAATGGGGAAGTTTGTAAGTATGAATTTGTGTGGAGGGTGTGTGTGTTTATATGGGTGGATGTATTTATATGGATGTATGCGTGTATGTATGTGGGTATATATGGGCTTGTATGTAGGTGTATATATGGATGTATATGTATATATGTGTGTGTGAAGTGTGTATGTATGTGTATGTGTATGTATATATATATATATATATATATATATATATATATATATATATATATATATGTATATATATGTATATAAAGGAGTATGTATGTGTATGTATATATGTGTGTGAATGTGTTTATATATGTATGTCTGAAAGTATATATGTGGGTATATGTATGTAGATAGGTAGGTAATATGGGTATATAATAATGTGTATTATATAGGGTTATTGGATATGTGTAATAAGATATGTAGAATGGACATGAACAATTTTTAATATATGGGATTAGAGATAGAATATTGTTGGGATTGTTATGATAGTGTAAATAGAAAATGGTGGAAAGTTGTGGCCACATGGTCTGGGATAACTCAAATGTTTAAAAATGTAAAAAAGTTTTAGTTATAGAAGATGGACAAGCCTATAGATTTAAAGTGATGACAAGCCCTTGTGGAAATAGGGTGAATATATGTGGATTTATGAAAGAAGGTAATATAAGTTAAGGAGATGTTTAAGAAATTTTACATTGTATGGATAAAGGGGGTAATTTTTAATGTAATTCAATACATGTAATTTGTTTTTCTTCTAGTTTAATGAGGATGGTCCTGAGGCCGAAACGTTTAAATGAGGAATTGTAATTAGCTCATTAATAAAATTGGCTGACGTTAAGATCAAAAATAAAGTATATGTGGAAATAATTTATACCTCAGAAAATCCTTGTGGATAATCCCTAACATGTCAAATAATCATTAAAATAAAAAGAAGAGAATGAAAGGGCTTTTTAAGTCAAAATTTTCAATAAATATTGTAAATTCTCCAAGATAGTTAATGAATTTTGTTCTGGGTCTGGGTCTGTCCATTAAATTACAGTCGTATAGAATAGGATCATCCGTTCAGTTGTATTGTCACAATTACTTAATTAATTAATTACTCAATTAATTGTTGGTTTAAAATTGTTATTTTTTGTCTGTTAGTATGTATTTGCTTGACCTACTTCAGGTGTTTTTGCCCATTAATTGGCCTATTTTTATTAGTTTCTTAGTTGTGTCTAAAGGCTGCAATGCAAGTTTAAATTAAGACATAGCCAATGTCATTTTCATTGAAGCAGATTTTGTGAATAAAGTGTCTTGTTTTCTAATTGTACCCCAAATGTTGTTTAATCTATTGTAATTGTTTTTCATTAACACATAATACGTAATAAGTAACTTGTCGGGAAGGAATCATTAAATTTTAGATGAAAAATAGAATTCATCTTTCATTACTTATGGGATGACCTGATATGTCATTAAACAAAGGCCAGGTTTCCTACAACGACCCATTATTGACATGTTATAAGATTTAATTACAATTATATTGTATGTTTTTTTTTTTTTTTTGTGTTTAACAGCGTATCAACATTAGGGCTATTAACGCCGGGCTGTCTACAGGTTGCCACCCTTTTCTATACAGCCAACAGCACGTGTTCGGTCACCCATTCAGGTACTGGCCACGCCTGACGTTGCTTAACTTCGGTAATCTACGGGAACCGGTGCATTCAACGTGGCTGCGGCTGTTGGCTATATTGTATTGTTGTTCACAATTCTGCCAGATTATATGTAAATTACATTTTTTTTTTTTTTTTTTTTTTTTTTTTTTCTAGGTCAACTCCTAAAGTCATTAGTATCAGGCTATCTACAAGTTATAACTCTTTCCAAACACCCACATTCATGTACTGATTTCTTTGACAATTAATGTAAAAAATTCATCTAACACTGGTGGAATTGAACCGTCTCTGCAGTGGTAATCTAGTCCTTTAACTATTCAAGTATTGTGATATTCCTTAGGAGCTTCAGCAATAGAAATGTTAGGAAAAACATCAATAACGATTTGGATAAATCATCTTTTTTATTTTATTATTCTTTTGAAGGGTTTATGCAGTTTCTCTTAACAGTAGAAAGTCATGGGCTCCACAAAAGGAAGGGAATTTTTAGAATACTATATCTGCCTTAATCATAAATATATTGTATTTATTAAAGTATGAATAATTTTTATAATACCCTGTAGGTGCCAAAGACATTTATAAAAATAGTTCAAATTGTGCTATTTGGCATAAATTAGAGAAACTGTAAAACAAGTTGTTCAAATAACACAAAATGTGGAAATAAGATTATGAATAAACTCTTATTATGCACACAAGTAAAAAGAGAAATAAAATATAAATTTTGAAATAAAATATTTTAAATGAAGGTTTTTATGATTAATATGATTTCTCAGCCACATGGAAAACTAGTGTATCTATTTTTTTTCTGTTTAAAAATCATTTCAAGTAAACAGATTAGTTAATTGACAGATATATTACATTTATTAAAAGAGGAATATTCTTTGCTTAAATTTATATATCTATCTGATATACTTAGAATGTAAATAAGAAGACAAGGAATAAGCAAGAATTATCTCAGTAAAAATAAGAAATAGAAGAAACTACTCATTAATTTATCAGGTAGATGGGTATTCTGATAGGTTAAATCTTTAAATTTAATTTATCTTTTAAACTTATTGAAACATGAACATGAATAAAATATCATTCCCATGTTAATTTTAAAAAATATGAATAAACCATAATCATTTATGTCTTCTGAAATATTTTCCAATCTATATTTTCTGACTTTTCATAATTATTATAATTAAAAATTCAATAGACATGTGAAGAAAAATATTTCTAAAGGATAACTCTTTAAAAGAATGTTTTGTCTTGACTGTAAGCCCCAGCCATTGCAATATCATCTTTTGTAATTTTAACATGAAGCCTATGTGGGCTCGGTCGAGAGTGCCTGTGAGGTCTTGGAGCTACGCCTCGCAGGATGAATTCCCTTTCTGTCGGAGGAGGCATAACCGAGTTGTTGAGGCTATCTCCAGGCAGACCAGCTCCTCCATCGGCATCACTATTTGGAAGGATCTATATAGAAAACAATTAGTTTAAAACACATTCACAACTCATAGATAACGAAACAAAAATAAATGTAAATCAAGTACTTTGGATGCTTCACTGAAAAGAGTTCGAAGTTTTAATCCAACAGGTCCTGATCCAGCTTCCGGAAGATTTGTTTCATCCTCATCACCAACTAACTTACATATCAGTTCTTTAACTCCTTCATCATCGCCTAACTTCGATTCCAAAGATTTTGTTTGTGAAATAATAGTTTCTGAAATCCCAATTTCAAGACATAGATCCTAGAAAATAAATAAAAATATTTTTTTCTGCACGACATTCCATTAAAATGTATTTTTTTATTTTGTATATTTCCTTTTACTTTTCATTAAATAAACAACATTTTATATATATATATATATATATATATATATATATATATAATACTCTACAATAATGTTGGGCTGCTCTCCTGAGAAGAGAACACTAACAATCTGACTTCACACTTCAGGTCCATGAAAAGAAAATACTGTGTTTATGTATGTATTGGAAAATTAAAATGGGCTAGGCAACGATGGAAGAACACTCGATAACCAAGGAGGTACTCTTTGAGTAGCTATAAGGGATAAGGAGAAGCTGAGGGCAAAACTGAGATGGCGGGATGGCTAGGCTTACACTACTGTCCGAATATTTCTTGGTGTCAACAACTGTACAGAAGCTGCACCAGAATAGAGACTACTGGCAAAAGCTGATCCAGGAGGTTCAGACTCAGCTGAACCACTGAAGTAACTAAGTAATACTTTAATATATTAGTTCAAATGGAACAAAATATTTTACTGACCAAAGCATCTGTACATGAAGACTACTGTGCTAAGCAAAAAAAATAATATAAAATTTGTTTGAACCTGCCATTTTCTTACCTGGTATCTTCGTAGGTCTACATGAGCAAGTCTTGTTAGGGATTCTACTCGCTTCAAAGATTGATTGACAACAGATTTTAAAGATGGGATGTTAATATCTTTAGCTTCTTCAGCTAATTTTTCAATGGCTGCATGAGCTAACACAGGAAGAACCAAGAGACCACTTGAAGCTATAAAACACAAAATAAAATACTTTAACTATAACAGGAACTCATAACAGATACAATGCAATTGATGATTAAATCCAGAATAATGATAAATAAGGAGGGATAAAATCGATGAGGATATATTTCCAACAAACGAATAAATTGGAATTAAATTTTTTAAGATAGTCAAAGAAAAACTATAGATCCTGAAAGATAAAAGGTGTTATTGAAAGAAGACATGAACGACGGTTAACTGGATTGGAAAAACAAGTCCAACTCAAAAGAAATGTGTCGTCATCATAGGTTTTTCCATATAAGGCTTATCCTTGGTGTGATTTGGAAAGGTTAGAATAGAAAATATTAATATTTCACTTTCAAAGATCAAAACCAACAAGTCTGAAACTTCAAGCATCATTTTCTCAAACTGAAGAGTACTATAAATATGTGCACAAAAATCAATTTTTAAAAGGTTACCATCCAATTAGCATGATTTCGCAACTGTTTTCGATATATTTAACATCTCATTCCTGTTAATTTAATACATTTTTCAAATACTCCCTTTTTCCCCAAATATAGCCAAAACTGATGTATCTTAAGTAGCATAAATGTGGAATTTACAAAACATCTTGAAATCTAACTCGTAGGCTTCCACGGTCCGAGTCATTACAAATATTATAGTCTTCTGGTATTGACTGTGTCACAAACTTGTTTGCCAAAGAAGTTTGTGACACAATCAATACCAGAAGACTATAATATTTGTAATCTTGAAATCTCTCCGTCATTTCTGAGCTCCCAGAGCCAAAATTTTAGTTTCTTTCATATTTTCTGGAAAATGTTTAAATGTATCACCTTGAGACTGGTTTCATTCGATTTAAATTTTACGAATGTTTAGTTCTTTTAATTTTTTTTTCAATCTAGAAAAAAAACCTTTCTTGTTGATAACTATTTTCACTTATTAGTTTTAGTACTTAGACTATCCTGGTGGGTACAAATGGACTCATTTTGCTGCTTAACAAACTCGTTTCTTAAAGGAATGTTGTATGCCGAGTTGTGCTGTATGCGAAAGAAACAAAATATATATTCACATATTAAATTTACCAGTGGCTATTTTTGGTCTCTAGTCGATAGGATTGACAGATTTTTGAAGACATTTTTTAAAATTTCTGTCATGATTCAATAGATATATTTCTTTAGAATTTCTGTATGTTTAGAAAAGAAATGCAATGAACTACTTGCATAAAGACATATATCAATTTTAAATAAATATTATTTCATGACCATTCATCCTATCACTGATGTTTGAGTCAGAAAACACTGGGACATAGAGTTAAAAATTGACTTTAATAAGAACCTTCATTCACAGCTTACCTGGGGTTTGGGATTCAAGAAAATGCAATGCTTTTTCAGCTTCTCTAGTTTCGTCAAACAGTCTCTTCTGCCTTAATGCAGGAACTGGTTTTGCAGCATCCCACACTTCTAACCAAGTGTTTCCAGGTAAAGTCATTCTAGCACTAAGTTTCCCTGGAACAGGAAAGTTAAAACTTTTATATTTTTATTAAATAATAAGAACCAACTGTTTACTGTATTATGCAGGGTGCCCTGCATATTTCCAATATGTTCCTCTGTCTTCCTTCACACTCCGAAGTGTCTCCCAAGCCTCAATCAGAGCTTTGTATGTGTACACAGTAGGGAAGGCTGGGACATTACCATTATCATGTGAAATTAAAGAATGTATTCAATATGGCTCCTTCACGCTAAAGCATATTTATTGGTTTTGACTTTGAAATCAGAAAAAAACAGATTCAAATAAATTATTTTCTAAAACAACGAGGTGCCATTTTAAAGCTTATTAAATAAGGCAACTTTCGAGGTGGAAGCAAACCTCTAAGTCTACAAATAGTTGATTAAGAAAATATTGAATAATTTAAGAAAACACTAATATCAATACTTCACATCTATATGGCTTTTAGTATAGCTCCTATTTTACATGGTAATATTTCAGTAATGGGTGTTTCTAATAGGAAATGTAATGTAGATTCTAAAAATGTGGTCGTTATTTACCTTACATTAACAAGAAATCCAAAAAACAAAGTTTTTTTCATTAGTTTTGAAAATAGACAAAAGCTTGAATAGCTCTACTACAAGTTCAGATAGAACGCTTATTGTTGGGTCAATTAACTACAAATGACAAGCAGTATAAGCCCCTAAAGTTATGACATCTCAATGTGGGACACCCTGTGTATATATACTGAATATAATTTGAAAAAAAAATGAATTTGAGGCCTTGAGAACTGTGTAGATACTAATAAACGCATCTGATTCATGACAGAACGACAGACAAGAAATATAGTTTGGTTAGTACTATGCTCTGGCTACCCCATTTTATCCTCTAAGTAGTTCGGCCTGGGGTTCAAACCCACAACACAGATCGCTGTACAACTAAGCAAGACCTGCCGTAGAAGTAATTATAGGAGCAGCCATAACTGAAATTACTAATAAGCATTTAATTATTACCCACTGAAATATTACTTCATAAGCTGATATTGTGATAAATAGAGAGATGGGTGAAAATCGGGGTTCAGTTATAATAGATAAATACAAACAAATTAAAAAAAAAAAAAATCTTTATCTGGCCCACAAAACAAAAAGTCTGTCATACAGGAGCTGCATAACTAATCACTTTCCTCAGAATCGGGTAGTGTCGAGTGCATTCCTGAATAATTTACTTTACTTTAATTTTTGCTCTTTTGAATTTATTATGAGCACCTGTTTCAATTATTACTTTTGTAATTAATTTCCTTTCAGAGTTTTGTGTATGTGGAGTACTAACTACGTAATAAATAAACTACACTACGTATATAACTACGTAATAAATACACAAAGCTCCACATTTTCGTCTACTGATCTTGATGAATAAAATATAATAAAAATTACGACTGGTATTGAGAAATAACAACTTTGGCTCCAGGGTACCCCCCCCCCTCCTAATGAACCAATTTAGTTTATTTTTACAACACATGTTTCTCTTCAGTTGACCACAACGAATACCGAGTTTCGTTGAACAAAAATTAAGACTGTTATTGGCAAACAACTACTGTGGCGCCAGAGTAACCCCCCCCCCCCTCCAGATGGACCGATTTTATTGGTTAACGAACTCGTTGAATCGTTTGATGGGGGAATACTATATACCAAGTTTTGTGGCGAAAAAACAAAAACTCTGGCCTGTATTTAACTGGGGTCATTTTTGGTGTCTACAAGGTAGGATCGATAAAGATTCGAAGAAAGTTTTCAAAAATTCCGTCATGAGTGCAACCTCTATAGCTACTTTCCTTTGGATGAAAGTACTAAAATGGGCATAACAATAATAAAGATAAAATAAGAAATGGTAACTTATAAATATAAAAGAATAAGTGAATATATTAAAAGTAAATGGATAAAATAACAAATTGAGCATGAAATGGAGTTAATTACTAGGTCCTAAGTTTGCAATTGTGTCATATGAACCATAAACAGGATAATTAAGTTAACAAGATTTCAATGATAAGAGTATAAGCAGGAAAATACATATCGACTAGTGAGTATAAGGTGGATGAGAATAGAATGTCAGTATAAAAATGCTATATTAGTATTTAACCCTTACAATAAGAAAATCCACAAAATCATAGATGCCCGTTGAGGGGAGCCCGCCTCACCCTTCTGGTTCCACAAGGCAGCATTATGCCCATCTCTTCTCATTTCCCCTAATACACTTTCGTTAATAATCACTTTAAAATGTTGCTTGTTACCATTTTCTCATTCTGGTTCAAACGAGTCAACGGCAGGCTAAAAACTTTTTTTTTTTTAATTTTGTTTTTACTTTTTTTGAATGTTTTGACATTTTTTTTTTTTAAATAATATTAATTTAAACATCTCACCATTGGTATAATATCTAAGGAACATGATCTCTATGAAAACATCAACTAGCAAAACACAAATAAGGCCCTTCAGAGGGACCTACACTACGCAAAAGGACCAAGTAGCAGAGGGAAACCCCCATTGAATAGGCTCAAACAGCATTTTTATGGAGCTTACAAAACTTATTGCTAGATATCACAAACAGCTATCACAGCAGTGGCTTTCACTCCTGAAATGGCCTTGGCACAAAAGTGGCTATCAATCTCGGATAGGTTAACTCCTTTTTTTGGTCAATTTGTTATTTTATAATTAAGCATATTTACTTGTTATTTTATATTTAACATGCATATTTATATGTTGTTATAACTTAATTTAGAATAATTACTCTGTCCATTTTTCTTTTATAGGCTTGATGAAGGCTTGAAAATCAAAGCTGAAATGTTACATTTTTATTTAAAAATGTAGTTTTATTCAAGTATTATAAACAAACCACACCTACCTCTTTCTAGGTAATCTCTATAGAGAACAATCTGATTAAACACTTTACCTTTTTTCTGCCCATATTTATCGAGTTCTTCTTCTTCAATCCAATCTCTAGGAGAGTACCATCTAATGAAGTCTTCAATTACAGATCCTGGATTTGCAGCCTTCAAATAAAAATCGGTTATTTATATACAAGGAAAATCAAATTTTTGGCTCAAGATAACTTCCTAAAAAACAAATAGTTCTCAGCTTGGATAAAATTGCCATAACACAAACAAAATTACCAATGAAATCTCCAAGGAAAACTTCTACTTAATAACATCAATTTATATGTAAGTTGAAGGTGAGGATGGGGAAGGATCAATGGATTCTTGAATAAAGTGGCAGGAGTTCCTCCCCAAAATTGTTTAAATTATTAGTTTATATTGGCAATGTTTCTAACCTATTCAGGTTCATCATCAGGCATCTTATATTAAGTTGTGTTAATGTCTATAGTGATTTTAAATTTCATTTTAGGTCCATAAATATTAAATTTTGACAGTGAACATTAAATCCTGGTAAAATCCACTTAGCACATCATGGATTTTACCCGGATTTAATGTTCACTCTCGAAATTTAATATTTATTGGCCTAAAATGAAATTTAAAATCACTATAGACGTTAACACAACTTAATATAAGATGCCTAATCATGAACCTGAATAGGTTAGAAACATTGCCAATATAAACTAATAATTTAAACAATTTTGGGGAGCAACTTTCTTCAAGAATCAATTTGTATAATATTAATTATCCTGGGCGTCCTAACTCCAAATAAACCTTTCAGGACTTATTTTATACGTGTATTTTAATTCAAAAAGTCACAATTAACGATTTTCATGATTCTCAATGATATTTCTATAGATTACCACAGCTAAAAAACCTACAGTAAGTTTCCTATTAGTAAATACCATTTGTTTGACGATTTAGCCCATGGGATAAAAGCACCACCAAAGATTGAAGTCACAAGAAACTAGCACAAGTGGTTTCTAAAATCATTTGTCCAATGAGTTCACCCATTTTAGGTACAGATGCTCGGATTCCTCTAAAAAGTTGCTTCATTTAATAAGCTTATTATGCTATATTGTTTGCCCCAAAAATTGCATTTAACTATGAAAAATCTTCCATATGAAAAATTTCCATGTCACAAAAATAACGGAATCTTTTTGATTACATTGATTTTTCAGGCTTAATCCCCTAGGATGGCACTGTGCCCATAAAGTCTTATTGTGCAGGCTGTAAAACCTCACTAGAGTACAAACTCCTTCGCCAACTTACAAAGGTCTTTAAGGGACACCTGGACTATGTCTTTCATGTTGACTACAACCCAACCAAGCAGACGGAATCAAGACGATCACGACAAAAGATATGCCATGAGCAGACCATTCTCAGTGCCCAGTGGTGAGCCCTGTCAGCAATTTAAATTGTGCCTTTTTTTTTTCTGGGCTGTTCTCTTGTTACAGAATACTTACATACGCCCAGAATAGAAACTCTATTGTTAAATGGCATAGTGCTGATTAAAAAATATGTTCTGACATTATTAAATTGATTTTATTTGTTTTTCAATTATTATTTATTATAACATTTAAAAATGTGTACTAAAACTCCTATAACTAATTGTAGCACCTCTCCTCCCCCTCATTTAAGTCAAAATCTACGCAGTTAATTATTAATGATTATCTATACAAAGATAATTTATATACCTTAAAGGATTCCATATCTGAGAGCAAAGAGGCACTCATTATTTTTGCTCTTAATTGAGAACCTTCTGCGTCTGAGCCAAGTTGAATTAAGACTTGAGCATCTTCTTCCAGCTGATCTTCGGTTTTAGGAGTTGCACCCTGCACAAATTCATGAAATATGTTACAAAACATCCATTTTGAGGAGGTTAAAAAAACTGAAAAGCACGTATTAGTAATTAAATATGTATTATTAACCAAGTTCCTCTAATTATACAAATAAGAACCTAAGCCAAGAAGAAGAAAATTCTAGTTTTAAATTATTGATTATGATATTAGATATAAGTAGAGATATAAAGTCAATTAAATATGAAGAGGAATCTCGCAAATCAACTATATCTAAATAAAGAGAGGAAATTACCTCTGCAATCGCTGGATTAAGAACTGAAAATAAGAAATGTCTTAGGACTAACCTGAAGAGCAAAAATTACAAATTAAGGAAAGATTTATCTCTCCTTCAGGTATGGTTATCGAAAACGAATACATTTTAAGATAAAATGGGATTAGAATACACAGTGTTTCAACAACAAAGACAAAACGAGGATCAAAAATGGTCACTATTTTCTTAAAATAAATATACAGTATTTTAACCCTCCAATGCCCAAGGTCCTCTACACTTTTCCCACTAGTTTAAAAGTTTTCCAAGAAGTTGGGGTTTAGGATTTTTACTTCTATGGTTAAAGAAGGAATTGATTTACATTACTGAAAATTTAAAACACTCCAGTGTTACGGATAACAACGATAATTGGATTTGAAGCTACTGCAACAATCAAAATAACAACCTGTTAGAATATTCATTGCATTTTCCATTGTTATGGCTAACAAATGGTTAAGTTTTATACTTCTTTCTGAATAAATAATTTACTGAACTTTTTTTTTTATCAAATAAAATAAAGTTTGAGAGAATTTGATTAAATCCCTGTTCATAAGTATTCTTTGAATTCAGTGGTCCCCCTTAGGGGACCTTGGGCACTGGGGCTCCATCAATTCTGAT
Source organism: Gonocerus acuteangulatus (assembly GCA_946811695.1). NCBI lineage: Eukaryota > Metazoa > Arthropoda > Insecta > Hemiptera > Coreidae > Gonocerus > Gonocerus acuteangulatus. Next base: position 52,944,805 of record OX328130.1, read on the forward strand.
TTGTTTATTGGTGGCAATAAAATATCTACCTTCTAATATTTGAAATAATTGACTTCATTTCACAAAATAAAATGAGATAACGTCAGTTTCTCAAAATAATGATAATTATTAGAAGTTTTAAACGATATAAATAATAAAAAAAAAAAAAAAAAAAAACAAAAAAAAAAAAAAAAAAACACAGACAACAATGAAATAAAGGTCTGTAAAAAAAAGCGATGTCTAATAAATCTAGAGTAACTAAAGGCACAAAAAAGCTTATAAATGCAGAATTGAATGGCTTGAAGAGGAATGTAAATTTTCAAATAGAGCTGGGAATGAAGGTTACACAGAAGGATTATTCAGAAATTGTAGTAACTTATCTTCAATTGAATATGTTTGAAAGGATGTTTGGAGACGAAAGTATAAATATTATTGTTGAAAACTCCCACTCATACTCATTTTCCAGAAATCATGAATTGAATCTTACTTCCATCGAAAAAAAAAGTATTCATTTATTAAATGTACTACTTTAGACAGGCTACATGACGGCCAAAAATATGAGAATGTTCTGAGAACATTTTAAATCCGACAGATTGGTGTATAATAAAACTTTGGTGTATAAGATAAGTATAAGATGCAACGGATTTTCGAAACTCAAAAATAGCTGTAAGGAGCATCTCGCCATGGCAAGCCCATAAGGTTTGGTTATAAAATTTTGTCTTATCAGGGCGGCTACAATACCCTTGTAGAATAGTTACGGCTTGGTGGATCTGTATTAGTTGAGTTGTCTTCCCAGTTACTCCAAGGATTTGGGCCTTACAGCCTTTATGTGGACAATTTTTTAGGACCATAGACCTCTTTCAAGAATTAAATATACCAAACACTGGCTGCCCTGAAACTACTCGAGAAAATCACATTGTAAGACTCTGAGTGACTGCTGCAATATAGGGCTTTATTCGCATTGTTATTTCGATTTTCACAGAATAAATAATTTTTTCTAAAACCAATATTTATCATAGGCAAGTAATCATGTACTTATGCATTTTATTATTATTTACTTGCAGTAAAATAAAGATTTTTTCATGAAATGTAGTGAATTTTTAAAAGACACTAGATTTTGATACTTGTAAAGCCAGTGCCCAAGGTCCCCTCTAGGGGACCATATGTTATTTTACACATTGACAGTTTTATAACAAAAATTTCTTAAAAGTTACTTCAATGGACTTCATATTAACCCATTTAAGCAAAAAAAAAAAAAAATTAGAAAAATAAATAGAATAGTCATGAGCATTGGAGGGTTAAGAAATAGTGAACTACCATGCAGCACATTAAACAAAAAAAAAGCTCTGAGATTTATAGCACATTAAAAAATACAGCACACATAAATTAAAATATTTAATTCTCCCAATCTTTACCAAAAATGGTAATAACCATGCAGTTGTTCGTTCAATAAACATAAATCTGATCTAATCTAGATCATGAACATATTTTGTCAACTAATTTTATTATTTCTAGTGCAATTTGTCATGGTTAATTTTGGTATGGGTTAATAATGTTTTCTGAATGAGTACATGGTCTTAGAGCCCATGAAAAGGAAGAAAAAAAAATCAAAAATAGTAAATGTTTAGTTTATGTCCCTCTAAAACAAGTACTTACATTATTCTTTCAAAAGTCAACAAATATATTTTTTAATTCAAGCGGTCTTTAAAATTTGACATTATAAACTGTGATACATCAATAGGATATAATTATTTAAAAAAACAAAAAAAAAACAAACAAGGACTAAAATAATTTCAAAAGAATGCTGAATATTAGTGGTAAACAATCAAGGGTTGAATGAACACAATGTTTTTTTTATTTTTTTTTCGAATATATACCTGTGTTTCAGGGACATAAAGAGGTTGGCCAGTGTTGATTAGTTTCAATGAACCATGCTGGGAGAGCCTTCCAACAGGGGAGAATGATTCTTCATCAACGGTTTCATCACAGTCAAAGAATTCATCTTCAGATTCATCTAAAAATAATACATAGTTCATTAAAAGTTCTTATTATGTAAAGTAATGTCCAAACCGGGTGTATTCTCTATTCCATTTTCTCTTTCTCCCGGAATCATTCAGAAAATCTATTTGGAATCAAAACAACAAGAACTAAATTTGTTTCAAAAGGTTTTTCTTATATAATTACAATTTAAGCCATAAGGTAAGGGAGATGCTAATGGTCTAGATGTTGTTGCGCTGTAAAAAAAAAAAAAATATAAAAAAAAAAGGAGTTAAGGCAATGGATGGTAAAATCAAAACCATCCAAGGACTATAATTATTGGAAAGTGACCCTACTGAATCCATATATTCATTTATCATTCGGAAGGTCAACAAAGAAAAATAGGTGAATTAATAAAAATAATTTATTAATCCCTGCTCGACATGTTTCACACCTTCAGTTCCTCGTCACGAGCTAAATTTTCATCCAAGTGAATGAAGAAAGTAGTGAATAAAAAAACAGAAATTAAACATCCTAACAAAATATTTTTTAATTTAATGGATAATAATTAATAATGGACATATCGAAATTGAAATAGTTATTTTATTCATTAGACTGTAGTTCTTTTGGGTATCGATGTTTAGTGAATTGTCTTTTTCGAATAAATCAGCTGGCTGTTTCGGCACATTGCTCTTAGCTTCGGTCATGTCTTGGCCTGGATAGTGAAAGGTTCTCTTGCTCTCTTGGCTGTGAAAATTCTACATTTTAGCACCTGATGAGGCATTAAAGATGCGAAACATGTGGAGCAAGGATTAATAAATTATTTTTACTAATTAACATATTGTTATTTGTTGACCTTCAGCCGGGTAAATGAATAAGTGGACAAATATCTTTATGACAGAAGATCGACCCAGAAAAACAAGCACAATTAAAAGATTGGAGGCTTCTGACTGGGCACTCCTGTGGCCCCTTCGCAGGCTGCTAAGAATATTCTGGACTGATTTATTAACACGAAAATCTTAGGCATAACAAAAGTTACTGACAACTGATACCTAAATAATTAATATAAAGGTTTTGTCAGTATATTGCATAGAATAAACCAGTATAATGATAGCTTTCGATTCACACAGCGCTGTATGTCCAACAAAATGTTCACCATAGTATCAGCCTTAACTAATGTATACCTTTAAAAAGATGCCACTATTTTCAAGTATTCTTGACTTAATACATGGGCTTTCAATGAAAACAAAATATTGAAGAGAAACAAAATAATGAGACCTTCAGCAAGTCCAAGCGATAAACTTACCAGTGAAATAGATAGAAATGCACAGCCTACAGTTAAGTGGCCAGTCACCTTAGTTTACAGTTGCTCTCATTACATAGGTGTAAGTAGAAAATAATTTCGGGGGGGGGGGGATGAGACCATTTCCGGGATATGGAATACTAAAAATTTAGAACATGGAATAGTTTTAGGCAATTAAAACGCTATTACACCTAATTTTTTTTTTTTTTTTTTTTTTTTAATGAGCTAAGTAAGTAATCTTATTTAATTTATTTTTAAAGATTTTATGACACGTTTTTACCGATCGAATCAAAATTTTGGGGGAGGGGCTGCAGCCCTCCCTTATAAACGCCCATGTCTGATTACAATTTACCGAGCCCCTCTATAAATACTGTAGAATTGATGTATGATTGTGAAAGGCAATAACCAGAGAAAGAGTATTATTTCTGCTTCTTACAAGTGCAAACGATCCCAAATATTGAGCAATAAATCCACTTTAGCTTACAGAGTGCACACATTTCGACATGAACATGTCTTATGGATGGGAGTCTCCAAATTTTGCGTCGGGAGTAACAAAAAGTGTAACGGAAGTTACGTCATTGGAAATTGATTTTGACGGGACATTCAACTTCGTAATTTGGCGGAAATTGATTTTTAAGCATTAGGTACATTAAATATGAGGAACAACGGTTATTGTTAACGACGTTAGTTACCCAACTTCTTCAACTTCAAGTTCTTTTTTGGTTCATTTTTTAGTAAATAGTCAGTAGTAGTTCACTTTGTGCGGTGCTGGGCCGCCACATCTCAGAGCCGGGCCCAGGACCAGATCACGGGCCCCCACTTCTCAGAGCCAGACTGAAAATTCTAGTACTTTGCTACAGGACTTTGGACATTTTTAAATTATTTTCATCTTGAGTTTTGAGCGAAATGAGAATAAAAGCAATTCGGAAATTGCAGTTTTATAACGACTCCTAATGAAATATACTATTCTGGGACTGCACTTGTTTTGTCGTTTATGCACATTAAAAAAAATATAGATCCCATTCCAATAAATATAGGCTAGGCCCGTCTATATTTCTAAACCCCATTCTTTTTACAAGCTCATAACCTATACATTTTTTTCCAATTAACGAGGCCCGGCCCGGGCCCGGGACAACTGTACTCGGCAGCCCCCCCCCCTTGTGGCGGTCCTGGTGCGGTGATGTCGTCTAATGAAGGTGTATACGAAAAATGTTTATAAACAATATTTGTCAGAGTGCAAAAAGTTTGTTTCCACACATTTTCTTAATGTCAACAATTGATACATCGGTTGGTCCACAATGAAATATCCAAAAATTGCCCAACATAGCTATATGCTTCGAGGAGAAAAATATCTTACACAAATGGAATTTAATATTAACAAAAACTAAAATATCTATACACTAGGAACGCTGATGATGGAACTGTGCCTCCGATAGAGTATCTTTCAAAATTTAATAAAATTATTCTTTTGGAGATCCTATGTTTTTCTACTTATAGTATGCAGTGGAGGGAATTCTTTTAGCGGTCCCATAGATGAAAGAACTTAACCACCTGCAAGCGGGGTTCGAACCCGCATCTCCAGCATGATAATCCAAGACGTTAGCCACTGCACCATGCAGAGACCCTATGATTAGAATTAACCTCTTTTCAGGACCCACGAACCTTCAAAGCTTGTTGTCAACAATTAACATACCAGAAACGTTACCAGGAATTGAAAAGCACTTGTATATCGAATTTCAAACTGTCCCCCCTGACCCTTATGGTACATTCCACCATGTAGTGTTTTGTACAATGATGCCATTCGTGCTGCTTCAAGAAATGGTGTGGTGATTTCAGCACTGTTCTATTTTGGAATTCGTTTCTGTTCTATGAGTACAGGTATTCCTTTATGGAAGATCATAACAAGAGGCTTGGTTATGCAGTCCCAAAAACTCAGTCTTTAGAGCCACGTTCTCGTTATGGCGTTACGTCATCGTCTATCGCATATTCAATGACATTCTTCATCTAAAGAAAAAGCGTTGCTACATGAAATTGCTTCTTAAGATGCAATCAGCCATTTACATCCTGCCTAACGCACAGACGCCTTTCATCGGCCGAAATGTCACATATCTGTAAAAGATACATCGCCCTCGAGTGAAGGGTGCGAAAATAAAAATAAAAAAACAAAAACCAACAGACTCCTAGAAACTGCTTCATCGTCTTTCCAAACATCAAGTGCCTTGTTCTCCGACTTTCCTGTTTCCTATCAAAATTTACGCCTTAACCATTTTTGTAGGACATTTAATAGGCTATATTGAAATGATTGCATTTTCAGGACAAAGGCGTGTTTCAGAATACAAGCAATTCAAAATAATTTTTTTTTACTGCTCCCTACGTCTTAAATACAGTTAAAACTTACTTTTGGCAACATATTGAGATTATGTTTGAAACGTTAATAAACCAACAAGGTCCTAAGTGAGCACCTGATTTTTAACGACTCCTTTGTACAGTGAGAAAAAGTTTCAAAGATTCATTCTGTCAACCATTTTTTACAATCTCACAACAGCATTTCATTGTCAAAATAATTGTAACTAAATCAACTAAGTTTTTCCTTACACAACTTGCATTTTCGAACCCTCACAAATACATATATTAAATAAGCCGGAAGATGTGTTCTTTGACCAAATTGGATGCAAAAAAACAAAAGAACTTGTATGCATATATTTGTACATATATATCTATTTGCACGTATGAGTTTCATTATCAATTACTTTTTAAAAATTGTGTTATTAGTATTAGTAAAATCAATATAAATAAAAAAGAGAAATTCTTGTAGGTCTTACCTGATTCCTTAGTTTGGCTTGTAACAGCTATTTCTCGATAAACCTTTCTCTCGATACAACAGTTTATCATCTGCAAGCAGTATGCGCCATCATGAATATAATTAATAAAAAAAAAAAGGATTTAAGAAATTAAAGGTTATGAGATTAAAATCTTTGCAAGAGTACTGCATACTCATTACTAAGCCCAGGAATATGTTTAATAACATATTATTAGCTTAATAAGGTATTATGATAACACTGAAGATAGTAACTCGGCTCTATAGACAAAAATGGTATTTAAAGTTCAATTAAGTCGGTTGAAGGAATTATAAAGGGGCGAATCAATGAAAAGTGCATGCTTAGAATCAAATAAGTCTGCAATGGATGACATGACCTTTTAACCTCTCAACGCTCTTCCCTATATTTCCTTATTTGCTAAAGACCTGTTAAACCCCGCCCCTCTGGCGTTGATGACCACAAAGGTTGACACGCCTTAAATCCAACCAACAAAAAACCCGCCCAGTATTAGTAAAGACGTACGAGCGTAGAATAGAACAAACTGGATTGTTTCTCCAATCTTATTCTACTTGAAATCGACTTTAGTTCTCTTACTAAAATCAGCATAATGATGAAAATATAATTAGAACAGGTTACAAAGGGTATATTTGCAAGTTAATAATTCAAATACAACATTAATTGTTTATTAAACTGTCTAGTATACGTCTGAAACAAAATTATATTGCTAAATCCTTAAACAGTAAGTTACTTAAACCGTCGGGTGTAAATAAAACATAGGCTGCATATTACATTGTCTAAAACCTGTTACATTTTCACGATTGACATGAGCGTATATAGGAAATAATTTCGGGAGGGGCTGGGAAAATTTCGGGGGGGGGGACCATTTCCGGCGTATGGAATATGAAAAATTTAGAACTTGGAATAGTTTTTAGGCAACTTAAACGCTATTACACCTAAAATAAACTATTTTTTATTAACCAAGTAATCTTATTTAATTTATTTTTAAGGTTTTTATGACACATTTTTACCATCAAATGATAATTTCGGGGGGGGGGGCTGCAGCCCCCTCAGCCCTCCCCTCATATACGCCCATGACGATTGAATCTTTACTCAGAAAATAAACGATTTTGTTTATTTAAATACAGTTACATATATTTTAGAATTTCTTTCTTGTTAAATATACAGAAACAGGAGATAAGACATTTTGCAATTTGTTTCATTTTCAATTTACTATTTAATGATGTGGTTAAGTCTTACATGTTTGCAAATTCATCTTTTTTTTTTTTTTATTCTGAAATGATTGGGTTTTTACAGGTCCTGTAGTTTAAAAAAAAAGAAAAAGTAAAAAAAATTCATTTAGAGCCTTCTGCTCAAATTCAGGATCATAAGTATGCTTTAGCTCCATCTGACAAACCTATGTAATGTACTGTATAACATACAGTCTTCTTTTCGGTACATGGCCACCACGCATGCAAGAACTCCAGCGGACACTTTTTTGTAACTTTTTTTTTCAGTTTACTCATCGCTAAAGCATATTTATGCTAAAATTTCGTTTAGAGCCTTCTGCTAAAAATCAGGAACATAAATATGCTTTAGCTCCACCCACCAAACCTATGTAATGCACTGTGTAACATACAGTCTTCTTTTTCGTACATCATCATCGTACATAGTCATCGCTAAAGCATATTGATGCTAAAATCTTCAAGATATATACCAGATTATACTGGATATATTTTACCAGATTATACTGGATTATGGTGCGTGAAAAAAATAAAAACTTTGATTGATAGTGAAAAATAACAAAAAAAAAAAAAAAAAAAAAAAAAAAAAAAAAAAAAAAAAAACATTTAATAGGAATACAACCAGTAATATAATTGATATCACCTGTAATTTTTGATGAAGAAGGCAAGACTTAGGATCAGGAAAACCTGAAGAGATTCTGCAACAAATTCACTTTTTTATTATAAAACAAATATCACAAATGCATAGGGGTAGAAAATATTAACTCAAAGGAAATGAAAGACAAAGAGAATAATTTAAAAAATAACTGATACGTTCAAGTTATCTTATTAATAATTGGTATTTGGGAACGAATAATTAATTTAAGTGGCGTTTTCCAAGCGCCTACTACTCGATAAATAACAAAACACTTCTTCAAGTATGTATTCAAGACAATCTAAACAAAATGACAACAAGTTGCAACAAGTGAACAAGAAAGTGCCAAAAATAAAGAGACTATAATCGGAGCAAGTGGTGCTCCTGTTCGGAATTTCAGGTTGCTGATTAGCCCACTTTCTAGGCAGACAATGGAGTGAACTCCATTTGGTGTTTCTCTGAGAAATAACAGCAAGTCTACTATTTCTGGTAAAAAAAGATAAATAAAAAGTCCGTCACGCAGGAGCTGCTTAACTAAGCACTTTCCTCAGAATTTGGGTAGTGTAGACTGCTTTCCAGAACAATTTGCTTAAAATATCCTACATAAATAAAATAAAAACATGAATAGTTCTCTTTTAATTTTGTAATGAGTAACTGATCAATTATTAATTTGCTTCCAGAGTTATGTTTAAACATGGTACCTACTACACTACGTAATAAATACAAAAAACCTCATATTATTGTATTTTGATCTAACGCAGGAACAGGACACAGTCCCTCTAGTGGTAGAAAGAGCTCCTTGCGGCGGCTTTGTGAACCAACGGCTGGCGGGCTTTTCTATTGAAATATATTACAAAGTAAACCCCCGCTTTCCGAGTGACCGATTCAGCTCATTTTTACAACACTTCTTTCTCATGAGTTACCCACGACGTATACCGCGTTTCGTTACAATACAGCAGAAATTACGACCGGTATGAGTATATTAGGAATTTGGGTCCGGAGTAAACCCCCCCCCCTTCTAATGAACCGATTTAGTTTATTTTTACAACACATATTTACCTGTAGATTACCACTACGAATACCGAGTTTCGTCGAAATATACCAAAAATCACGGCTGGTAGTGGCGAATTGGTATTGTGGGTCCGGAGTAAACCCCCCCCCCCCTCCTAATGAACCGATTTAGTTTATTTTTACAACACATATTTACCACGTGGGTTACCACTACGAATACCGAGTTTCGTCGAAATATAACAAATATTACGGCTGAAATGGTCAAATTAGTGTTTTGGGTTCGGGGTAAACCCCCCCCCCCCCCCCCCTTCCGGTGGACCAACTTTTGTGGTTAACGAACTTGTTCAATCGTTTGCTAATTGAATGCTATATACGAAGTGTCATGACGAAAAAACAAAAACTCTGGCCGCTATCGTGTTAACAGACACACACACATATATATATATATATATATATATATATATATATATATATATATATATATATATATATATATATATGCATAATATAGATAGATAGATAGATAAATAGTCGTTATTAATCAACAGAAGAAATTGTAACAAATTATACAAGTGTACCTATATAAGTATATACTATACAAAAAGGAATTACTATGATCCTACTTAGGACTCTAAAGACTAATACTCTTGGCTAACTCCCATCAGAGGGAGGTAACACTTAACATTATAATAGTCTTAATATATGATAAAAACAAACTTCAAAACAGGCAAAAAAACATGATAGAGGATTCATTTTACAAACTTATATTACAGCTACTGACTTAAAACTAAAAAACATTATAAAAGTAATCTATGTAATTTAACAACATTTTAATATAATTATACATACATCACAATAAGCTACGTTAATTAACAAGGAACAAATAATTTATATTTTCACCCTAATTTACACATACACACACACACCTATTACTTATTTACAATTATACTCCTCCTGTTCCATGCTTCCGTACCATGGCCTGCAATATTCTCCCAGTTGCGCCCATTTAAAAAACCACAAACTTCCCAAAATGAGAGATATTCCACACCCAACCTCTTCAACCTAATTTCCTTCAGCTGCCTACATGAACCTATGAAGTGGTATATATCTTCTTCAGCCAGGCAATTGCAAAGAGGACAATAGCTAGTTGGAGTAGTGTATCGGTGGTAACTTAGCTTCAACAATTCTCCTCTTAATTTTACCAACCACATTATTTTAGATGTTGAATATTTATCATGGAAATATCCATTAGGCTGATTAATTTCGTGGTTTAAGTGTTTGTAAATTACGGTAGTGCTTGACTCCTTTGCTGCCAAAATATTGCTGTCCCTAAAATGACTTAAAGCTGCTGCCCTAATGTTTTTAAATATCATTGCCCAATTCTGCATATCTGATTTCACGTTTATGTGATATCTATTCATCATGTTTATAATGTCCTTGTAATAATATAACCCTTTCTTTACTATTTCTGTTGCATAATATATATATATATATATATATATATATATATATATATATATATATATATATATATATATAAATTTTAACGGGGGTCATTTTCGGTGTCTACTAGGTAGGATCGATAAAGATTTGAAGACATTTTTCAAAAATTCCGTCATGAGTCCAATCTCAATAGCTACTTTCCTTCGGAGGAAAGTGCTAAAAACACTTCGAGGCGAAATTAATTCAGTAAATAGTTTCCCAGTAGTAGGACGTAAGAAAATACACAAACAAAAAAAAAATCAAAACAAATAAATTAACATTATCACAGAGCAAATATTTATAGGAAGGTATTATAAATTGTTGACCTATTGAATGTTTTACAAAACCAATTGGACAAATATATTTGGATTTTAAATTTCTTAGTATTATAAATTTCATTAAATCTTACTGAATATTGCATGATTTTAATGAATTCTTATGATCAATTGAACAAATACATCAATTGAATTACTACTTTCCTGTTTCCATGTTGGAGTAACCTTTCATCGTGGTAGTTGACGTGTGCCATCCTTTCTGGATACTACACGTATTTTGATTACGTACGTACAAGTATGAATCATTTTAATTTAGCAATTAATATAAATATTGAAAAATAATAATAAAATACTAACAATAAAATAAAGAAAGAAAATATGTACATATCGCACTAGTATTTCTAAAATGACACTAAATTGTCGACCCTTGACATGATATAAATTGTGTTATTTTAAAATTGCTAAGAGTTAATCTATTATGTATTGTAGGTCAATTGAAGACTTTTAACACTGTTTATCCATCGTGTATTCCAATACGACATTTGGACTCCATAGGCATTTCTATTGAAATGCAAAGAAAAGCACTCGACACAACTGAAAATTATGCCAAACTACTCTATATAAACCTTCGCGAGGTGAACACCTAAAATAATGTCTTGGAAAACAGACACAAAGCTAAGTAAAAGATTCTCAGGAGTGCTGGAAAATCAAAAGCGAAAAACATTTTAGGGCAGTAAAACCGAAAGAAAAGTAATCCAAAAAAAAAAACAATTTGTAAAGAAATTTCCAATTAAACGCTTTCGAGTGATTTAGTTTTAGATAAGGAATGTAAAAAATGTGAGAACGCCAAAGAAAAAATAAACAATAACATTTACAGGTAATATAATGTAGCAAAAAATAAAAAAATAATAATAATAAAACACCTCCGACTCGCAGGACCTAGTAGCTTGTTTCCACATAATGTTTATCCCTATTACGATTGGGAAAGTGCTGTAACCTAACAATTATAAATTCATTTTACTTTTAATCTATCATAAATACCTGTTAGATTGAAAGAAAAAAACAAAACAAGATTTTAAGACGCTATAATTATCACATTGCACAGAAAGCGGAGAACACACTCCCTCTTGACTACATAAATATACATCAGTTTCGCAGTAGTATTTCTAAAGTGACGCAGCTCAAAATAAAACGCAAATGAAAATGTGTCATTCTTGGACGAGTGACACAAGTGCCTCCTGGCGTCCTAGCTCTGAAGCTAGGTACATACAGTTTTGATGGTTGATAAAGAGATATTTACCATGTCTTTCATAGTCTTAACTGAAAACACCGATTTTTGAGTTGAGTCACTTTATAAATACTAGTACGATATATATTTTCGTTTAACGGCCCTATAGGTAGCATGGGCGTATTAGGGGGGAGGCTGAGGGGGCTGCAGCCCCCCCCCCCGAAATTTTGGTAAAAATATGTCATAAACCCCTAAAAATAAATGAAATAAGATTACATAGTTCATAGAAAATATTTTATGTTGGAAGTAATAGCTTTTTAGTTGGTTAAAACAATTCCAAATTCTTAATTGGTAGTATTCCATACACCGGAAATGGTCTCAGCCCCCCCCCCCCCCGAAATTATTTTATACATACGCCCATGATAGGTAGGCTTGCCATACGGCCCTATAGGTAGCATGGGCGTATTAGGGGGGAGGCTGAGGGGGCTGCAGCCCCCCCCCCGAAATTTTGGTAAAAATATGTCATAAACCCCTAAAAATAAATGAAATAAGATTACATAGTTCATAGAAAATATTTTATGTTGGAAGTAATAGCTTTTTAGTTGGCTAAAACTATTCCAAATTCTTAATTAGTAGTATTCCATACCCCGGAAATGGTCTCAGCCCCCCGCCCCCGAAATTATTTTATACATACGTCCATGATAGGTAGGCTTGCCATACGGCCCGGCTTGACGGGGTCTTAATTAATAAAACCACCTCAATTAGAGCAAACGGTAGTTGTTATTTCAGAGGTGTTACTTTCGTTCTATTGAAAGTGTTGGAGTTTCTATTCTATGCTTTTATGTATGGAAACACGCTGAGAAATCGAAATCCTTGGGAGGCGGACTTTATTATTATATTGTTCTATTAGAAGAAGAATTAGCCAGACACTTCCAAAAACGCAATAAACAATTTACATACCAAATGTACATTTTGTGATACAGATAGTTAGCCGTTGATTTGATAATAAGTCAAAGAATGGTTGGGAGTAACCATTAATATAGATTTTCGGAAAAATCTATATTTCGAGCATTTGGGCACTTTTTCAGCAAAAAAAATACAACATTTTTATTTGATTTGATTTGATTAATAGTTTATCGCAACTCAGGTGATTAAACTTCGACAATGAAGAATTAGGAAATGTATATGTCAATGTTAAAGCTAACAAGAACAAATAAATAGTCGTAAAAATTTAAGTCCAATGTAATGTGCTCCGTAATAACTGGAAGAAAATTTAGTTAGGTAATTGTGTGTAGATATTTCAGAGGCTCAGTCAGTAATATTTATATCTATAAATAAAAGGGGAAAAGGAGGGCAAAGCCTGATCAAAAAATAAATAAAAAGGAAAGACAGAAATATGTATATATATATATATATATATATATATATATATATATATATATATATATATATATATATATATATATAAGCAAAGATGGAATAGTTGGGATTCGGCGTATTATATCGGATTAAGTCTTTAAGTCTTTGATATGTTTGCTGTCTTCTGAAAGTATTTCATTCATGTTCTATGGTAAGTTAGTGTTTTGCCTGCAGTCTGTAAGTAAGTGTTTAACGTTCGAAGTATAGATTTTTTTGAAAATCTGACGTTTTCACTTAGCCGAATCACAAAAATTTTTTGAATAATCATCAGGTGTACATTTTTATTCCAAATATAGAAAACTTTACATGCTCGGTTTACATTACAAATCTATTTGCATATCTTACATTTGAAAGTTGTAGGATTATGATGATACATATATTTCAAGATTATGGAAGAAAAATAATTTCGTTGTAGTTTTATCATAGCTGTTTGCTTCCATGGTGATATTAGATGCGAAGAGCTATTGAAGTAGATTCTCCGGTCCCAAGCCGACATGGTAATTCGTTGGCCGTAGTAGAGTAGCCCGTGCGAACAATGAACCCCATCATGATACGAAGAGGCTTTGTATCTATCGGCTATGGGATATCGACTTCTTTTTCGGGGCGTTGCCCTTCTTCGGGAGACAACTTCAAAAATCTTTATACAAACAGGTGTGGTGGCATTTCTGTAAATGGCGTACGAAGTTAATCTTGGCAAAGGTTGTTCCGTTTCAATTGCAATGAGTGGCGTTTTCTCCTTCTCTCAGCTACTGCAAGTCGCCGCTGGATGGGTCCCATTAGGGGGATGGTAATCCTTAGGAAGGGATATCTTCAGTTAGGAAGAATCTTGTTTTAACTGTAGATGAGAAATGTCGTTTTTTTTATAACTTGTAGTTCACGAACAAAAGTCCGTTCAAATATATATGTATACACGTTAGTATTTTTTTTTTTTTTTTTAAATATGACTTGTTTGTCTTAGCCCTTTCGAAAAGGAGCCGAATTCCTTTTTAACTTAATTGACCTATAGATAGGCTTGCCATATCTTTGGTGAGTGAAACCAAAGATATACATCGATGGGTACATCGTGGGGGCGGGTATGGTATAAAAATGGTATAATTAGAAGCAAAATTGTGAGTTTTAAGCCCTTTCAAACCGGCTTCACTCACCAAAGATATGGCAAGCTTATCTATAGGTCTATTAAGTTAAAAAGGAATTCGGCTCCTTTTCCTTTCCTCCCATGGTCTTGCAAAGACATATTTATACTCCGAATGTAGCTAAAATTTATATAATCTTGGTTTGGCTGAAAGAAAATTGTCAACTTCCGTTTTTTAGTGGCCACGAAACGAAAATTCAAGGTTTTTCCACTTTCATTAAAACGGTTAAACAAATCTTTGTAGTATTATTCGATTTCCCACGTCAAAATACACATCAACGCTTAACTGGAAGCCTCTTAACGTAGACATGTACGATTTTTCAGAAAAAAATAAATTTAAACGATTTGTTTTTTTTTTTTTTTTTTTTTTGACAAAGTCATCATTTTTTGTCAGGACACTTGGATTGCGACATCGGGTCGACACTATGAGTGGGGTTTCCTCCCAACAGAAAACAGAGTAAAAAAATTATTTTTTTATAGAAAGTGTTGTCAAGTTATTCATCCTTAGACTGAGGTCAGACTCAAATGCCACTTTTTTTCTTTCTTTTTTAAGGCACTCCAACTACTAGGGCCATGTGCGATTGAAAATGCATTGACTTAAATATGCCAAAGAATGTACTTCTGGATCAAAATATTTAACCAAATCGATATATATTTATTAAGTAATTTTAAATAGACAAGATAACGTAAAGATTAAAAAAGGTTAGAAAATACTCAAAAAAAAAATGTATTGTAAACGCACACACTCTGGATACTACGCGCACATACACCCTCACACACACGCGCGCACACAGACTGGCACACACATCCACAACTATCTTTTAATTGTACTTCCTATTTTTATTTTAATTATCATTTATATTTCTGTAAAGAGATCTGTAGCTCAAAGGAAAGTCAATGTTCTCTGACACAATCCATGGTCGTCTCCAAGTATATCACGGAGAAGACCATGAATGACCAGTTGATTACAAGACCACTTTTTTATTCTAAGATAAAAATTAATATTAAATAAACGAAACTATTATATTATAACTATTATTTTGCTAGGAACAATACTGAGGAAAGTTTTACATAAGAGGTCTAAAAGCAGGTAACTAAGCAGACGAGGTAGTAATTAACTGGAAAAATGGAGGACTCATTTACGATGGCAACAAAGCACAACGAGGGTTTGTAAAGCAAGGAGCTTGGACAATAACTAATTTTGTGGAGCCAATGCACAATTAATCCAATTCTATTCATCTATTGTAGTGATGGCGCATGCCTAGGCTGATGAACTGACCTCACTATCTAGTTTATTAAAGTCGTTTTATTAGTATTTACAACATCTTAAATTGGCATCATGGAGGAAAATATTAGGCAAAGTATATTTATTTAATAATTTTAGAATCACTAAAACACTACTTAACTCACCAAGTACTTACAATTGTAATAATTCATATAATAATGAATATAATGAGTCCACCCTTGGCTGCGGGAGATGGGGTGTGAGCTCAACCTGAGCAGGGATTTTTCTCTTTCTAGGGCCCGTTGTAAGAGAAAAAAAATTCCCTGCTGTACCATGGATGACTTAATAAAAAAAAAGTCCGTCACGCAGGAGCTGCATAACTAAGCACTTTCCTCAGAATTTGGGTAGTGTAGACTGCATTCCAGAACAATTTGTTTAAAATATCCTACATAAATAAAATAAAAACATGAATAGTTCTCTTTTAATTTTGTAATGAGTAACTGATCAATTATTAATTTGCTTCCAGAGTTATGTTTACACATGGTACCTATAACACTACGTAATAAATACAAAAAACCTCATATTATCGTATTTTGATCTAACGCAGGAACCGGATACAGTCCCTCTAGCGCTCCTTGCGGCGCCTTTGTGAACTTATGTCTGGCTGGCTTTTCTATTGAAATATATTACAAAGTAAACCCCCCTTTCCGATTGACCGATTCAGCTCATTTTTACAACACTTCTTTCTCATGAGTTACCCACGACTCTGGCCGCTATCGTGTTAACAGACACATATATATATATATATATATATATATATATGTATGCTATTTTTCAAGCTACTTCGCTGGGAATTAAATGAGTTGTTTATTCGGCATCTGTCTCCAGCGGTCTTGCTCCTCCTGTCATCGCAATATTTCGCCGGATTCCTCTCCGGCTTCTTCAGGCAATCATTCATCCTTGCTGGTTGGTAAGGGAAATATTGCGATGACAGGAGGAGCAAGACCGCTGGAGACAGATGCCGAATAAACAACACATATATATATATATATATATATATATATATATATATATATATATATATAAATTTTAACGGGGGTCATTTTCGGTGTCTACTAGGTAGGATCGATAAAGATTTGAAGAAATTTTTCAAAAATTCCGTCATGAGTCCAACCTCAATAGCTACTTTCCTTCGGAGGAAAGTGCTAAAAAGTGAATTATAAATTAAATCCCAATTTATTTGGAGAACAGCTACTGAGCAGGGACTTGCTCTGCTCGATTTCAAGCTTAGAAGTAAATATATAAACAAAATGGGAACAAAATAGCTACGACCTAATTATGATATTTCCACTATTTGTTTCGTGAAATGTTATAGATAGTTTTTATAGCAACCAATCCAGTTTAACGACTTTTTTTCTTAAAATAAGACGAAATATCTTTATGATTCATTGAGTTCGGTCGTGTACTATTTTTTATCTAAAAACGGGTTATATTTTTGCCGACGTTTCGGCTTTAGATTCAAGCCATCAGGGCGATAAGAAGAGAGAGAACATATCCAGAAATTTAACTATTTCTCTGGTTACTTCTCTTAAACATCCTTACTTCCGTAGAGATCAGTTCTTTCTCCGCGTAAGAATATAAGACATTTTTTATCTAAAAGTTTACTTTTATTAACCACAAGGCCGAACCCCGAAAATAGCTCCCTTCGAAATATCATTATGTAATATCATGATGGTACGAAAATTGAGCCTCGCAGACGAAAAAACTGGTTGTTAAATAACCAATTTCTTAAGGATTTCCTTCTTCTGTAGGATAATTGTTTTTTTTTTTTTAACCTGCTGACTTCTTCCCCTGACTTGATCCGATATCGAAGCTCAAAAAGTTTCGAATATGTCATCGTAGATGTTAACAGTTATCGAGCCGGAAGTATAAACTAAAAGTAGGTTCGTTTCTTTTGGCAGATAGATAAAAGGATAGGAGGACTCTGTTGACAATGAAGAACGACAGAGGTGACACGAAGAATAGGCTAACGGAAAGAAGAAGAGATAAAAGGCAGGAGAGAGGGAGAGAGAAGATAGCAACAATAGAGCGAATCTAAAGGCGGGCCAGCGAAAGATTTTACGGAAGGTTTCAAATTACAACCTGTTTTCTCAGCTGATTGGGCTAGCATTTAACAAGGGGAGTTGTCAAAGAGGAGTTACAAAACATTTCTCGGGTCTGTTTATTAAACCACCGTAAATATGTGCATTCAACCACCGCATCCGTACAGGACGCAATACATCATCAGAAAATCAAAACCTCAAATATAGTAAAATTAATTGGCCATCCAGGAATTTAAACCACGTGGACTATTCGCTCAGGTGTCTTAAGCAAATATTTTCGTCTAGAAGGCATCTAATGGAGGCAAACTGATAGCGTTATATATATGTATATATATATAATAAAAGCAGGTCATTAAATAATAGAGTGACAAGGAAACTAGTGGATGATATTCATATAATAGAAAATAAACGAAAGAAAGAAAAATTGCACAGGACCTTCTGAGTCAATCTATTTGATCACAATCTTTGAGGAGTATTCCGTAAGATATTATGAACTCCAAAATCGGCATGTGTAGTGAAACAAAGATGACCGCCATTTGCAAACGGTTGACTCTAATTTTAAAATTGTTTTGAACTACTGATTCCATATGTAATTGGTAGTAATAATATATATTTTTTCTAAAATGGTCAAGCAACCACCTTTGGACTACTTGAAATGGATTGAATCTTCTGAAAAATACCTCTAAATAAACCTAAACTTAAATAGACATAGAGGCTTAAATTTGATAATGATTATGAGAATGCTGTAAGGAGAATATGTAAGAAGGAACTTTGAAATTCAATTGACGATTATGACTTCTTTAAAGCTACAATTGAAGATAACGTTGCGGATAGAAATACTTTAAACAATGACGAACCACTATAATCATTTAACGAAAACTGACCTAATTTTTAAACGGACTTTTAAAGAATCTTAAGAACTTGATGGACGAGTGTTGAATATTCAAAATTTTCAAAAAGTATCATATCAAATAAAATAATGCAGCCACGAACCCACGACTCTTGGCACGAAGTGTGTAGTGCTCACGCCTTAACACTCACGGCCACCGGGCCTCCTAAATAATTAAGATAAACAATAAAATTAGAATAAAAGAAACAAAATGTTTAATGGTTGTTAAAAATTTGTTAACATCCTCAAGCAGTCTGGACCTGATCTTTGACCATAACATTTGTCTGTTTCCATAGAGAGTGTTAAAGAAAGTGATACTGTGCCGGCTGAAATAGGAATCCTACGGCTAGATGTGGAGCCTAAGCATGAAAGCTGCTGGAGGGGTAGAGAAGGGGTCAACGCCCCCACTCCCTCTGGAAGCCCAGTCCAATCCGGGCTCTCTTCCAGTGCAGTGCTCTTACAGGACGGTGACATCAACGGGCGGCTAGAAGCGAACAACTTATCAACCATTTTCTTCTAACTACCCATCTTAAGAGCCGAGGATTACAGGAGGTAATTTTTAATTAATCTCTACAACTTTAAAATAATACAAATATTATTTTTCTTGTGCCCACTATAACTTTATGCATTAAAGTCACCAGAAATAATTATAAGTCCTTTACAAAATATTTCTTTGCATTAGTTTATAATAAATTGTAAAAAAAGAAGATTAATCTTTAGGTTAATTAAGATTTTTACGAAAATAGTATTGATGTTTTCTTAGCCGAATCCCAACTATTCCCTAATTGAAATATCTTTGATTCACTGAGTTCGGTCGTATGACAATAAAACTACACATTTTTAATCTAAAAAATGTGTTATATTTTCGCCGACGTTTCGGCTTTAGATTCAAGCCATCAGGGCAAAAAAAACCTGGTTCAGGGGGGGGTTTCTGTCAGGGGGGGGACAGAAAAACCACACACTCAAAATCACCTGACAAGCAGAATAGTCAGCTTCAAAAATACAAACCAACTTAAAAAATACATCCCGCCCATTTCTTAATGAATACTTCAAATAAACTCATTGTTGTACGTAAAATATTTTTGATCAAGCAAACAATTCATAAACAAGATACTCTATTGGGCTCTAGAGTAGAATTTTGGTTGACATTTTCAGGATATCTTGGAAAGGCATAAACGAGTGTGAAACGTTTGAGTTGTACACAATTATTTATAAGATAAGAAAAACAGTTTCAGATCTCACCTATATTGTCACGGTATACAGTCACCAAGGACAAAGGAGACTCCTTAATGAAAAATGTCTAGTGAGAATTTAATATACAGGCTTTTAAATTAAGTATTTAACACAAACGCACACAGTTATCGGTCCTAATGCAAAGAAGCTTATCAATATCAAAACTTAAACTCATATTTGGAGACCCGATGGCCGTGAGAGTTAAGGCGTGAGCACTTAACACTCCGTGCCAAAGGTCGTGGGTTCGATTCCCACTAGGGGCGGTGGCTTTTCCCTAGAAAAAAGAAAATGCATCACCCCTATCCTGGCTAGAAAAGGGTGGTAACCTATAGATAACCCGTCCAAAATTTCGTAGTTAATAATAAATGGACGTTAAAATTTAAATAAATAAACTCATATAGAGATTAAAAAATTCCGGCTGAATTTGTTATATTCGAATCATTAAGAAAAATAACAAAAACAACGTCAGGGGAAGATTAGAAGCGGAACTGCTATCGTTGTTTCCTTTTTGGGAACCAAATTTCTCTGGCTGCAATTGTAAAATTTGAATTTAGATTTACAAATATCGTCATTAATGTTGAAAATTCAATATTGTTTTTTCTTTGTGTTTATATAAGTGGAATTATTTTTGACGTTTTCGTAAAACACATAGCCAATCGGTAAATAATAAAATAACAGCGCCTCAAAAGTTCGTGAAATTTCAAGGTACATGAAAGGCAAGGTAAATTAGTAGCAAGAAACTAATTTTAACACATTTAAAACGAAAGAAGAACTAAGTTACTCAAATCATTCGTTCGGAAATAAAATAAGTTGTGCTGAAAATGACCCATCGTTTCGTTGTGTATATTGTTGTTGAATTTTCCATGCAGCTACTTCTCACTAAAGTGCAATGCCCTGAGAACTAATCAAACATTTTTTATCTCTTTTACTTCGAAAATAAACCTTAGCAGGCTACGGCCCCAGTTATTCAGACATCCACTCGGACGCATATAACCAACATAATATCAGGAATCTACCTGGAAGTCAGATTGTACCTTCCACTGGTAGTATAGTATTGAATCTTCTGTAAAGTACGAACCCTACTATCCAACCAAATCAATTATGTATGTATGAAATCTATCGATAAATATTGTTGTAATAGGATAAAACATTTTTACAATTCACACCACTCCGTGATTATTTTATGTATCGTTGACTAACGAGACCATTCGCAAGAAGGTGGTCAAGCTGGCACGTGGATCAACGCCCGCGGATTAAGCTCACGTAAAGTAGTTGGGCAATTAAGGTAGAGTGTGTCCTCGCTTGAATGATCAAAAGCATTATTTCGACAAGATGTAGAACTTCATGACATCTTAACATTTCTTTGAAAATTAATCATATCACAAGCACCACACATCGTTTCAAAGATTATCGCAAAAAGGAAGTGTAGCCAAGCCAAATGAAATTAATTAAAACAGACTAGATTCTCAATTATAATAAAAATATTTTAATTAAATAGCATAGTGTCACATATGGGGAGGAATGTCGAGCTCCTAAGTCTAGCATTAAACCCGACTGCTTAAGGCAACGATTGTGCTGGACACGCTAATGCCTGGTTTACAGAAAAGCTATTGAAAGGCCTTGGCAGCCGACGCATCTCAATAAAAAAATGATGATTTTTATACAAAAATTAGTTTTAATTGCCAACTTGTCGGGTTAGATTTCAAGCCTTCGTCAGGACAATGAGGGGAGGAAAAACTTTAAAAAAAGTTTAAAATTAAAGCTGAAACGTCGCCAATAAAAATTATAGTATTATAACCCAAAACCAAGACTTCTCGAAGTTGACAAGCTCAACGATCTATTCTCAATAATTTAATTTAAATGTTAACGTCCATTATAAGTAGCTACAAATTTTAGGACGGGTTATCTATAGGTTACCACCCTTTTCTAGCCAGGACAGAAAAGCCTTTCTTGGGTGGCTTTTCTTTTTTTCTAAAGAAAAACCACCACCCCATAGTGGGAATAGAACCCACGACCCTTGGCACAGAGTGTTAAGTGCTCACGCCTTAACACGCACGGCCACCGGGCCTCCTCTTCTCAATAATAGTTATGCGAAGTTTCCGCATTCTATTTATTTTAAGGAAATTCCAGAACTACTGGTGCTTATTTTATTACAGAATTTTAAATAAATTGTATTAAAATGCTTACAATGACTTCTTGGTGGGTTTTTTGTGTATTGGTAGAAGTGGAAAATATGTAATTGTAAGGATTTAAGTTACTAAATGTTTTTACAAATTACGCTATCTTTTTATTTTCTTTGCTACACGAAAGAAGAACAAATTGATTTACCAGGCACAGTGGGTTTCTTTTCTCTTGATTAGCACCAGTTATTATAAATTTATGAAAAAAATAATTAATTTTCAATAAAAAGCTGATAATAATTCTTTTCAATGAAAGAGAATTAACTGATTATGTAATTAGAACGAATAAGTGTTTTATTTAAGCAAAAGTTCACTTTTCAATAAGTATAAAAACAAGTCAGTCCAAATAGATAACCATCCAGCAATAGTCGACTACCCCATATCCGAGATATAAGACGCCTCGTGAAAACGAAACCTCCAAATGAGGGTAGAATGCAAAAGGAGACGATAACGGTACCTTACTCATTTAATAAATAAGGCTTATAGAACGGTAAATGAGTCCCGGGCCTTCTGTCCTTGATTCTCTCGGCCCTGTGTAAGGCAGCTGACCCGATTCCAGAGGTAACCTACTCGCTGGTATAAGTAATGAACCAATTTACATTCGCATTCGAAGGAATATGCAGTAATTCAATGTGGAAGATTGGTTTGTTTGTTAGCTTGTCGGCATGACTCCAGAGAGATTTCGACCGGTTTTTCATATATTTTATAAATTCTTATGTCTTCAGACGCTCCACAGACACTCAAACCCGTCGAAGCAGAGACACCCGTTTAAAAAAAAGGGTTGATCTATAGCTTCCGAATACAAGAGCTCGGAAAGATCGGAGCCAGAATGAAAACCTGAAAAAATACAGAATATAACAGGATTTTAGTTTACTCGCTGGAGTTCTGTTTATTAGTTGCCTCATTTGCATGTTTGTACTTAGTACGATATGCCCGTAAAGCTTGGACTAACGAAAAATAGACATTTACAAGAAGAGAGCGGGTAGCACCGACATGACTTGGCATTCTTCACTCAATTACTTAATGGAGAAAAAAGACAAACCTATATGCAGACTTTGTAACATAACTTAATTAAACACATACTCCCTGAATGACGTGACAAACTGAACATTCCAACCTATAAACAAGACCTTCCAACAGAGGTACACTCTATACTACAGTATTTAAAATAAATCAACTTGTATCGCACAATTTAAATTTAAAAAAATAATTATATATATATATATATATATATATATATATATATATATATATATAGTATATTAAGCTTTCATTTTAACCTTTCAATTTTTCTTTCATAGCCCTCAATGTTCATTATAATTTTTTGTTCTTTGATTTCCAACACATCTGACTAGTTTGTCGACGCCAATGGTTATTGAAAATTTTATTTTCAACTGTTTGTGGCATATCGTGAGAAATGAAAGAGAATATCGCCTTTATAAATAAATAAATCAAATAAAACGTTCATTGGTTTCCACTTAAAAGCTAAACCCATTCTTATTTAAAAAATAAATGGGAATATTTGGTTCTTGTAAGCAACTTACATGGATTCTCAAGCGATTTACTCCATAAAATTTGATAATTATTAAGTCAACGTATTAAAAATTTAAATACCCTTATATGAAGACATTAATTCTGTGTGTTTGTTAAAAGACCTGAGATAAAAAATGCAAAAACGTTTTATTGGTAGCGTGAAACTGATTACAACACTTTTGAAGCGAAATAAAAACTAAGTTCATGAAGATTAAATAGCCGTCGAGGTGATAAGCAAACATGGAATAGTTGGGATTCTACTAAAAAAAAAAAGAAAACAAAAAAAAATGAAACTCAATACGATTTTTGTAAAGAATCTATATTCAGTACGTTTCGGCTACTCTTTGGTAACCTTCGTCAGCAATGAAAATGCCGGGAGGCAGAGGAAGACCAAAGTTAACACTTAAGTAACCATAGTGGAAGTACTGCGGTTACTTAAGTGTTAACTTTGGTCTTCCTCTGCCTCCCGGCATTTTCTTTGCTGACGAAGGCTATCAAAGAGTAGCCGAAACGTCCTGTTTATAGATTTTTTACAAAAATCGTATTGAGGTTTTTTTTTTTATTTTAGCCGAATCCCAACTATTCCATGTTTGCTTAAAAACTAAGTTATTCAAATCATTCTTTCGGGGATGAAATAAGTTGTGCGGAAAAACACGCATTCTCGCGTTGTCATTATTTTAGATTATTGGCTTCTACTGAATAGCTAAACTCATCCTAATTTCAAAAATCAATGCGAATATTTGTTTCTCAATGAATGTAAACGCCTTACCTGGGTTCTTCGTACGACGACTGTCAAATTAACCCTTAAGTAGGGAGGATGTTTACCCTAAAGTAAGTAGGGAGGTGGGGTGCTCACAACACCCCAACAAAAAAAATGCCCCCACAGAAAGGGGGTTTTAAAATTAGCAACTTTTGTAGGATTATTTGCTACATATATTGCCTGAGAGTTAATGCTGGCTATGTGGAGGATTCTAAAGAACACATACCGAGCTACAGGATATGTAGCGTACATCTTGTCAATGATGTCTACATCACCTTTTGGAAGATTATAAATTTTTATTATTTCTAGCTTCTCATCTCAGCCTGCTATAGTGATTATGCATCTGACTGTTCACTTTATGTTACATGCAATGATTTTTAAAAATCTTTCTTTCCTCTTCATCTGAATTAATAAACTCAAGTTCCCCAGCCTCTTCATACATTTAATAAAAAGCCTCTTCATTCTTTCTTGATTCTCTTCACATAAAATGTCTAACAGTGGTCGAAACAAAAAATTATACTGTAAATTTTTGTTACGTAAGTAGGGAGATGGGGTACTGTGAGCACCCCAAGCCAATAAAAGATCCGAAAATCAAACAAATAAGGTTTTTTATGATGTGAATGCAACCTCAATGTGAACACAACTACTATTTAGGAAGGTATCAAAGAGATGAAAAGGATTGAAAATCTTTAAATTGAAAATATAGTACTAATTAAGTCATGGGGTGCTGACAACATCCCACCTCCCTACTTAAAGGTTAATAATAACCGTAATGTGTGACACAGGAAGATATAAATAAACTAAATTAAAGAACGAAACTGCAAAACCTTGCAGAGGTTGTAAACCTACACTGAGAAAAAAACAGCCTGCCGGCAGCCTGAAAACTGTGACTCAGTGCCAGTATTTTGAAATAGGACATTTTAGTCTAAAATAGGATTCCACATATTTGAACCTAAAATAGGATTCCACTAGTTAGAGTGCCCGCACTTTATAATAGGGTGCTGGAATGCTAGCAGCCTACAGAGAGATGACTTTATTATGTGGATAAAAAAGAACAAAGGTAAATTCTGAGTAATAATAATGAGACTTTATTTGGGTGTAATTTACATATACACTTCTTAACAAGTAGATATTTACAAGTAGGTAAGAGGTATACAATTTTTAACAAATATATATATTTACAAGTATTAGGTATTAGGTACAATGTACTTATGAAGAATATTGAACAAGTAGGTCTAGAAATAAAATATTTTTTTTTGTTTTCATGACACTTATAGCCGTATTCATAAAGCCGAAGACAGTTGATTTCAGCATCTGTTCAAACAGAAACAAAAATAAATTTTTATTAATAACAAAAGAAAAGTTGTTGTTGTTGTTGTTGTGTTTTATATAATTAAAAAGAAACATAAATAGGCATTTTTTCTAGTTTAAAATGTCGCAGTAAATTCAAAGCTGCCAGGGAATTACAAAATAAATATAGGTAAACCTGAAGGAGAGCGTCCTCAACACCGATTTTCTTCAAAGTTTGCACTATAACGTATTTTCATGCACTAAACACGAATCCGTTGAAAAAAATTGTTGTTCTCAACCAGGAAAGAAGTTATTTTAAAAAAAAGTTCACTGTTATGAAGGTTAGGGAAGACTGCCTTGGACGACTTTTGGGCATAGAATTCTTTTTATTTCTGCGAGTTGGATTGACTAGGGGTTTCGATGTTTTCTTGAGCGAGCGGAAACGCAAAGCACGTATGCCCAAAAGCGACAGTTTACGACCAAGTCAGCTACCACAAGGTGAGTCTAAATTTCAATTACACTTCGTCATTGAGGACTATTGCGCAGGCGCGTGTTTACATATAAGCTGTTTACCCCGTCTTTTATAACCTCCATAACAGAGAACTTTAGTGCTTAATAACTTCTTTCCTCGTTGCGAGCAACTTTTTTTTTCAACGGATTCGTGTTTAGTGCATCAAAATACGTTATAGTGCAAATTTTGAAGAAAATTTGGTCGTTTGTAACCCGCTAACAGCACCTTTGGTCGTTTGTAACCCGCTAACAGTGAACTTTTTTTTTAAATAACTTCTTTCCTGGTTGAGAACAACAATTTTTTTCAACGGATTCGTGTTTAGTGCATGAAACTACGTTATAGTGCAAACTTTGAAGAAAATCGGTGTTGAGGACGCTCTCCTTCAGGTTTACCTAAATATAAAATAAGGTTTTTTTCTATGGATATGATCATAAATGAAGGAACTCTAGAAACAGAATGGAAACCAAAATAAAAGTCTACTAATATAATTTTGAACTAATATTCTAGCCGTATTCTAGGAACGTATACAAAAAGACTTCCATCAGTTCTCAGCTTACCAGGCTTATTGAACTCCATCTTCAGTTGGTTCTATACCCGCAGCTCCATGTTATATTAAGGGAATATATTCTTGAAAAACAAACACAACTTTCTTCATTCTATTGTATATAACATCTATTTTTAAATTTAATAATAAAAACAAGAGCCTGAACTCTGTTCTGGCGGTACAGTCTGCATCCAGGCATACATGCTCTTGTTTTTATTATTAATTTTAAAAACAGATGTTATATACAATAGAATGAAGAAAGTTGTGTTTGTTTTTCAAGAATATATTCCCTTAATATAACATGGAGCTGCGGGTATAGAACCAACTGAAGATGGAGTTCAATAAGCCTGGTAAGCTGAGAACTGATGGAAGTCTTTTTTTATACGTTCCTAGAATACGGCTAGAATATTAGTTCAAAATTATATTAGTAGACTTTTATTTTGGTTTCCATTCTGTTTCTAGAGTTCCTTCATTTATGATCATATCCATAGAAAAAAACCTTATTTTATATTTATTTTGTAATTCCCTGGCAGCTTTGAATTTACTGCGACATTTTAAACTAGAAAAAATGCCTATTTATGTTTCTTTTTAATTATATAGAACACAACAACAACAACTTTTCTTTTGTTATTAATAAAAATTTATTTTTGTTTCTGTTTGAACAGATGCTGAAATCAACTGTCTTCGGCTTTATCAATGCGGCTATAAGTGTCATGAAAACAAAAAAAATATTTTATTTCTAGACCTACTTGTTCAATATTGTCCATAAGTACATTGTACCTAATACCTAATACTTGTAAATATCTATATTTGTTAAAAAGTGTATACCTCATACCTACTTGTAAATATCTACTTGTTAAGAAGTGTATATGTAAATTACACCCAAATAAAGTCTCATTATTATTACTCTGAATTTACCTTTGTTCTGTTTTATCCACATAATAAAGTCATCTCTCTGTAGGCTGCTAGCATCCTATATGGATGGGGTCAATGTAACCCATCCATATAGGATCCTAGCAGCCTATAGGGGTAGGATACAGGAAGCAAACATCAGGATGCTCGCAGCCCATATGGGTAGGTTGCTAGAAGCCAGTAACAGAGTGCCAGCAATCTAAAGTCTAGGGGTACGCACTTGAAAGTAGAGTGCTGGGCACTCTATTGTTGGATGCTAGCTTTGGGTGTGAGAACTCTACTATAGGATGCAGAATTAGCATTCGGGCACTCTAACTAGTGGAATCCTATTTTAGGCTAAAATATGTGGAATCCTATTTTAAACTAAAATGTCCTATTTCAAAATACTGGCACTGAGTCACAGTATTCAGGCTGCGGGCAGCCTGAAAGTAGATGCGAGCAGCCTGTTTTTTTTTCTCCGTGTATTAATGTTACTGCAACACACTTATTAAAGTAAGAATTCTTCTGATTTGTGTTTATATTTCATTCTGACCGCTATTATAATGGAGGATATGTATTGACGTCAGCACTTAACTGACTTAATTTCCACAAATCTTCTAGAAAAAAAAAATAAACTATAACTATAAGAAAAGGTCACTGAACACAAGTTTCCCTCCGGTGGATGAAGAGAGAATAAATTAAAACTCCATAAGAGGTATAATCGGTAGACGTCACCCGCATAACAAAATTCGTTGATTTATAGGCCAACTCGACAGTCGATGATAATTTGCATAGCTTTGTAGCTTGAGGCGATACTCTCATAGTTAAATTGGGTCGTTTGGTGCGTCCACAGAATATAATACGAGGAAGAATCATTGCTGGCTAATAATTTCTTTGGTGTAGTAATTATTCTTATTAATATTATTAACGAAAGAGCTTACTATTATTTTTATTTTAGTTTTTTTTTTAACATTAAGTGATAAAACTATATCTTTTATATCCATTAGGAATTCTATTTGATTAGGTTTCATAATTCTTTGTCTACCAATTATTTTCTATTAGTGTCGAATGTCCTGTATTTTCTGTTCCATTAACTCAAGAAAAGAAAAGTATATTGGGAAATGATCCCTTACAGATTGATCTTCAAGAACTTCCTAGGCTAGAGGATAATGTATAGATAAGGAGGTAGCAGAAATGTCAATGTTAGCGTAAGTTCCAGTGCGAGAGCAGAGATTTGTATATTCGTGTTCAAAGGTTCCCATATTGTGCTTTCAGAGTTCATGTCTCCTACGATAAGTATTGGTGTGGTTAGTTCAGATTCACTACTGTTGTTTTTTCGTTTTTAACGGCGCATCAACTACTTTGCTACTAGCGCCCAGATTCCCTACTATTATTATTATTATATTAACGGCGATCTTCCCTAAAATAAGTTATTAAAAACAAAACAAAAATATAGCGAAAAAAGGAAGCTCAGAATCAGTAAAAAATAAATAAATAATTAGTAATAGGAAATATAATAATTTGAATAATAAATAGTAACCGCAATAATATTTATGGGAGTAGAATAAATCGAAGAAAATTATCCTGAAATCAGAAAATTTTACTTGATTAAAATTGTGGGTTAGGTGTGGTATTGCTATACCACACTTACTTGCTTTATTGTAAGTCGTTGACTCCCATAGGTACGTCAATGTTATAAGAAAATGGTAGATATATTTATTGATTGAACTTCAGGCTAAATAATAATAAAAAAATCGTAATAATATTTGGTGAGCATTGAAGATCAGAATAATATCTTAATGTAAACCTAGATCAGAGAACATTTCTTCTGCGAATGGTTTTCCCCTTACAAGATGCCAACAGACAATGCGCGTAGAAACTAATCGTAAATAATCGCCGTTATTTAGGGATGAAGAAATTAAGTAGGAAAAGTGTAAATGAAGCGGAAAATGACGGAAAAGGAAAAGCAATCGATCAAACAAGAACTCAACCAGTTTGATAATCTTCTCCTAAACGTCTTAATAAAAGTCCAATGCCGGTAACTGCCGGGATCACTCCGTCTTTCCATAACATCCCTGATGAAATTTGAAGAATAGTTCGACTTGTGGTATTGCAACATCTTAGCGCGTTTCCCTTCCTATCCCTAGTGTAATTAGGAAATCTTAGAATAGAAATAGTTCTATCTTTTGTGGAAAATGTAAACTTAAATCTCAAAG
This sequence comes from Gonocerus acuteangulatus, assembly GCA_946811695.1. Lineage (NCBI taxonomy): Eukaryota > Metazoa > Arthropoda > Insecta > Hemiptera > Coreidae > Gonocerus > Gonocerus acuteangulatus. The sequence goes on from OX328130.1 coordinate 52,974,679, forward strand.
AGATTATTTCAAGCTCTACAACAGGAACATGACTTCATCCTCCTTCTCAGTGCAAACGTTCAAAAAACAAATGCGTTTCTCATTTTCTTAGCTTGTTTTACTAAAATACTAATTTTACTGGTATTTACAATAAAAAAAATAAAAAGAGAGCAATCAGAGACAAAAACCCGTCCAAAAGATGTTTTTAAGGTCTTATTTTTCCGATTGATGTCACTCCTTCGATAATTCCTTCAAACCCCTTTTAATAAGCTTTTGAATGGTCACACCACGATTTCGAAACGTTGAATTATAAACGCGTATTTTTTAAGATATTGCCTACCCTTCGTCATTAATTGAGTATATTCACGCTGGAATGTTGGCTTAGGTTCTTTTCTGCAGTCAGTTATTAAAATGTATTGTGATTGACAGTTAATTGCATGATAAGCACGTCAGTTTCGTCTGTTTAGTCATGAAATAAATGTCACTTAAAACTACGATGCCAACAACGTCAAACTATAGAATTGCAGTCAATATGTTGAAACACTCCTTACACATCTTAAAAATATTAATATATACAGCAAAAGTACTTTTAATTTAGATTTTTTTTAACCAGCCAAATTTTTTTTTTTTTTTTTTTCTTTTCATGTTTATTTAAAATCTGTACAATTATTAGTACAATAATTAATTGTGCTGGTCTAAGTATACATGTCAATGAATAGTATATGGAAGGAGCCAAACATTATCGGCACTTCCTAATATATTAAAACAATCTGTGCTGTTTTTGACTGCTGTCATCGTAGCTGGTCACGGGGCCAAAGTCTCTTAAGCCTCCTGGGAAGGTCTTTAGGGTGGATCTGAGTGGAAAGGGATTGACCTCTAGGATTTGGGTGGGATGACAATTTGGAATGAAACGTCAGGAAGCGGGATTTGGCGAGGTCGTTTACGAAAGGAATATTAAGGTCGTTGTGTAGGGTTTTGTTGGAGACATAAAAGGGAGCATTGACTATTCTACGAAGGACTTTGGATTGGAATGCTTGTATTCGTTGTATGTTTGAGTGTTTTGCTGTTCCCCATAATTCGAGTCCGTAAGTCCAGATAGGTCTGATTATAGTTTTGTAAATAGTAAGTTTGTTTTGTGTCGTAAGCTTTGAAGTAGGTCCAAGTAGTCGTCGTAGGAGTTATATTCAAACAAGTAAAATATAATAAGGAAAGTTTTAAGCAACTTGGTAACTTGCTAAATGCCTAAGTTGCGGAGCATTGTGATTTTAGTAAAAAATAAATACAAAATCAACAGAGGAAAACAAAAAACATTTCCATGAAACAACAAGATCGACACTTAACTATCCGTTTATGCTAGGCTAGAGAAACTAAAGTGAATACATTTTCCTAGGATGGTACTAAACCTAGAAACTATAATATTTGTATGAGAAGGTAGAGAAGGGTGTACCACCCCGAGAGATCATAACGGGTAACCTATTTCCAGGCTCAATCTAGTGCCTGGCTGCTCCTCTTCTCCTAGGCTCTTCAACCTATGGGCATTCCACCGAGAGAATATGAACTAATTGACATATCTTTTAAACCGTTAGAGATATCACAAAATCGCAAAGTTTTAATGTTGTCTCATCGAAAACTTTCAGCTGCGTTATTTGCAAATCCCAAAATATTTTTAACTATCAAGCACGCGCATAATGATGGGCGTTTCCTCTTTACTGCACATTTTTTAAAACTAATCAGAAAATAAAGAAACTTATCGTCCCTACCATGTCAAACTATCGATTATGAAAAATTTCGGTTTTCAGATTCGAGACTTTGCTCTTGGATTGTGGACGGTACGGCTTGTCGTAAATTGTCGGAACTCTAACCCCTTTAGAATAGCCGTTAATGCCTTATATAAAGAATCGAATAAGACCATTTTTCAATCTATTACTTCGTCAATGTATCGAATATTCGCTTGTTTGCCCCGATTTGCATATTCGATAGTTTGACATGGTATGGACGATGTTTTAAATGTCGCGTTCGAGGGTACATCAGGCTGCCATTTTATCCCTAAATACTTAGAGAAACATAAAATAACAAGTTTCTTCATTTTTTTTGTTGGTAGTTTTGAAATTGTCATATAAATAAACTGTTTAAACTATATATATATTTTTTTTTTTGGAATTGGGCAAATGACGCCACTAAAATACTCATCGAAGCTATAACTTCGGCCCTTTGCGCTTTGGCGATATCTCTAACGGTTTAAATTATGGGTGTGTGTGCGTGAGTTTGTGTGTATGTGTTATAATTCATAATTCTTAATTGATGATTGTTACGTCTGATTATTATGCAAAACAGGTTAAAATAAATCTAATAAACTGCTCATTATACAATCCGCAACGTATTGATGAAGTTATTACTGTTGGAAGTTCAGAAGGACCAGACAGAAACATAACCATAGAGTATTCGGGTATACAACACCTTCTGGGATAATGTAAAAATGTAAATGCACGCCAGAAAATACTAATACTCTTTTCCAGTCGAGTGCTGATGAGGGTGAAGGCGAGACATGTCGTCCTCTATTATACTTCACGTCAATTATACTTGAGGTCTCATCTCGCTCATCCTTGCTTGTCCCCTCTTAGTTCCGGACCAAAGAGGAAGGACTTTCACGTACTTCTAGGATTTACATAAATCTCTTCTAGAATTCCTATTTTCTTTTTAGTTTCTGAGTTTCTAGTTTATGATCCTAAAAAAATGTGTTGAAAGAGGTGCTGAACCGGACAAAGAGAATGGGAAGGCCCAGGCCAGGACAAGACGGCTGGATGGAGTGGAAGCAGATGCAAAGTCCTTGCCGGACATCCGTAAATTGACCGCTGTACAGTGGTCCAGAATCGTCAAAATGAGTTTAAAACTCAAATCTTTGAAGTATTTTTCCCTTACATTGTCGGCATCAAATACGTGTTTTTATAACCTCTCGATGAATTAACTCCTTAAATTTCAGGCACCAACAATGATTTGAAGGCCGTCAACGATCGTTAACTAACAAACATTGTAGAAATATATAATATTCACATATGTTATTTTTTTATTCTTTAATTTTCGCCCGGAAGTGATTGGAGCAATTGATGTACAGAGAGTGGAAACATTCTTTTCCTCAATTTGAAATCGTTATTAAAAAAGCGGATAAAAAAAATTGACAATTTTTTAAGTGTCAGGTATTTTTGACTATGACGCATTCGTGTGTACCTTAAATTCTGAGCACTTTCTAAACACTTATTGAAACACTGCAAACCGAAATCAGCTGCTACCACCGGCGCCCTTCGGACTCGGAGCTCCGTGAACTAGGAAATCTTGGTCTTCGATGAAAGAAAATGTGGTGGATTGATGTCATGGACATTGATTAAATTGTCGTGAAATGATCAACTCTCGTTGAAAACTCAAAAACTGTCGAACCGTGATAATTTGTACATACGCTCCTATCGAATTATAGTGCTTATAGTAGAGCTATCAGACAATTTTCGCCAATATTTCGGCTCTGCCACCATGGTGCTCACGAAACTATAACATAAAGTAGAGAATGTGTTTATATTTATTCTTACAGTCTGCGTTCATAAGGACTGCGCATAAATAATGGAAGAGTTAAATAATGTTTTATCTTATCATATTTCGATAGGAACGAATAAAAATTAATAATCCAATACTTATATAAACCGAATGGGAAAAGGGACGAAAGGATATTACCCCTGCATTTTCTTATAAAGGTTATTAACTTGGAAAAGTATAATAACCTCTTCTGGCGGAAGTAAGAGTCACGGCCACCACTTTTTCCGAAAATAAAAAAAAATCAAGGAAATGATGACTCGCGACTAGGTTATCGCAGCACAATTTACAGTTTTAACAATAAACCACAGATTGAGTTCAGTACTTTTTTATTGACTAGTGCTCAAGAGATAATAACATCATTGCTATGATAATTATTAGTACGTAATTAATTAATTGATATTACGTAAAACGAAAAGTTAATAGGATATTAATTGAAATTAGAATATTATTATACCATGGAAATAATATTTCTAAAGGCTACTGACTAAATTTTTACCTGGAATACAATTTCTGTGAGTAGGTTTTTTTTTTTATCGTTAATGAAAGGGCAACCCTCAAGTTCCTGTAACTTGTATCTACTAAATTTAGTTTTATGTTCTCTTAAAACATTTGTTATATTTAGTTCTATATGTTACTGATAATTGTGAACGTATAAATTTGTATTTGTTGTATTTTAAAAAGAGCAAATCGCCTCCGTTGTGAGCGCGTAAAATAAATTTAAAAAAAATATTATTATGTAAGGGTATCGTATACTTTTTCACTCCTTCGAGTTGGTAATTTATGATCTGATAGTTGGTTCTTTCATTTCTAGAAATGAATGAAACGTTTCAAAATAAGATAACGCCTCACAAGTAAGTGATAAGCTTTTATATCGGTTCTCTTATCGATCTCATAGGGATTTCTCTCCTTATGAGCGGCGAAGAAGGGCGGCCAATCTTGAATGATAATAGACTGTGTTACTGATAGAATCTGCATCCGAAAGGAGAGAGTAGAGGACACGGTATGCCCTGTTTCAGCTCGCTGATCTTCTAAACACTTTCTTCACTTATAATACATTTCTACCTTAGTCTCAGAGAGCTTCGCTTTTACTATCTTATATTTCTCACTCTCTTTCTTATAGGTCCTTAGCGGATTTTCACTCTTATTCCATTCTACGCACTCAATCAACTACCGTCTCTCTCTTAAAGAAAGAAGAAGGTTAAATATAGGAAATTACGTAGGAATTTTAAGAAATATTAATTTTTTCGAAAATGTTGAACAATTATTTATTTTCTTTTAAAAAATCCGTCGAAAACCGGCCATGAAATCGTTATAATTCAATGAATCCAAAAAAAAAAACCTACGTACATTTCTAGCAAATATCATGAGGAACCAGCAGTTAAAATTTGAAGTTGATCGGGCAAAAATTAAAGACACCAGAGTATCGCCCGATCTGAAAAATATAGTTTTGAGAAAACTTCCCTATTTAATTTTTTTTTTTCATACTTTCTTGTAATCAAGATAAAAAAATGGGTTTTAATTTTGTAATGTCATAAAGGTGGACAAAAAAAATTAACAATTAAAAAGGGACCAATCGAAGAACGTTCAAAAAATTATTTTCAAATCAGCACCGCGTTCACTCGGCATCGGGATTTCACTCGGAAAATTGTATTTTTCGCCCATTTAAAAAATTCTTCTTCACATAAAACACTCTTGGATATCATTTTTGATTAGTTAAAAAACAAAAGTTACAAGGTATTCTAGTATTACCCCTTAATCTAAAACCACACATTGAGACCATTAAATTCTTTCTCCCTGGATAGAGTACCAAACCATTTCAATACGGCGGAGAGGTTTTGAAGAAAAGTTAGGAAAAAACCCCAACTTTTTCCACTTTTGTGTAGATTCATATATTTAGACAAAATAACAATCGTGAGCTTTTTATGCACGTTTTGAGCTTTCTTAAAATAACGATACTCTATAACGTTTTCTGAATTTAAGAAAATTCTGAAGAATTCAGATTAAGGAAATCTAAATTTATACAAAATTGGTAACAATAGGTGTTTTTTTCGTAACGCATCTTGAAAACCACTCTGCTGAATTGAAAAATTTTAGACTCAAAGTTTCATGATCTAAATGTTTGGTAATTGTGAAATCGTTACGATTAGGTGCTTTATTTTAGAGAGGAAAAAAAAAAAAAAAAAAAAAAAAAAAAAAATTGTCGAGGTTTTCCAGATATGGCATGATTTTAACTCGGAAATTGAGGCAAACATCATATTATTGATATTTGAATAAATAATCTGTTACAAGACTTCCGCCGATTTCATTTCAGCAAAACTATTTTCGAAGCAAATTTAACTGGACTAAAAGTAAAATAAAATGAACTGAGAAGATGTTGGTAGAAAGTTTCTATTTTTAATTTTCAAAGCAAATATTCCATCTTCAGAAAAAGCTATAATCAAAATATTCTAAGATTAAGATTATGAATAGGCCAAAATAAGCCCTGTTGTAGGTAGTTTGATGAACTTGAATCCTTTTGGTGTATTGTATCTTTCTAAGGACCTGCCAGATCCTCTTTGTTATCCTTTAGTCTTGCCTTATAGAATCATTCTTCTGCTTCGGCCTCCTGGTATCCACCCACTTCGTGACCAGAGCTAATACTACTCTACCAAGGGTAATGCCCTCCGAAAGGAGATCAAACCCGAATATATATCACCAAACACAATTTGGTTGAAGGCAATAAGTGTGTCCAAAATATACAACACTTACAATTCCGCAACGACTCGAGTGAGACCAACGAACCTTCGCTACCGTCTTGCACCCTGCATCGGAAAGTAAAACGCCTTCTAGATATTTTCAGGTCATCAACACCGAAAGCGAATAAGAGTATAGTCCTTCATTGTCTCTGCCGTCTTCGGCTTTCATCTTCTCCAAGGCTTAAAACGATTTCTTGAGGGACAATAGAGATCACAAATGGATAAGAGAAAGTTTCTCAAAGTCTTCGACAATTTCAGGAAAGTGTTAAGTGTTCTATTTCTCAGGGTGACCACGGCAGGTAGTTCGCTGTCTTCTTAAGGGGAGCATAAATCATCGATGGAATAACTGTTAGTACATTACCTTTCATTCCTCAAGGGATACCTTCTGCCAGAAATAAAATCTAAATTATATCGATTTTTGAAGAGAATAATTGAGACAGGTTTATACATTATCTCCTATAATAAATTAACTCCTACCATAAGCTCTGTACATGACATTACCAAAAATAAGGTTGTGAGTGAAGATGAAAGAAAAAATACATATCTGTTAATATGTTAACGGCATAATCTTTATTCTTTCGCAATGAAACTCCGCCAGAATGAAAGAACTCGGCTACGTCAGCCTGAGCAGATACCCCCTTAAAAATTGTATTATTCGTTTTCTATGCTAGAAAACCCCCAAGACGTGTACCGCCAAGTAACGTAAAAACGTAAGCGCTACGAATTGTTTGGTGCGAATTTTGCAGGTGGACGGACTCAGCTGGTTAACTTACTTGATCTTTTAATAGACAGAAAAGATTTTTGTGCCAAATTTTAGAAAAAAAGGATCACTTTTGGGACGGATAGAGAGGGAACAGACAGGTTTGAACCACCTCCATTGTCATGATCTATGGAATTAAACGAGAATTGTTCTAATTAGCATCCTATGGAGGGAGGAAACACGCTAAAAGAAGAAATGATATTTTAAGACTTGAGAACTAAAGAAACTGAATGCAAATATTTGGACATTGCAATCACCTGAAGCAGTTTGTTGTTCAAAGTCCTCTTGCATAAGCGCACCCAAAGTATTGTCACTTAAGTAACCTTTGAAGAAACGTCTACTTCCCAATATTGTTACCATGTTACAACAGCTTTCTCTCCAAATCTCTTGGGGTTTCATAAGCCGACGTAAGAAAGCCGGCAGAAGCTACCGATACAAAGGAACCTACCCCATTGAAGACTTCTTCTTGAACATCTTACATGTTTTTGTTATCAGAGCTGCTGGCCTAGAATCCGCGCGAGTAGGGCCCGACATACTTGCACCCTGTGATTTTTTCTGCCTCCTATTTCCACTTCCTTGACTTTTGGGGTTACTTCCTCAGGAAGGGGTAATCCCTCGCCAACGGCTAGCGGACCACAAAACAGCTCATCATGCGCTTATTGGCCACTTCAAAAGGTGTTTAGAAAATGATAGTCATATTGTAGGATGGGAGGGGGAATTGGGCGGTTAGATGAATTATTATCTGACCAATAGCGGATCTTATTTGACCAATAATCAATAACCATCACAGTAAATGTTTCGACCTCGACATCAATGTTGTACGAAACAGATGATGACAGTTTTCATTCATGTACAAGATATGATTTGAGCTGAACGGGATTTTCACGAAGATGTTTAATCAATACTAACTACACACACACGTCCAGACGAATTTCGAATCAAGAGCATTCTTAGCACTTGAACGTACTCAAAAATTATCTTATTTTTATCACATTTGGCACATCAATTCCCTATATAAAACACAAGTTCATTCTCCCTTTTGGAACAGCCTTTTCTCGTTTAAATTAAAACTATTTTCAAAAACTTTTGAAGGTTTGAGGTATTTTGATGTGGTAAGGCTATAAATAGCGCTTATAAATGAGTTTTAACTCTAGCAAGTGTTTAATTTTCTTTTATAAGAAAATGAGCTTATCAATATAACCATCCAGCGAAATTGGAAATATATGTTTGGCTGTTTCTCTCTAGCTGCCCCAAAAATAGCCCGATTTTGAAGAAATTTAGTAAAAAAATACTTTGTCGGATAAGAGAAGTTGAGTTTTTTAATGACTAGAATCCGTCCACGATGGCTGCTTTCGTTTGGGAGTGAAATTCGCGAGAAGAAAATCGTAGGTTTTATTTGTTTGCGCCAATAGGTTTGGCAAGTCCACATTGTTTAGATTTCTTTAACGTGATGAGTTAAATGAACCGTTTGCGAGAAAAGTTGAAAAAAATAGTTTTCCAAACTAATGGCACCGTTGTCTTAAATTTCGTTAATAGAGTCTGACAGACTAGATCAGTAGCTGGTGCGCGTCATTTTAGAAAATACCATTTTCCTCGTAAAGCTGACGTAAATTTTATAATTCAAACTACTTCAAAATCAAGTGACTCAACAAAAAGTGGATATAATTGAATACAAAATAGCCATTCACATTCTGAATAAAGATATTTCACTATTCACGACCCCGTGTCCGAGACCTCCAAAATATTACAACAAAAAAATTGCCCCTCATATAGCGCTTCGGAACGAATGTATTCAGCATTTTTCGCCGTCTCCATGGTAAATATTTTATCTAGATTCCAAATTACACGGATCTGCGTGACACGTTTCCGTTCATGACAAAAGATATGATAGAAAGGAAAGAGGGGCATTGGTAAACAAGAGCAAAGGGCGACCAAACTTGTGGTTACGTCCAAGTGAATAGCCTTTAGAAATAGGCGAGAACCAATAAAAAGGTTCTTCGCAACAGGATCTCTTTCATCCCGTTCACCCAAAATTCTTCAGCTATCGTGAATACCCTTTCCTCCGAATGTTTATTTCTAAACCTCAAATGAAATAGTATATTTTTACTTTTTCCTAGTTGTTAAAACGATCATTGCGATAGGAAAACAAAATCAGACAGAATCTGCGTCATTCTAGCGTGATTTCATATCATTATTTTCCCTGGCCTGATTTGTATAACTTGAAATAGACATTCATAATAATACCAACTCTTCAAAGCTTCAAGCTCCGTTTTCTTTGACTTTGGCGGGATTATCGATAATATTTCTATTCTGTAGAAAATGTATGCAAGTTTCGAATGCCATATTGAACTTGCCACGATTTCTCAAACGAAAAGTCCGAAACGGCACATCATTATTGATGTAATATCTCCTTTCTTCCAAATGTAACAAACGTTTATAAATCTTTGTTCACATAAATGTGGAAAGACATTCAAGTTCTCCGTTTTTGAGTACTCGAAACCAAAATCCAAAAATATCAAATAAACCAAAATATTTAAAATATTTTCTTTGAACCCGATTCTAATATTCAGGAAATATTTTATTTTCGTTTCTTCATAGATATATAATAGTGGAGAAGGAGATAGTTAGCCGTTGCAGTGATACGAAGACAAGGTATGGTTGGGATTCGGCTAGGAGGAAAAAAAAACGTCAGACCGTCAGGAAAAAATCTGTATTGGACGTTTCGGCTACACGTTGGCAGCCTTCTTCAGCTAAAAAATATATACAAATTTATAAGTAAAAAAACAGCCAGAAATAAGCTTTATACATCATGACAATAAAGATTAAGACCAATCTTATTTTTAAACAGTGAAGATATAAAATTTTAATAATGTTATTTTTGAACTCTTGGCTTATTTCTTTCTACATGTTGTTTACTTTCACACCTCCAGTGACGGAAATTACAGAAATGAATTTCTAAATTATAAACAGACAATAGAGAAAACGCCTTTACCAATTTTACCTAAATACAAACACCCCCTCAACGAACCACTTACACTTAACGAACTGACACAAACCTTAAAATCATTAAAACCCACTTCTTCAAGTCCAGACATTATAACAAATGACATGCTGAAACACCTTCCAACTCAGGGGCTAAATCTTCTTCTTGATAGCCTGAATGGCATTTATGAAAACTGCACCTACCCTGACATATGGAATTCTTCTATTGTGATACCTATTCTAAAACCAGGAAAGGACAAGAAGCTTCCCTCCAATTACAGACCCATTTCCTTAACCAGCTGTATTAGCAAGCTATTCGAAAGAATGCTTAATAAAAGGTTGTTATGGTTTCTCGAGAAAAATAAATTAATGACAGAATTCCAATGCGGGTTTCGCCCAGGTCATTCAACCATGCACAATATTGACAGACTAGAAAATGATATACTCAACGCTTTTCTAAATACTGAATATCTCATCGCTGCATCCCTAGATATACAAAAAGCTTACGATACAGTATGGAAAAGGTTAATAATACAGCAACTTAAGGAATGGAATATTGAAGGAAATATTCTATGTTTCATCAATAATTACATATCAAATAGAAATTTCCGGGTCAGAGTGGGAGCAGAATTATCAGACATATTTCAACAACAAAATGGGGTCCCACGAGGAGGCGTTTTAAGTCCAACCATTTTTGCTATTGCTATCAATTCTGTAACAAGGTACATTGCAACTGGTATATCGTACTGCCTGTATGCTGATGATTTACTGAGAGAGAGAAAAAACTTTATTTAACAAAATAAAAACAAAGTTTAGTTGCCCAACTATATTGGGTTGCTCAGTACACAACTTACTAATCAACAAACTGCAATAATTATAAAAATATCTCAAACAAGTAAAATCAAAATGTAAATTAAAAACAAACTAATAAAACTACGGAAATAATGATAAAATTAATTGTAAAAAAAATGTAAAAGAAAAATGAAAAGACTGCTAATTATGGGAAATAAAAAATTATGATAAAAAGAATTAATAAATCTAATAAATAAATTAAAAGTCTTCAGCCATAAAAGTGATTTTGATTAATTGCCAGCGAATCAACGAGAATAGATTCAGCTATGACTCCTAGTTGTTCCTCGCTGATTCCTGTTTCCTTGAGACAAGCTGCCGTCTCCTTCGGGATGGTGCCTCTGGAACCGAACCATAATCCATGTACTCGGTACTCTCTCAGTCCAAAACTCTCGTGGAATTTTTCTTTATAATAGTTCACGCACCTGTTCTTCTGGAATTCCCAGTCTTTTGGCACATTCGAGCATTTCGTGGTTATAGGAAAAAGGATTGAAACAATTGGTCACAAACACCATCTAGTTTACGAGAAATAGACCAGTGCTGGAGCGGCGCTTCCCACAGGCATCTAAGCAACCCAAACCCTCTATACCGACGAGGTGCATAAAACATACTGTTGCAAGAATTTGCAGGCAGGCCGATTATTGCCTTCACACTTCTTCGGATTATTACGTCCACGCCTTCCAGCAAGGTCTGAGGCAGTTTAATTAGGGGAAGTGTTTGAAATGGATAGACGAGAGAAGGGAATATGTACTGGTTTATGACGTTTAATTTTTGGTCCGGCTTCAACAAATTTGATGATGTCAGTAATTCTAAATTTTCGGCCAATATACGAACTGAGTCTTCTTTAAAGGTAAGTTCTGATGTGAACGAACATCCAAGGTATTTTATTTGTTCGCTTTCGCTTATTGACTTGATATTTTCGCCATTTTCGAAGGAGCGATAGTTCGTCCTTACAAATAACCCCTTTCTCAACAACTATTGCCGTACTTTTCGTGGGATTTATAAACAATCCGATTTCTTTAAAGGTACGAACAATTACGTTAACCACTCTTTCTGCAGATTGTTTACTAGACGCTGTTACTGCTTGATCGTCAGCGAATCCAGTAAGGATCACTCTATCAAGGTTTTTATTTATTTCATACCCATAGCGGTTAGCAAATTTCGGGTCACAAACTTCCCTGTATAGGTGATCGATGGCCGTGATAAAGAGTGTTGGCGATAAAGGGCCTCCTTGGGGAACTCTTCGTTTCATATCAATGAAGTTCGTTTTGTTTATCCCTACCTGGATTTGAATTTTGTTATTTGACAGAAATGAGGCGATGATATTTCTAAGATCAATTGACACTCCTTTGCCTTCCAAGGCTTTTATTATATGGGCATGGCCTACATTGTCAAATGCTGCGGAAACATCTAGAAATGTAACGACACAATCATCACGTCTTCTTTTGCAGGTTTTCAATACTCCGTCGATGATACGCGCATTGACGTGAGCACCTGGCAGTCCTCTTATAAACCCTCTTTGACAAGTGTGGAATGAAATTTGTTCTCTGAGCTCTTGATCCAGCACTTTCTCTATTATTCGGCGGAGCACGGAGTAGACTGTAACTGGTCTCCAAGAGGATACGTCACTAGCTAATCCTTTACCTTTGTATATTAGCACAGTAGGTCCTTGCCGCAAAGATTCGGGAACATATGATGTTTTCAATAATATGTCTGTAATATCTCTCATAATATGAGATACGTCGACTGCCTTTAATGTCCTTACCAAGACGCCATCTGGACCAGGAGAAGTGTCTAGAGACATAGATTTTATAGCTCTATGTACAGACTTTAGGTCAATTTTATTTAAATTAGGATTAGGCAATAAGTTTTCATATGTTGGCCTAACCTGTGAATTACATTTGCCCAAAACATTTTGATAGTGTTTTTCTAGCTCTTTTACTTGTATAGGGCATTGCTTTGGAGCATCGGCGTTCATTATATGCTGCATGACTTTCTTGCGCCTGTTGTAATAATTATATTGCGCGACTTCGTAGTCATATTGCTCCCTTCGCTTAGCTCGAGCTGCTTTATTGGCCCTTTGTGGGTTCGAAGTCTCGCTGGTTCCCTTATCCTTTCCATGGCCTCCATTCTTCTTCCTCATTTTATAATAACGAATTGCTGGGTGCTTAGGACCTGGCAGAAGACTATTCAAATCGCGTAAAAAAGCAAGGAAACATTTAATTTTGTCATCAAATTCGCTTGTGTTAAACTCACTGATGTTTTTGAGGATATTCTTCATAGTTTCTGCCCATTTATTTTACTTTTGTCAATTCTTTCGAAGCATTAATCATTTGACTTCTTTTCCCCACGTTTTCGGATTTTAAGATAACTTTAAGTTTTTCCTGGTTGGCTTCTTTCCAGTGCTTTTTAGCCGAATGCGTTTTCAATCCACGGCTGTTCTTGAAGCTTAACTGACAAATATGGCAAACTACACGCCCGCTCGTTGAGGATTCGTTTAACTCCATATTCTCTAAAGCCTGCATTTGTTGCTGGTGAACTCTATTATAAGTATGTTGAGAATGTGAACCTGAAAGTGGAGTGTTCTAAAGTGTAAAAAATTGTCTTACTTTGTTCCATCAACATCTACACTCGATTTAAATTAAATTTCTTTTCCAAACATATTAGTCCGTGGAATCTGTTTCTTCATGATTAATTAAGAGTATTTTATGCAAAATACAAACTTTCAAGACTCCTGGATGCTGATTTTGATTGGAATTGCAGAGCTGAATTTTTTCGTGTATTTCCACTTTTATGCCATATGTTTCCACTCATCAAAATCATTTCATGAAACACACGACAACATTCAACAAGCCATACACAAACTAGAAAGTTGGAGTTCATCCACTGGTTTCACATTATCCCTGGAGAAATCCAAGTGTATATTATTTACAAAGAAAAAAGACCGACCAAATCCAACTATCACACTATACGGAAACAATCTCACAAATGCAGAAAACATAAAATTTTTAGGACTTACATTTGACAAAAAACTTACATGGTTACCCCATATTAAAGAACTTGTTACTAGGTGTAAGAAATCTTTAAACCTTTTAAAAGTCCTTTCAAACACAAAATGGGGTGCTGACAGATCTCTCATGCTTACATTCTATCGTGCCTATACCAGATCTTTACTGGACTACGGGTGTATAGCATATTCATCTGCCAGCCAAACAACACTAAAACAATTAGACTCAATACATAATGCGGGCATAAGACTTGCAACAGGAGCATACAGATCAAGCCCAACTGTAAGTATTTACGTTGAGTCCGACGAACTTCCATTGGAGCTCAGACGTGAAATCTTGGAATTAATTTTTTTCAAAAAATCCCAATGTTTAAATACACCATGTGTAAATTGCTTTCTGGATAACCAATACCATGACTTATATAACAGAAAACGACCTAAACAAAAACCCTTAATTATACGTCTTTTCGAGAACAGACAGACCCGACATATTCGACAAACTCCTACTCACAGAAATGAAATCTTGACGTTCCCTCCTTGGGAACTTAAGAATTTCAGTATAAATTTATCACTATCAAAAATGAAAAAGACTGATCCACTATCAACGACTTTCTACAAGACATTATTCACATCAATAAAAATACAAAACGCAGACAATTTAAACATATTCACCGACGGGTCCAAAACAAAATCTGGTACTGGATCTGCTGCAATAATAGGTTCGCAAATATTTAAACAAAAGCTCCCAAACACTGCAAGCATTTATACGGCAGAATTACAAGCAATCCTATTAGCTTTATCAAACGTTGATACAATAAATTGCTCAAAGATCCAATTATTTTCAGACTCACTCAGTTCATTGCTCTCTTTTAACAATATGTACAGCACACACACCATTGTCAAACAAATATACAATCAACTCTACAGATTACAGGAACAAAACATATCCATCACAATGATCTGGCTACCCGGACATACAAATATCACAGAAAGTACGACAGTCGACATTCAAGCGAAATTGGCTACAAGGAAACAGAATATTGACATAGAAAACGTAACTATACAAGACATGAAAAAAGAACTAGTTGATACTATACAAGAAACATGGCAAGAATACTGGACAAACATACAAAACAACAAACTCTGAGAAATCAAAAATACTATGTACGAATGGAGCTCTAGTAGCCGAAGAAATAGACGAGACGAGGTTATACTATGTAGACTACGTATAGGACACACTTTACTAACTCACTCTTATTTTATGACAAATAAAGAACAACCCATTTGCAGACAGTATAACGTTCCAATGACAGTAAAACACTTACTAACGGAATGCAGAATACGAGAACAACTAAAATTACCTTCCAACTTACAGGAACTACTGACAGAGGGTAGCCCCTTCATTAGCGATATATTAACATTTTTAAAACAACACAACCTACACACAAAAATTTGATTCCAGGAACAAATTTAGATATTATTTCGATGGTATAATAATAATCTGATTCCAATTTAATTTTTTTTTTTTTTTGTTTTTTTTTAACACGAAATGGTCATTATAGGAAGGCCTCAAAAATGTAGTGTCCTCCATGAACCATTAATTAATGTTAGTAGTTTTAGTCATATGTATGTATATATAAGTCATATGTATGTAAATAAATATTATGTAAATATAATATCTATAGTGTAAATAGCAATACTGTATATAATGTTTAGCTCCTACTTCTTATTCCTAACACTTTTGTAATATTTAGTTCTATAAATTTCTACTTTTGTATATTGTATATTTTGTTTTGTATTTTAAAAAGAGCAAGTCACCTTCGTTGCGAAGCTCTTAAAATAAATTAAAAAAAAAAAAAAAAAACTTTCACACCTTTGTTAATGGTTTTTACTGAAAACCACATTTTCTATAATAACTAGCTGTCTACCGAATGTTCTCTGTTTAAAAATAAGATTGGTTTTAAAATTTATTGTCATGATGTATAAATTACGCTCATTTCTGACTGTTTTTTTACTTATAAATGTGTATATATTTTTTAGCTGAAGAAGGCTGCCAACGTGTAGCCGAAACGTCCAATACAGATTTCTTCCTGAAGGTCTGACATTTTTTTTTCCTCCTAGCCGAATCCCAACCATCCCTTGTCTTCGTAAATATATAATAAAGAGAGACCACTTTATCAAATTCTTGCTGGGGTTATTATAATGTTTCGACAATTCGCGCCCATCATCAACATGTTATGAAATCACTACCATTATTATCACATCGGATGCCAATAATCGAGGCATATCTTCCTCAAACCCTGATGTGATATAACCGGCACCAATACAGTCCTGTAACCGATTCCTCCTTGTATTAGCAGCGTCACATCTTTCTTTCCAACCTTTCTATGTAACATGTTACGTTACGAGATTCCGTTGGTTTTACTCCTTTGAGTAACTTAATTGCTTCATTGTGTCATCGAATTGCTACACGTTCATAATCAATGCGTCCAAGAAGAAAGTCAAAATATGATCTTCAGTTCAACAAATAATTCATAACAACATTGTTAAAACCATATTACACAAAAAAAACAACTTTAATTTGAACAAGCAAAAATGCCAAACTGCAAGGATTTACATATTTTGAATTTATTTTATAATTCGGTATCTAAATTCTACTTAAATATGCAATATTAAAAATGGTAGGTACATATTATTATATCCTCAAATAATAAGATTGTTCAAATGCTTATGTGGCCGCTTCTAACTGAATTCTCTAATCTGGCATTTTCTCTAAACCGACTGTACCCCGGTCCTGATGAGGCCGGATTAGGGAGAGTCTCCAGTATACATATGTATGTTCGTATGCCTGTTAACACGATACGAGTTTTGGTTCCCCTGGTAAGCGATTGAACGAGTTGTTTAACCAGTAAAATCGGTGTATCTGGAGGGGGGAACTCGAGAAAAAAAATACTAATTTGCCAATAGCGGCCGTAATTATTGTTATGCTAGATCATTTAAATTAAAGTAACAGTTTTTAAAAGTGGACGCTTTTATTATTCATCAAGATCAACAAAAAAAAAACTATGAAGTTTTTGGGTATTTATTTATTAGTGTAGCACTGCATCTCGCAGTGAATGTAGAACCAACTTTTCGAGTTAATAACGGTTTTTTTTGTGTTTTTGGCAGGAGCCTAAGACCATCTTTTGTGTGTTTCGCTCAAATATAACTACTTATTAATTTTCTTTCTTTTATTTCGCGAGAAAGTGACAGCTTCTCCAATTTAGGCTTAGCAGATTCCAGACTAGGCCACAGGAAAAGTAAAGAATCTCTTCGCTATTAATATATATTGTATATGGTGCTATGAAGTGAGTGGAAGAGGATGTAAGACTCCCTTTGGTTTCCTGCTGCTTTCTATCCTTTTCCGTCATCGCCAAATCGGGGCCACTTCCACTTTTTTGTTCCAAGACTTCGCCGTTTAAGTTATTGCACGTCCTTCCTTTATTAATAACTAGCTGAGGTTATGAAGTGGAATGTACTGGTTCTGGAAGGCGCTCTTAACGGTTTCCAGACCACTACCTAATCTATTGAAACATAATAACTCATCAATTCTATCACTTAGGAGCTCTATAACTAATTGTAAGAACATTCCTCAGAAGGTTAGCATAGTACACACCGCATTCCTGAATAATTTGCGTAAAATAGCCAATATAAATAAATAAAAAACAAAATTAATATTATTGTGTGAATTTGGGAGCCTTGAAGGGGAACTATAAATATTTTTAAATCAGATCCTAAGGAAATTAACGCCTGAGACTTTTTTTTTTTTTTTTTTTTTTTGGTTAGAAAAACTATTAGGCAATCAAATGATCCTTCCAATGACGACGATCTCTCATCCTTTTTCGAGATAATATACCAAAATTCGAAAAACTGCTTTTATGACTCCCGATTCACCTTCCCGATGAACGTGGAAAAACGTTCAAGTGCCTCGGACATTTTTGAGCTAAAACCAAATTAAGTGGCTTCATTCAATTGTCCACGTCTATGAACCTTCAAAAATATACCTGACGCCTACTAACGTACCATCGTAAGCAGTAGAATGTTTTTCAAACGAATTTCCCCGAAAAAAAAACAGTGTTGACTAACTTGAGTAATTTATAATAGATGGAATTTGCGCATACTCCGTATTGTGAATTGTGGGGATTCATTGTCAGAACTTTATAACATTTCTTTCTCCTCTCTCCGTTTATCGGTCCATGAGAAAATAAATAACATTCATTCATAAATAAATCCAAAATAAAAACATTTGTTGTTTGTGATTTCTCATGAAGCCGTGAACTTACGACGTCAAGATGTTGCAGATGGGAATGCTCGACGTTTCATAACCTAAATATTTTTTATTTTATACTACAAAAATGGCCCAATTTGGATAACATTTACACAGAAATAACTGTCAAAAACAAGAGGACAAGTTCGTTTACGAGCAGATCTAGCTTACCACGAGTTTGCTTATTAGGGCACTTTAGAATGGCAAAAGGAACTTTTAGTTTTATTTTTAGTTATTTTATTTTATTTTATTTTTTTGTAGTGCCTTAATACACCGTTTATTCAGAATTAACGCAGGTCGAGAAACTGATTGATGTATTGCCGTATTCTGTGCATTATGGAAATTTTAAGCAAACGAAATCTCGCTATTCGAATTTCTGTACATAAAATTTCAAATCATACATTTTAAGGAAACAAGCGAGTCGGATTTATACGCTTGCGGCCATTTCCCCGAAAACGTTATTCCAACTTCACTGAAAAGCCTACAGTAAAAATTAAACTTCATAATTAGTTTTCCAGCATCGTCTCTCTGTCTAGACTCGAAACGATAAAAAAAAGTAACTTCCTTCTAAGAGGGAGTATAAGAAACATTTCCTAGATGCGGAGACAGCGAGTCAGCCATGAGAAAGGAACTGCTACATAGAGGCGATAGTGAAAATTCTCTATGGAGAAAGTGTTTTTCGGTTATGAAACCAAGTAATCCACAAACCACCGAGTGGGGAAAAAGAGACAATAACACCTTCAAATAGAGACATTCCTCTTTTTGAATATGAACCACCGAGTGGGGAAAAGAGACAATAACACCTTCAAATATAGACATTCCTCTTTTTGAATATGAACCACCGAAACAAGAACCGCCTTAGAGAAAATGGCGGTAAGCTAAAGATATAACGTCTAAATACAACTAAACTATATTTAGTTTAGATTGATCGAATTGGACAAATTTTGAGCAAAAAAAAAATGATATAAAACTCTCATGAACAGTTTGAAATGTTATCGGAATATCCCCGTACCATTCTTTTATCAAAAATGCCTTAGATAAAGCAGCCCGCAGATAATTTTTAGTTTTAGGTGCACATACTATTCTCATAATTAGCACTGATACTCATCAGAATAGAATATTCATAGATATGGGTACGAAGCATCAACTAAAAAATGTTCAGATAAGATGCCAATTTCGGATTCCGCTAGAAGAAATCGTCAAAGTTTCGAAAAAAAATCTATATTTTGAACGTTTCAGCATCTTCTTTGGTTGCCCTCTTCAGCAACATATGCCTAGGAGAAAAAGGAAGGTTGTGATAGAGCATGCCGAAACGTTCAAAATTCTTTGAGCTGAATCCCAAGTATCCCTTGATTTCTTAGCTGAACATTTCTTACTTTATGCTATATCTATGAATATATATATATATATATATATATATTTAGAGAGAGAGAGAGAGAGAGAGAGAGAGAGAGAGAGAGAGAGAGAGAGAGAGACAGAGACAGAGAGACAGACAGGTATGTTAAAACGTACTAATATAGGTCTCAATATCTGCATTTTTCCCCTCGCAAGGAAATTAACAATATAAAATCTAGAAGTAATGGGAGTAATGAATTGCGAAAATAAGCAAGCACGGACGTATGTAATGGGGGGGGCATAAAAATCTAAAAAATAAATTAAATAAGATCACTTAGGTCAAAAAACTAGTTTTGGGGTTTAATAGCGTTTTAATTGGCGAACTATTCCGAGTTCTAAATTTTAATTATTCCATATCCCAAAATGCTCTTAGCCTCCCCCCTTAATTCCCCCAGCCCCCCGAAATTATTTTCTCTATACGCCGATGCAAGCAAGTACCTCCTCCCTGACCAAAATATTACAGTGGGCCTAGAATGTTTTATTTAGCTGGCTTTAACTCTATCACCTGTAAAACACACACATAAGCTTCGAGCCATCATTTAACAGTCCTTTCATATAAATTGTAAAGCAATTGCCTTGGTGAGGAATATGTTCAATTTTCGTAGATTCTTCGGAATGTTGGATTTAATTTTGGCTAACAAGGGCTGCTAAATCTCCTCAATTTATATCGCCTAATTGGTCCTAAACCAATGCCTAATTGGTCCTAAACTAATGCCTAATTGGTCCTAAACCAATGCCTAATTGGTTCCAAAGAAAAACAACAAACAAGCTACAAAAAACAAAACAAAGCGGAATGCGAAGAAAACTAAGTCAGTCAGCCGAGTACGAGAAAGTACCAACCAAAGAGCGATAAGTCAAGTCCGAGAGGAAAAGGAAAAACGGGCAAGTACGGCTTTCTAAGTCCTGACTTATGAGTCTGTTCGCAAAGAGATAGACATTCCTCAAGAACCGACTCACCAGGCAGCTCTTCAAGGAGAAGGAATGGTAGCCCCTTGACTGCAGCTCATTAGCTTAACATTATACCTTAGGAAAGACTTAAAAAAAGTAAAAGTCCGCCAAGAATCAACAGTTATTATGCTTACTTAATATGTTTCTGGAACGGTGGTTTAACAATATAGTATATTGTATAAACAGGCACAAATAAAACAAAAAGTGGTCTTTTCCAAAGATACCATTCGTATATTCTTATGTATTTCGACACGCTGAATCCGAACCCGGCGTCCGTTAAACCCCCGCATGTCAGGTTTAAGAGCATTTGAAGCTCAAATTTTGAATTAAGTCGTTTAAGAAGAAATTACTAGAGCTTCCATGGTTTTGAGGGTCTCTGAATTCGAATCCAAGGTCTGTGCCACCCCATCGGCGCAAAATCAAAGTCAATTCAAAGACAAATATGTTCATTTTGCAAAAAAATGAATTTTTAACAGTAGATACTGAAAGAAAGAAACATTTTACGTCCAGATGTGTGTTTTATTTATTTTTTCTATAATAGTCCTCAAAGTCATTTCAAGGCCACTTTATATTCCAATACAAAACGCAAAAATACTAGCCTTCTTTTGATACTGTGCAGTAGCAACCCGTTGAAAATGGGCAGCATATCATCAATAAAATTATTTCTCTCCTGGGGTCGATAACTGGAGTCAGTATGAAGGTTTAAGAGCATTTGAAGGTCAAATTATCGTATGAAGTCGTTTAAGAAGAAAAAAACTAGAGCTTCCATGGATTTGAGGTGGGCGAATCTATTATGGAATTTGGTGTTCCAAAGCACAAAAAAATGTCCTTGAAAAATAGCAAGAACGACAAAATTTAAAAAAAAAATTAAAAAAAAAATTATGGTCTCCTTGGATGGAAAAGTCGAAAACGTTGAATCTCATTCCCAGTGCTCAAGTAGTCGTTAAGTTTCGTAGTCAGTGGAGATTTATAGAATTCATTGAACATGCACATTAACTTGTACCGAGATAATAATACAGCGGAGTCATGCATTTCAATTACGACTTGGCCCTTTCATCGAACACGCATGTACTCACATGAAGAATGTCGGCACACTTCCTCCAACCTCAGCAACGCGAACTAATTAATCGACCAATCACTTGTTAAACTTTCTCCATAGAGATCTGAAAGCTATCCCCGTTTTTAAAATCAAACCCTCTCTCATTACGGTTTATCGCTTGAGTTGCGACCATCGTTAGACGAGGATTGTTTGGCTCTGCGTATTCAATGCTTACACAGTTCAGGGGGCTATCAACAAGAGTTCGTCTCCTTTTTCAGTAGACCATGAACGTAGACCACGAACAGCATCCATCATTCTAAGAGGGACTTTTAAAAATGCACACTAAGAAACGAGAACATCTAATTATTTTATTATTATTCAAAATTTAACGACTACTTATACATAACATAGATATTTTAAACGGGGTAACTACAGGTACCCGCCCTATTCTAGCCAGGATAAGGATGATGCTTTTTTGATTTTGGAAAGAAAATCCAAAAACCAAGCTGTTGCAACAATAGTTGGCATGCGTCGTGTTCATCTAAAGATGTATTGTAAAAAAAAAAAAAAAAAAAAAAAAAAAAAAAAAAAAAAAAAAAAAAAAAAAAAAAAAATCAGTACCTTAGAAATGGGAGTTTACTCCCTAATTGGAGTTTTACTTTCTTGCCACAAAACTCGGTAGATATCATGTTGAACTAATGAGGAACTTGTGTTGCTAAAACAAAATCGGACCATTAGAAGTTGGAGTTTCGCGTTTCAGAACCCCTAGAGACCGAAAATAACGGTGGTTCAAATTTATATATATATATATATATATATATATATATATATATATATATATATATATATATATTTGTCTGTTCGCTCTGTAGCTCCCAGACGAATGGTCCGATTTTGATGAAATTTGGTACAAAATCTTTCGTCTAATTTGAAAGGTCAAGTTCGTTAACCACCTAAACTCCGCCTACTGGAAGATGGCGTTTGGGGCGAAATTCGCGCAAAAAAATCGTAACGCTTACGTTTTTGAGTTCATAAGCTTGTAAGTACTCGTTCTATATGCTTATTGGGCTAGGAAAACGAATGAAACCATTTTCAAGGCGATAGCTTTAACCGTTTTCGAGAAAATTGAAAATATAGTTTTTGAATACCGTTTTTGGTTTGGGTACTTAGAATCATGGGATTCAGTTGAAACATTTTCTGCATGTTCTACTTTCATTAAAACTAATATGTTGAAATTTGTGTTACGTTTGGAGTTAAGGAAGGGTTAGAATAAAATATTTTATTAACAGACATACAAAGTTTCAGTAACTTTGTATACCTTCCTTAAAATCTCGAAAAAGGTTGAGAATCTTGGGAAACGGAAGAATACCATTAGAAAGCTTACGAAATGCTCTACAAAAAAGGTTCTGATGAAAGTTTTCATTAGACGATGTCAATCGGAGAAATAAGTGCTTAAAACTTTAAAGTAATTGATTTCGCTTGTTCGAAATGTTCTTTTTGTCTGTTTTTATTCCTTGTTATTTTTTAACTGCTTATAGTTAGATAATGTATTTGATAATAAATCAGATTAAGAAAAATAAGAAAAACAATTTAATCTTAGAGATATGGATTTCCAAGATATAGCTTTTCAACTGCCTAGCGGGGTCCTTCCTAGGGCGGGTTGGCGTATCCAGGTAAGATCGTAAATAAGACCTTTCTTGAAAGTAAAGATGGAACTGTCAACTTTGGTCCTCCTCTGCCTCCCAGCACTTTCAATGCTGACGAAGGCTACCAATGAGTAGCTGAAACGTCCTAAATATAGATTTTTTAACAAAAATCGTATTGAGGTTTCTTTAGCCGAATCCCAACCATTCCATCTTTACTTATCACCTCGACGGCTAACTATCTAATCTTCATGCTTTCTAGAAATGTGGACCCAAAATAATAACAGCTTCTATTTTAATCATTTTAAATGAATCTAGAGATAAGAACGGAACCGCGCTAAGATGATGCAGTTCCTGCGAGTCGGACTTTTTTGTTAGTCCTCTAGAGAAACAACTGATTAGGAGGCCGAGGTCTCTCGAGCCCTGGAGGCCTTTTCGGTGGGTTTGACAGGGAAAATGTTTGGAATGAATGGTTAGGAAATGGAAGGTTGCTTTTTCTTTAAAGCAAAACCTACATTTTAAAAATCCTACATGTAAAATGACATTTAAATAATTCATGAATCATATATTTTTACATCGAAGTATAATAATTAACGTTGAGCAAAAAAAACAAAAATGAACCAATATTAAATTTGAATACTCTTTCGGTTTTTGGTGTAACAAAATAGAAAAAGAAAATTAAAAAATTTTAAATAAGTGGAAAATAGAATTATTTAAAACAAAAATATTATATATTCAATTATATTCTGTCGATAGAAAACAGGCATAAATGATAGATCCCCTATCACGAGAAAGGTGGGGTATATTCCTCCGAAATCTCACTAAAAATAATAAATCGAGCATTTAGACGTGTCCGTTGGTCATCGAGCGTCAGAAGTTCAAGAAAATAGCGAACTGAAATAAGTACAAACATCCTCCAGATGGCCTGAACATACGCACTGGTCACGTGTCCGAGACCTTGGGTGAAGCAAGACGGCGTGGGTTCCGGGTTATTTTACTCTCTACATGAATTATTGCAAAGGAATCAGCTCAAGCTGCTTCAATACTGAATTATGAGTGACTATTAATCGTGAATTTACCATTTCATTATCCATAGTAATTTCCTACTCTAGCCATCTTAGGAAAATTTCATCAACACACAGAAAATAGGTAGAAATTATGAGGATTTGTACCCATATTGACAATCCGAAAAACTTAAGAATCAAAGATTTATTGAAATTCCGCAATCTGATATAGCAAATGAATAAAATAAATGTGTAAAAATATTAAAATTTTATGAGATATTTCAAAATGTTTTACGAAAATGCGAGGGACGAGAAAGGCTTTGAGTTCGAACGCGGAAGAGCACTAAGCATTTTATCCTCTAGTGTAAGTGTTTGAGGGTCGGAGTCACGGTCCTAGACAGTTCTATGGACAAGGGGCAAAGGAGAAATTCAGGCGACAGGAGCACACTAGTCGGGACTGATTTTTTTTTTTTTTTTTTTTTTTTTGCTACGAAAATGCAACGAAAAATCGCATCTAATCTGCAAAGGCAATTAACAGCACTTATTAAAAGGTCATTCTCAGGGTACATGTTTCACATGTAGGTCTTATTCAGTCAGACATGTATATCTATGCGAAATACTATTGTATCTCATATTACAATATAGCGAATATTAAATATTTTCTTCAGATTTCTGTTGTAATGGAGAGGTTTATTCTCAGTTTCCTGTCTTTTGGAAAACGTTGGCTAATCGAAAGAAATACTGATACTTTTTTTTAAATGTATTGATTCTTTTTACGGTTGTTTGTTTAAAAATGTATGCTTATTAATTTAGGAATTGCCCTCAATAAAATCGTGATCCACTCGGCCTATATAGCCCTAGAAATTCCTCCAGGGGCTCACGTCCCCTAACGAGTTTTGAGTAATCGCAGCATTGAAGTTTCAACGAGTAATCAATGCCCATCAGGTGATTTAATTATTGTTTTCTTGACTATTTATTTTCTTGGCTGTATAATAACAAGTACTTAGTACCTAATTAAATTGAGATTTTTGCTACATAAAATTTTCTTTTTCTAGATCCTGCTTTGTCCAATAAGTAGTAATTGACGCATATTGCATTAGGCTCATAATTTGTTTCTGGTCACCACCATGGAAATTGATTTAATGAACTCATTTCAATCTCACCACAATCTGCACAAATAAAAAACCCGTTCATTTGGCCATATTTTCAACAATTGTAAGGTAATCGTTATCCAGTACATCCTATTTCCAGTGAAGTATTTAGTTTTAGTTTTTTTTAGCTTTCGGGAAATAAATCTTCTAGATTTCCTTTCTTCTTAGCAACCAGAAAATACAGCGACGAGTCTTTGACGGATTCCAAACCAAAAAAAAAGACAATAAAAATCGAGACAAGCCATCGAGCGAAAGAAACTGATGGGCCTGTAGCCGGCGAAGAAAATAGTCACGTCTTATAGACTAGGGAATGGTTGTCAAAGTAGTCCGGCGAATATTCATTAATGCTTGACGATTACTGACCAACCATTAGAATTGGATTCGATAATTATGACAGACAGTACGGAGGACACTTTTTTGCCTGGAGAAACGTCACTACCGTCATGTCTCGAAGGTGGTCTTCTTTCACTCCTTTCTCCCTGACAGATATCTACCATCACATCTAGTACAAAATCTATTAACTCTTTTGATTGTTGAAATGATTATATTCAAGATCATTTCAGGTAGATATTGTAGGTATAGTGTCATTCCTACATTCACATATACATACAAATTTGAATCACCGTAACTTAAATATGAAATTTCATAGCCAGTATTTCTGGATTGCGTCATCGCGTCGACGTCAAAAGCGGGTTTCCTCCCTATGGAGGGAGGAAGGAAACGCGTGAAAACACTGTATCATTCAAAAAGCTCTTAAACGCCCTTGGTACCAATTCTGTTCCTTTCGGGACATTGTGGCCCAAATAGAACCCACTGGCCCAAGAGAAGCCAAAAGAAAATGAGTTTGTTACCAACGACTTAGGAATTTGATTCTTAATAAAATAATAATCAAAATCAAAAATCACAGTTATTAAACAGAAAAAATACTCTACATTAAAACTAAATATACTTACATGACCCTGGGATCAACTTTTGCTTACCTGAAAAATAAATAAATAATAATACTTAGGATTTAGTAATAGAATAGATAAATATGTCGAATACTTAATAAAAAAAACTAATCTCCCCAATTTTTGCGAGAATTTCTGAAAACCTCACAATAACAATAATTGATGAATGAGTAAATCGAAAAAGTCGTGGAACATTCTTTTTTTTTTTGTTATTATAAAACAGTTTTTTTTTTTTTTTTTTTTTTTTTTTTTTTTTTTTTTTTTTTTTTTTTTTTTTTTACTTCTTTCGCTCATAACTCCCAAAGAATTCAAAAAATTCCAACCATACCTTGTGTATGTGTGCGTGTGTGTATATATATATTTATATAGTTTAGCCATTTCATATTGGTATAGTAAGAAAGCATTGTAGTGTTAGTATTTATTAAAGTCGATGTTTCTAATCAAATATACCGTAATCGCTAATAAACAAAAGAAGAAGGGAAAAAATAAAAGAAGTATGAATGACTAAACATGCCAAAAGTAATGACAAAAAATATTTTTAAAAAATAAAATAAAATAAATAAATATATACATTTTTTATGTGTGTTTTACTTTCTTTCTTTTTTACGGACGTCTGAATCTGGTTTTTATATTTATGCAATCATAATTTTTTCCAAAGCAAGATTCTTTCCAAACAGACAATACTGAAAACACTCTCCATCTTAATATCAAACTCGCACAATTTAAAGCGGTGATGACCAAGCAGTTTTCTGCCCTTAAACTACCAACCCATGCCTTGACCGCATCACCTCAACGGCTAACTGTCTCCAACTCATTAGCTGTTTTACTGTTTTCAATAGAAGGACATCTTTACATAACTCGAGATGGATTTGGTCCCAAAAGAAATGTCTATGTAAGTTGAAGGTGAGGGGTGGCGAAAGATCAGTGAATTCTTGATGTACTTAAGTTCCTTCAACAAATCCTCCCAGTTACTACAAAAATGTCTTATTTTTTTAGACGGGAAATTACGGGAATCTCGCTAAAACGGCCGAGTTCCTAAGTATCTCTGTTTTTTACTCTTTGCCCTAATGTATCCATGTTCTTTTACCCTAATCGGATAACTTTAATGGAAGAAAGAAAGCCTTCCTAACCTTTATAAGCCACCTGAAAGTTTAAGCTAAATCTCTTTAAGTCCTGCTATTTCAAGAAAGTTCCGCGCGTCGAATGACGGCCGTGAAACACAATTTTCCTACCCAGAAGGCGAAGACATTACTATTGAAGTTTCACACTCAAATGTGTCAACACTTGTCCTCGTTATTATAAAGATAAAATTCATCCTCGTCTCAAGGAACATGCAAGTCAGAATATAACCCGCTCACTCGGCGTTGGACGTAGCAATTTCTAAAACCGTAAGTACTGATTTCTAGCTTCAAAAGTCCAACGCCGCACACTGGGCAAAAATCCACTTTTAGGGCGACAAAATTATTTTTTTGTGTTTTTCAATATTTTTGAGGTCACTGAGATAGGGAAAAATATTTAAAAAAATCGTTGACCCATAGTTTTTAGTATATCCAACAAACAAATGTTTTAGACACACAAATTCTTTCACATAATAGATAAAAATTGGGGAAACATTTTGTAAATCTATGAAACATTTAAGAAGTACCTTTTTACATCTATTATTTACATAAAAATAATACATATATTCACAAAAAGTAATACATACGCTATAATTCGAAAATAAATAACAAAAATAGACTAACAACTTGAAGAAAAAAGTAATTGTACTGACTTGTTTTTTTTTTGTTTTTTTTTAATAATAACAAATATATACAATTATATTATGCACTAAAAACGAATTATCCATCAATCATCGTCTGATTCAATACTGCTACATCCTTCAGCATTTTTTTTTTGAGGAGTCAGTATCGTCTGCCTCATTTTCTAATGACAGTTCTTGAAGTGGATCATGTGGTAAACTACACTTACATTGGTTAATTACATATACATCGGTAACATGAAATTTAAATAAACACGTCTAGTTTCTGTTTAAAAAATGGAAAAGTAATTACAAGAACAAAACTGCAATAAACACTGGAAAAATGTTCCCATTCTTAGAGTCCGATTAATATTCCCTTCCGCGCCCGTTCATGATCCAAGAAAGTAAATATTTACATTTTACCTTAATCCTACTAATACTAGACAGTATTTAGTAAGTGATTTGTAAATTTTTTTTTTTTAAATTTTGTCCACCTAAAATGTGATTTTCGCCCACTGTGCGCCGCGGATTCTTCAGCTTCTATCTGACTGCCTAAACTAAATTTAAATTTGCATTAAAAGGGGGAAGAAGGGGGAGCTGAAAGTCTCAAGACAGTAAAGTAGAAGCTTAGGGCTTATCGAAAAAAAATATTTGGAAGTGGAACTTTGTGGAACTTTTTTTAAAACCATACTCAAACTTGAGTAATCAACAAAATATGAACAATCTAGTAATAATTTCATTAATATTTTTTTTTCTTCGATATGCCTTTCTGTTATTTGATATATATTATATATTTATAAAGAACATACCACTAGGTAATAAATCCATTGTGAAAAGAATTTTTAAAATTTGGACACAATTTTATTTAAACAGGTTTGGGTTAAAATAGATAAAAGAATTGTTCGGTTTTTAATCAATAGAAGACTTGAGCACGTTTTGACACGTGAATTGACTTTCTACGACGACATCACATTTTCGACTTTTGTCGCCGTAAAACAGTCGTTTTGCCCAGTGTGCGCCGTCACAACTAACCGTCACATTTCCGAAACTCTACATCTTCAGAAATAACAATAATCAATTTTAGTACAGGTGAATCCAATAAGCGACCCTCCTAGAAACAAATGTGCACAATTTTTTGTTAACTAGCAACTCTTGCGCAATGCAAGAGTTTTTATCATATTACAGTTTGTGTAAACAATAATGCTCATAGGTTTTCATCCTGAACAAGCTTATATCATGTAAAAAAAAGTCCGACTCGCAGGAACTGCGTCATCTTAGCGCGGTTACGTACATCTCGAAGAAATGGAATAGATTAGCATCACAAATCACAGTAGCAAACTTACACAGAAGCGGATAATTCTTAAACTCTCAATACAATTACGAACTGAAAACGTACTTACTCTTCGACTACAGCTGAGAAGGCTCTATTCTAAACAACCAAAAATTCGTTGTCATTTCAAGTATCTTGTTTTACTAGAAAATTCGATTTACTGATATAATCAACTATAAATATGTGCTTCATGGCGAATAAAATTCCATTCTGCCGTGGGTTAAATCTTTCTTTAAAATAAGAAATAACGATAACTTCAGTTGGAGGCTATGAGGAAGGTTATATAGATTGGAGAATTAAAAAAAACTATGCATACGTCATCATAATTAGCCACAGCCATCATGATTACCACAACCACTCCAAACATAATACCAATACTTTTCACCGTTTCTTAGCTTATTTTACTACTATACTAATTTTATTGATAAATGCAATTTAAAATAAAAACAGCCAATTAAAAAGTGAGATAAACAAAGAGAAGAACCGTTTCAATAGACTTTTTTTTACACTTCTTAAGTTTTAAGCGCTTATATCTCTGATTGACGTTGCCCCATCGAATATTGCTTCAGAACATTTTCTGTAGAGAATTTAGTAAGCATTCGAATGGTCACCTTCCACTTACCACGATTTCCCAACCGTTATCGAGATATTTACGAAAAATGTATGAAGATCCGAAAACTTTTCATGTCTATTAATTAAATAATTTTTTTCGCATACTTCCTTAACTCCAAATATAACCAAAATTTAACCATCTTAGTTGGGATTAATTTCCAAGATATAGAAAATATTTCAATTGAATCCCGCGATTTTAAGTACCAAAAAAAAATAATGACATACAAAAACATTGATTCAACTTTTCTCAGAAACGGTTACAGATATCGCCTTAAAAATGGTTTCATTCGTTTTCCTATGTTAAGAAACCTATAAAACAAGTACCTGCAAGCATATGAACTCAAAAACGTAAGCGTTAGGAATTTTTTTGCACGAATTTCGCCCCAAACACTATCTTCTAGTGGGCGGATTCTGCTGGTTAACGAACTTGACCTTTCAAATCAGACGACAGATTTTTGTACCAAATTTAATCAAAATCGGACCATTTTTGAGCTAGATAGAGCGCGAACAGACAAGCATATATATAAATATATATAAAGACAGGTATAGTTGGGATTCGGCTAGGAGAAAAACGTCAGACTTTCAAAAAGAAATCTGTATTTTGGACGTTTCGACTGCAACAATGGCAGCCTTCTTCAGCTAAAAAATATATACAACTTATAAGTAAAGAAAATGTACAAGTAGTAAGTAAGAGACAGGCAGAAATGAGCGGAGTATATATATCAATACAATAAATTTTAACCAATCTTATTTTTAAAAACAATGAAACACGGTAGTTGGAAAGAAAACAGCATGTAGAACTTGTTAGTAAAAACAGTACAAAAAAAATTAAACAGTAAAAACAACGCACATTTTTTATGTAGTGAAAAACAAAATCTATTTTATAAGTGAATACAATTTATAACAATTAATATATAGATACATACCACTAGAGAATGCCTAGGGGGGGAGGAGGGAGGAAGACCTCGAGGACAACTTAGGTAACCATGGTTAGAAGTATGAACGACAGCAACAACACCGGTGGTCTTTATAGTTATGAAAAAGGGGTGGGGGCGGTAAATCGGTGCAGATGAAAGAGGTACAATTGCTGGGTTGTAAAAGCGGGTTGTAAAGGAGGTTGTAAAAGGTGTTAAGAGCTTTGGGACACACAAGTAGAGAAATTGTCTGGAGCCTGGGAACAAAGATAAAAAAGGAGGTCAGGACAATTTATGGAAGACGGAGGAGTAAGCAGGGGAGATGTTTTGTTTGTCGGTTTTGTAATTAATAATATTGGGGTTTAAGTTAATGTGGACGCATTCGGAAATCTGTCGCGAAGGTTAAACCTTCTTCGCCGCGCCCTCTCCTTATCCCATGAGTCCACAATGAAAACTTGAATAGAGCTACCGAAATATTAACACTGAATCAATTCCCCCCCCCCAACCTCATAAACCGGCTTATAAAACAAATAAAATCCCTATCCTTCAATGCCACCTCCCCCAATACCTCCCCCGAATCCTCCCTCCAGATATTTCGTTCCCTGACATACACACCAGGACTGACGGAAAAACTCACAAAGAATTTAAAAAAAGCCCTCCCGTCACTAAACTTTGGGTTAAAAACCACTAGCAAACTTACTACATTGTACACCAAACTCAAAGATCCCCTTCCCTATGACTACGCCACCCACGTTGTTTACCAAATACACTGCCAAACCCCCTCCTGTAATGCTGTATACATAGGTGAAACCAAAAATTATATTCACTCCCGCATAACACAACACAAACGGACAATAAAAAACAAAGAAATCCACAAATCCGCCCTCGCAAAACACGCCATAACTAAAAAACACACTTTCAACTTTGACGACACTAAAATACTTTCCACAGAACGAAACACCAAAAAGCGACAGATTTCCGAATGCGTCCACATTAACTTAAACCCCAATAACATTAATTACAAAACCGACAAACAAAACATCTCCCCTGCTTACTCCTCCGTCTTCCATAAATTGTCCTGACCTCCTTTTTAGCGCGGTTCCTCCCTCCCCCATAGGGAGGAACCCCGCTTATAAGGTTGATACAATGAAACAATCCGGAAGTGCCGACTAGAAAATTTCGCGTTTCAGAACCCCTAGAAACCGAAAATAACGGTGGTTCAAATTTGTATATATATATATATATATATGTATATATTTATATATATATATATATATATATATATATATATATATATATATTTGTCTGTTCGCTCTCTAGCTAGAAGACGAATGGTCCGATTTTGATGAAATTTGGTACAAAAATCCTTCGTCCAATTTGAAAGGTCAAGTTCGTTAACCAGCAAAATCCGCCTACTGGAAGATGGCGTTTGGGGCGAAATTCGCGCAAAAAAAATCGTAACGCTTACGTTTTTGAGTTCATAAGCTTCTAAGTACTCGTTTTATATGATTCCTGGGCTAGGAAAACGAATGAAACCATTTTCAAGGCGATAGCTTTAACCGTTTTCGAGAAAATTGGAAAAATATTTTTTGAATACCGTTTTTGGTTTGGGTACTTAGAATCATGGGATTCAGTTGAAACATTTTCTGCATGTTCTACTTTCATCAAAACTAATATGTTGAAATTTTGGTTACGTTTGGAGTTAAGGAAGGGTTAGAATAAAATATTTTATTAACAGACATAAAAAGTTTTAGTAACTTTGTTTACTTTCCTTAATTTTTTTTTTTATTATTATTATTATGGTGCGTCGACTGCTATGGCCAATGGCACCATACTTTCCTTAATATCTCGAAAAAGGTTGAGAATCTTGGTAAACGGAAGAATACCATTAGAAAGCTTATTAAATGCTCTAAAAAAAAAAGGTTCTAATGAAAGTTTTGATTAGGCGAAACATTTTCTGCATGTTCGAATTTCATCAACACTAATATGTTGAAATTTTTGTTACGTTTAGAGTAAAGGAAGGGTTAGAAGGTTTTAATAAGGCGATATCAATCGGAGAAATAAGTGCTTAAAACTTTAAATTAATTGATTTCGTTTATTCGAACGGTTCTTTTTCTCTGTTTTATTCCTTGTTATTTTTTAATTGCTTATAGTTGGATAATGTATTTGACAATAAAACTGGTTAAGTAAAATAACAAAAACAATTTATTGTTAGAAATATAGATTTCCAAGATTCCAAGACCTTGTAACTAG
The DNA here is from genome assembly GCA_946811695.1 of Gonocerus acuteangulatus. Lineage (NCBI taxonomy): Eukaryota > Metazoa > Arthropoda > Insecta > Hemiptera > Coreidae > Gonocerus > Gonocerus acuteangulatus. Next base: position 53,007,856 of record OX328130.1, read on the forward strand.
CGGGACCTAGTGTTAGCCGACCCTTCCAGGTAAGATCGTATATCATGACCTTTCAAGACTTTACTACACACAGGAATGGCGTTAGTGACCTTAAGGGTTGACACGCCATTATAAGAATTAATTAAAAAAAAAAAAAGACTCGTGGAACCAAAATAATAACTGCTTCTATTTTAATCTTTCCAAATTAGACTAGGGATATGAACGGAACCGCGCTAAGATGATGCAGTTCCTGCGAGACGGACTTTTTATATATTATATATATATATATACATATATATACATATATATATATATATATATATATATATATATAAATATATACAAATTTGAACCACCGTCATTTTCGGTCTCTAGGGGTTCTGAAATGCAAAATTTTCTAGTCGGCACTTCCGGATTGTTTCATGAGATCAACCTTATAAGCGGGGTTCCTCCCTATGAAGGGAGGGAGGAACCGCGCTAAAACGTTGCAATACATGGATGATGAGAAGGGGCAAGCCTATTATTGCGGGAATTTCTGAACAACTCATAATAACAATAATCGATAAATGTGTAAATCGAAAATTTCCCGGAATATATCTTTTTAATTATAAAAAAAAATACGTATTTTTTTTTTTTTTTTTTTGTACTTCTTTCGCTCATAACTCGAAAAGGATTGACCGTACAAATTGACCTATTTCCAATCTGTAAAATGTTTTTCAAAGCTTGAATGCCTCAGTTTTATTTTGCTCAGAGAAATTTAATGCTATTGTATATCGAGTAATTCTAAAGAATGAATGAATTTTGCATCCCCGTGAAAGGATGCGTTTGCAGGACTGAATTTTTATTTTCATTCAATTAAAGAAAATAAAAATAAATAAATGTATCAACTGTATAATAAATCAATACTAGAATCCAACTACACACATACGCACAAACATAAAGAAAGTGTAATACAATGGTCGTTTCCCAGAGAAGAAAGTTCCTTATTGCTTTGTAACAATAGTCCCTGGTCCACAGCTTGATATTACCTCGCATTAGCAAGTCTGACGTGGAACAACAAGGAAAACGAAAGTATATATCCACAACTAGTAACTGGTTTCACTTTCAACATGAAAACAAAACAAACCATTTCCCAGAAGATTACCATTTTTTTTATAAGGCATTAAAAAACGACTCCAAGAATTAGAACGAAATTTTAATATCAACCAGATCTCATTATGTAACAATTTCAAGTAAAATAAATTAATGGACATTAATGGTCCTCTTTGTGAAATTTTTAGAGATGACCATGAATTAAGCCACACAACGTTGAATTTCTTGAGATCAACAAAGATGTCTAATAACATATATGAAGCGTAATTAAAAATAATAATAAAAAAATATTAAAATTCGAAACATTTTAATTCTCTTTATTTTTTATTTATTTTGATCTTATTAACTTTAGTTTTATTGTTATTGGGCACATTTTATTTACAAGTTATTTTATTTTTCTTCTGTAATTGATTTTTAGTTTTTCCTCTATTGCAACTTCCAGTTTTAATATTTTGTCCAATTATTAATTACTTTTAACAAATTTTAATAGTAAAAAACGGCCCACTTGGCTGAATTTCATTAAAAAAAATTAAAATAAATAATAAGTATAGCTTGAGAATTAATTAACCACAGATAAACTAAATGGATGATAATAAATGTTGTTACAGTTTTTGAAATTGTTTGCCGATTGTAGTATCAAATAACTTCAGAGTAATTATTTTATGGGTAAGATGAGGGGTTTTTATTTACATTAAAAATTTACGATTCAAAATAATAAAGTAGAGCAAATGTAGCTGTAATATAATAAAAATGTCATTCAAATCAACATTTTAATTGTCTATAGAGTTTAAAAATGGTGAATATTTTTAAATGTGTTGGAAGCTTGAAAAAAATATAATTTTCAGTAGTCTCTTTCTTGTTTTTAGCAAGGACATTAACAAAATTAAGAAACTAAAGTAAAAATTGTTAGAAATTTATTGAAGAAATGAGACGGACTTTTAAATCATTTAAGTTAGATAAACTCTGATCCGAGAAAGCATGGCAAGTAGATTAACAAATTTAAATCCTAGTAGGCGTACCAACTCTATAGCCTTATAAGACCACAACATGTTCTGACTTCTGAGAATAATTTCTGACTTCCCTCCTCTTCTTGTCGTTCTGAAGAAGGCATGAAGTTCAAGCCGAAACGTCTGCAGAAATACATTTTTTTTATAAGAAATGTAGTTTTATTAAGATACCACACGACCGAACCCTGACTATATCAACCTTCGCAATTCACACGAGAACGATCTCGTCTGAATTTCAGACTTTGATTAATTTGACACTTTGTCGTCTATATGAATCATCGGCTCTTTTCGTTGAATTAACTCGCTCAACTTAATGAAGGTCGGCATCGTAATTGGCTTCAAATTCCAGCTTGGCTAAAAAAAAATAAAGATCCGAAAAGTATTATTAGTGTTTGAGTAATTTCACTGTATCGACACTAAAAGTTAATTGATAATAACTTATGAATTAATTTCACTCTTCCTTTTCCATTATCGTCCTTTACGTCACACATCGCGCGGCTGATGGTCCCAAATTAAAGAAAACGTCGCGACACGGCGGTAATCCTTTTTCTATTCACTTAGCTTGAATTTTTTTCTTCAAGGGATAATCTTACTTTTTGTCACACTTTCGTTCCTTTAAACACCGAGTAAAAAAGAGACCTTTAAAAAAGGCCATGCCTTTTTTTTATCGGTTTGCTCCGCTAAAGAATCCTGTTTTGTGATGGAATGTTGCCGCAAGTGCTTGGTGCCTTACAAGCCGCACTAACCTCATTCGGACCGCACAAAGAGAACTGTCAAAATCAGTAAATGCCTTTCTGCAATAGGCTCACTTTAAATTCTTTTTTAGAGAGAAATGTTAGGAAAATAAGCTGTGCATTATAATAAAAGCTGCTAAGAACTGCTTCACCTTAGGTCATTTACAAAAAATGATTAAACCTGGTATGATTTGTAAACCTTAACAGATACTCTTAATGTTCCGTCTTCAATAGAACGGATCAAATACATCCGAAAATTCAAGCACATTTTCCTCCAAACAAGTGTCTCAAGAAATTTAGGCCTAACTCGTTTTGGTAGGAAATTTATTAGGCTTTCAAATGATCCACATACCATGACTTTACAACAGTTTTCGAGATATTAAAAATAGGATACAAATATAAAGTCAAAAATTGGTCATGTCTGTCGCTACATTTTTCTTTTCTAATACTTCCTCAACGTCATAAACAACCAAAATTATTCTATATTAGTATAAATATAAATGTATATGTAACCAAATATCAGGATTGCGTCATCTGATCCGAGACACGCAAAAACATAAACAACCAAAATTAATCTATATTAGTATAGATACAAATATATATGTAACCAAATATCAGGATTGCGTCATCTGATCCGAGACACGCAAAAACATAAACAACCAAAATTAATCTATATTAGTATAGATACAAATATATATGTAACCAAATATCAGGATTGCGTCATCTGATCCGAGACACGCAAAAGCATAAACAACCAAAATTATTCTATATTAGTATAGATACAAATATATATGTAACCAAATATCAGGATTGCGTCATCTGATCCGAGACACGCAAAAACATAAACAACCAAAATTATTCTATATTAGTATAGATACAAATATATATGTAACCAAATATCAGGATTGCGTCATCTGATCCGAGACACGCAAAAAAAAAACAAATCCTCCCGACTTGGTGAAAATACATAACGTAAACAATATTTCAGAACTGACCTTAAATTATAATCGATGATCTAGTTATTGGAGTCGGTATGCAATTCAGAAATTCAGATTTGTTTGCAATAGGTTTTGCCGGATTACTAGCAAATGGTTCGTCAAATAAAGGGCAGTCATTAATGGAATATTTTTTTCGGGAAAACTATTGCCAAGAATATCAGTTGAAGGTTATCTGGTGACGGACGCGTGAATAGAGCTCAACACGGCCCAGCTCGGATTTAAGAATCTGTTCATTAGAAATAAATGCACCATCAGACATGAAATATTTAGTGATATTCGTGACAAACGTTCTTTTAACAACCTGTTTAACCGTCGCAATAAACAGTAACATTTATGATTTGAATTTTAACGTCCATTATTATTAACTTAGAATTTTAAGACGAGTTATCTACAGGTTACACCCTTTTCTAGCCAGAATAGGGCCTTTTCTTTTTTCTAAAGAAAAGCCACCACCCCATAGTGTGAATCGAACCCACGACCTTTGGCACGGAGGGTTAAGTGTTCACACCTTAACGCTCACGGCCACCGGGCCTCTTTTTAACTTTCGTGAATAGTAAATTTATGAGAATTACTTCGTTTCAAGAAGTTTGTAAGTAAAGATGGAATGGTTGGGATTCGGCTAAATAAACCTCAATATGATCTTGTTTTAAAAAATCTATATTTCGGACGTTTCGGCTACTCATTGGTAGCCTTCGTCAGCTAAAATGACAAAAAAAAGAAATTAATACAGAAACAAAAGAAATTTATAATTGTGATAGCTTTGTAGTTTATATTGTTTTTATTTAAGTTTAAGTGTACACATTCCGAGATCTGTAGTCTTTTTTTGTTTCGTTGTGTAGAAAGAATTTTCGTGTCGTCGAATTTAAAAGTGTGTTTTTGTGTAATGGCGTGTTTTGCAAGTGCAGATTTATCTATATATAAATAGATAAATCTGCACTTGCAAAACACGCCATTACACAAAAACACACTTTTAACTTCGACGACACGAAAATTCTTTCTACACAACGAAACAAAAAAAGACTACAGATCTCGGAATGTGTACACATAAACCTAAACAAAAACAATATAAACTACAAAACTGACCAACAAGGCATTTCTCCTATGTACGCTAATATTTTCCAAATACTCTCCCCACCTCCCACCTAGATTTTTACCATGCCCCTTGGGTATCCTTCCATTAACACCTTTTTCTCCTTTCCTGTCATAAACATGCCTTTTGATCCTTACCGCCCTTTCTCCCACCACCTGCTGTTTTCAGTTACTTATACCCCAGTAGATTCCTTTTGCCTTAGACACTTTCACAATGGTTACTTAATTGCCAACCTTGGTCTTCCTCTGCCGCTCGGCATTTCCATTGGTATGTAGTATCTTATTTCTTTGTAAAATTAATTAATGTTACTATTAGCTACTATATTTGTCATTGGTATGTAGTTTCTTATTTCTTTGTAAAATCAATTAATGTTACTAATTACTATTAAAATCAATTATTGTACCTATTTACTTTTTCATTCTACTCATTCTAAGAATTTAAGACGATATGTTCTTTTATAAGTTAATTGTATCTATAGTTCTGTTACCTATCACAATTATAAATTTCTTTTGTTTCTGTATTAATTTCTTCTTTTTTTTTTGTCATTTTAGCTGACTAAGGCTACCAATGAGTAGCCGAAACGTCCGAAATATAGATTTTTTAAAACAAAATCATATTGAGGTTTATTTAGCCGAATCCCAACCATTCCATCTTTACTTATCACCTCGACGGCTAACTATCTAATCATCATGAAGAAGTTTGTATTACTCACAAGTCGATGTTTTTCTCCATTTCTACCCATGGCATTTAGCGTATCCCCGTATTAAATAACTTGATCTAAAATTGAAGCTCTTGTATGAAATAAGTCGTGTAAATATGTATATCCTGTACATTTTCTGTCAAATTTCATACATAATTTCGGGTCAGCGTTCGGAATCCAACATCGAAAATATATATAGAACTAAATGACACCTTCTACATAACTTTCTAATACTCTTAAATAACTCGACTTATACTTTTGATATATTTCTAATAACATTACATGATTTTTAAATGTTAAGATCAATGATATCCGAATCATCTTCTTGCTCCGGACGTACGAGTATAATGACAGGACTGCAAACATAGACATTTTGCAGGGCAAGCAAATGAAAAATAATTCTTATTTGTCTTAATAGAATGGCCGATAGTGTTTTTAGATATTGCGGCTAATTATGGCACTTTCACTTTTAATTAACAACTTAACGCTCAGTCAACTATTCTGACGGAGGGGACGGTAAACAAGCATTCTGGTTATAACGGAAGATCTATCCTACCGACGGGAATTTAGTAAGTATAATTATGACGATTTACTAACATCGAGGGAATGTATTTATGAGCCCGCCAACACAACAATGTCAATTTCTCAACATTTTACAGCAACATCATTATACTTCCGAATCAGACATTCGGGAAGTGTTGAAGTCATACTTTGAGACCACACAACCCCTTCTTCATAAGTAGCAACATTAAAACGAAATCTGTCATTTTCAAGCGGGAACATTCTGCAACTAATTCATATTTGATTGCAGTCAAGTCATCCAGCATGATGACATTTAACGTAACTTCTTGACAAAAAAAAACCCAACGAAAGGTTAACAATAAATAATAGATATCCTCTCCTTTAAACCGCAGAATGTGAAAAGTAAACTTATCACCTTCACCGGTATGTGGCTGTGTTATCAAGCCTTTTCAAGACTACAATCCCTTTCTAACCTCACATTTCACATTAGAGAAGTAGGTTTCTTTAGAACTCTCTTAACTTTCATTGATAAACTTTCTTCTAAGTTGGCTAGACTGCTTCTCTGATGCGAGCACGAATCAAACATCCGTTATGATGTCAATATTGAGCTAAAAGGAGCGGTTTTTTTGACAAAACAGCGAAAACTCCATTTTAACCCCAGGAAATTCCTAAAGGCTCGGAAAAGTTTTATAGACAGTCGTTTACAGAATTTAAGAACGCAATAGCACCATCAGATGAATTTTCTTGACAATACTTGATGTCCAGTAGCTTAATTACCTAGGCACACGAGGAAAAACGGGAAAGTTCAAATCCCAGACTGGCGAATTGATTTTTCTAAACAATAAATTGATTTAAAACTACATTTTCTTATAACAATTTACAATTTTATTTCGTTTACTTAGTCTTGTCTTAACGAGTTTTCTTAGTTTTTTGGAAAAATCTAAATTTCTTGACAATTTTAATCAACACACACATTTTCATGGAATTTAGTAAAATGCCTCTTTGTAGTTTATACCGTTATCGACAAGAATTTACAATATTATATTTATATACGATATGTTATATCGTGTTAGGTTTTTGTGATGAATTGCCATAGTCGCGGTCTCACTAATGTATAAATAAATAAATTAGTTTTTTGGCAGCCCTGAAAAAACGTTTTGTAAATTTGCGAATTTCACCTCCAATTCGAAAGGAATATCACATATTTGTGCAATTCAAAACATCAAAGGTCAAATATTATGTTGAAAATATGAACATAAACTTCAGATACTTCGGACTGGATTAATAACAGTTCACACGCCATTTGTAGTCTGGATAAGGATGAATCCTTCTCTTTTTTGACAGGATAACCACTTTTTTATGTAAACTCCTGAAGTCAACGACTTCCAATAAGATTTTGCTAGATTATCCAAACAAAACTATGAATCAGCTTATAAGAAGACCTTAAGTCGATAAGAACAAAATATGAAAGTGCAATAGTAAAATAAATTAGCCGGCCTAAAAAGAATAGTTTTAATGTCAAAATTTGTGTAATATCCAAAATTCTGTATAAGCTGACGCTTACATTTAAAAAAAAATGCAAAAACATATGTTAGAAATTAAAATTTAACATATCTGACATTTAACATTCATCTATCATGAGTACTTTAAAGGCATGGGCGATAAAAGGAAATTTGAACATGCAACAGAAATAAGAACTAAACCACTTTCAACAGACAGCAATAAAATTAAAGATGAAACTGCATTAAGTGACGTAGGGTCTACAAATGTTGAAGCATCATCCACACGAAGATTCGAGATAAGGAATAAGTGGACAAATCTTCAAAAGAACAAATATATAAAGAAGAGAGTTATTAAAAGAGGAATACCAAGTGCAAGGGCCCAAAAAGGAGATATTTGCACGGTATCGTTCGTCGGGAGGCTAAAGGATGGAACTGTTGTGGATGAAGCTGTTAACCTAAAGGTACATTACACCTACAATGAAGTAATACTGGGAATAGATGTCGTATTGGGACAGATGAACATAGCAGAAGAAGCTGAACTCGAAATAGACCCCTGTTTGGCCTACGGATCTACGGGACGGGAGCCAAATATAGGCCCGGGACAAACACTCAAGTACAATATTATACTTGTAGATATAGAAAAGGAACCACCTTTAGATAAACTCAGCCTAAGAGAGCAACTAAAACTCGGCCAGCAGATGAAAGAAAGAGGGAACTGGTGGCTCAGCAGGAACGAATACACCGCTGCTGTTAGCTGCTACACAAAAGCCTTGCAATACCTCAACTCATCAGGACTGGCGAACATCCGCGGAGATGAAGTAGTTCAAAAAATCTTCTTAGAACGTTCCAACACCTACAACAGCCTAGCAGAAGCGCAGATCAACATAAAAGCTTTCGATTCCGCCTTAGCGGCACTGGACAACATTCTCGGGGCGCAGCCTGACAACGTGAAAGCATTGTTTCGTAAATCTAAAATACTCAAAGAGAAAGGTAAATTGATGGAAAGCCTGAAAATTGTCAAGAAAGCTCGAGCATTTGAATCAGAAACCCAGTCATTTCAGTTGAGCACACTTGAGGCCACACAGAGAAGGGACAATGCAAGGAAACGTGAGTTATTCAGAGCGCTCGTAAGAAGCTCAGAGAACAATATTTCCTTAAATAGCAAATTACTTCCAAAGGATAATTAAATTTCAAACATGATCTAATTCTTTTTTAATTAAGCTCAGACCCCCATAGAAACACCCTGTTGGTACGTAAACAAAACTGGGCCACACCGTTACAGTACATATAGGTTAATCACTTAGGAGGCGAATCCTCTGTCCACGGTATATTTTTTATAATAACAGAATTTTATATATTTATTGCCTTAGATGAAGAAATGGCCATCAAAGGATTGGCCATTTGCGACTTACACCCGAACAATGTAAGAGAACTGCAAAGGAGAAAGTAGTCAGTGTAGATCTAATACTTCATTACTTACACGATAATACAATATTTGACTTCTTTTGAATGTGACTAATCATTTTACCTTCAATATGCTGATTTGGGTTCTGGCGTCAATTAGGTTTCAAGGCAATTATCGCCTTAAAACTTAATTGATGTTTTTATATAACATATTTAAGTAAATAAAAAAACATAACTTTCACATAGAATGCATATAAATGCATTAGTGTTCAGTATATAAAATAAACTTCTACAGAATATAACTAAAAATATATATATATATATATATATTCGCTTAGGTACTTGGAATATTTTTAATCATTTTATTGAAAAATATTTCATTTTTTGGAAACGCAAAATAAACGTCATTAATAATCATTGCAAAGGCAACACAGTACGACGAAGAAGTCTGTAGAATTTGGAGATGTTACTTTCAAAAGCTGCAGCCAGTACAAATACTTGGGCAGCATAATTTCAGGTGAGTGCAATGTAGTGCCAGACATTAAAGCCCGAATCGCTGCAGGAAATGGGTGTCTGTTTGGGGTACAGAAAATGAGGAGGTTCAATGGGCTCTCCAGGATAGCGAAGGTTCATATTTACAAAACAGACCTACGCCCAGTAGTCACATATGGAAGCGAGGCATGGGTACTAACCAAGAATACTAAAAGTCTGGAAGCGGAAGGTATTGAGAAGGATATATGGGCCGGTAAAGTGTGGTGACCTTTGGAGAATAAAAACCAATCATGAGCTTAAAACGTTGTATGGAGACCCAGACATCATTCGTTTCATAAAACGTCGAGAGAATAGCCCTGAGAGATTGCCAAGAAAGCTCCTTTATAGAATGCAGTTTGGCAGAAGAAGGCGAGGGAAACCTGAATTGAGCTGGCTAGTAGACATGGATCTGAAAGAACTAGGAATCCGTCGTTGGATGCGTTTTGCAACAGATAGAGCTGGCTGGAATGAGCTGTTGGCTGAGGCATTGGTCCTTCACGGACTGAAGTCCCCGTCGGTAAGTAAGTAGGTAATAATCATTCACAATAAGAGTAGCCAACTCTTTTGTAAAGCTGTTAAATTTAAAAGTAGAAAAAATAGAACAGGATATTTTCAGAAGGTAGAACTGCGATTGAAATAGACGGAATTCAACAGTCAATTAGACATTAAACTAGTAAAGGAAATCGTTGGTTTAAAGCTGTCACCGACCATTAACGAGAGGGAAGTAGTTCTATCTGATTACTTATTGGTTAATTATTGGGAAGAGCTAACAACCCATATCTTCACAAATCTCCTAGGCTTAATATTTAGAAAATAGAAATGGCAGAAAGAGTATATTATAATACTGCCACTATATATCACGAAGAGATACATAAATGCCAAAAGCATAAGGGGTTAATGCCATTGGATGTTACCGTTTACAACGCGCTGTGAATCTATTTTTTAAGCATCCTTACCAAAATAGTGAACCTATAAATTAAAGAATGATTATTGAGACACCTATGGGAGGCAAAAATAAAGAAATAATGCATGAATTCTATAAGTCGAAACTTGTTTCTCAGACATGAATTTAATACACTTCATCTGGTAAAACTCTTTATATAAATACACTTTATCCTCCTAGACATCCTTCTTAGCTTTCTTCTTCTTCAGACGCGATCTTCGGTGGATATAAATCCCCAATCGCACAGAAAAATGCCTTCAAGCAAATTTTTAAAAATGCCTTTAAAAATTTGAGTAATTCTTCTCTATTGTGGACAAGAATAATAAATTCGTGCAACTTCATTGCTAGTTTTTTTATAAAATAAAAGTATGTTGACAAAAAAAGTTCAGCAGGTGCGAATTAGAACGAACTAATAATTATAAAGGCATTAGCTAATTATTAAGGGATTTCTGTCATATAATACTTTTCATGAACGAAACAAGAAATGTGAAGAATGTTTCATTATTTAAAAAAATAATAGCTTGTGAATAAATAACTGCTGGTGAATTTAAATAATTGATAGTAAAATTCAATTAGACTTCTTTATTACGGACTTTTTCACACCCGCGCATGCGCATATTGACAAATTTAGTTGTTTACATTAGCTCTCATAACCCGCATAACAGTGAGCTTTAGTGCTTAATAACTTCTTTCCTAGTTGAAAGCGAGCTTTTATTTAAACGGATTCGTGTTTAGTGCATCAAAATACGTTATTGTACAAAATTTGAAAGAAATCGGTTTTGAGGACGCGAAACTTCAGTTCTACCCTTTCTCAGACATGAATTTATTAAACTTTATCTACGCAGTAACATATAAAGAAGTACTACTTTTTACATTTCACCCTATTCAAACAAACAGTAATGACTCTATTTTTACTATTTTATTGTCTTACTTTTTTCAAGAAAAAATATCGTCAAATAAACGAAGTAGCCAGCGAGCAGCCAACTGTATTGGGTGTGAAAGATCAAGCATGCGAAAAAGATCCAATACTTGTTAAGCAACCTAATGGGGGAAGCATTTGAACGAAGGTCGACAATGAAAATATTAGAAAAAAAAAAGCACATAACCTTGTCACTTGCATTTGGATAATTTATTCAAAAGAGGACAATGGCCGAAGCGTGCTAGATCGATTGTGTTCCTTTATACAGTGAAATAAGCCCAAGTTAGGGGAAAAAGAATGAAGTTCAGATTTGGCGTATGAACATTTACGATAACATTATAGTACTTTTATTAAAAATGTAGCAAGGAACGTGCAACTGTGTAAAGAAGCAACAGTATCTTCCGAACAAATGATCCAGCTATGTCAAACTTTGTTTTAATGAATTTCGTTGAGTAGGTATAAAAAATTTAAAAAAAAAATCAACCATCAACAATATTTTCCTGTAATACGTGTTTTGTCAACCAAATATTAAGTTTGAATTTTTCACTATATATAATATTTGTACGCATGCAAATTTATGTCTTCTTTAGTATTTTTGCGGTTTAGCTGATAACGTATCAGTTTATTGTGGGAGAAAAATAAAAGCATATTTTACAGACTATGATTACACATATGAGTGTTTTACTTAATTTTATAACTTTTCATTTTCTAAGGATATTGATATTTTTAACTTAGGTGCTTATACAATCATATTTTATTAAAACACACTGATCAGCAGATGACGTTATACGCATTTAATAAAATTAAAGATAAACAGGCCAATAAATCTTACGCTCAGCCAGATTTTAGAAGACAATAATATTAATAATGAGGTGGAGTTTCTAAAAGATATACATCTCCTGGACAAAATTTAAAGAACCTTATTATAACGCTATCATAAAAAAATTTCTATTTACAACTCATAATTATCATCATACCAGATCAAATAAATTACATTAAAATCCTCACCTCAAAAATTTTCAAATCACAAAATCATCAATAAGTTTTGTTTTTTTTGTTTTTTTTACGGCGCATCTACATCTAGGTCATTAGCGCCGACATCCAGGGTGCAGCGAGGAATTTTACCAGCGAGCCGTGGGATGATAAAATTCCTGCCGGAGGCTGGGAATCGAACCCACCATCTCCCGCTTATGAATCCAAGGCGCTAGCCATTAGACCACGGGAGACCCCATCAATAAGTAATAGGGCAACAACAGTGACCCTAAGTTCTTGGATTTGCCAATATAAAGAAAAAAAAATATAAACAGAACAGGAACACTAGTAAACTTTATGCTGAAGATATGCTCAGTTTCTCGGCCACAGCAGGATCAGACTTTTTCATTCGCGTGTGTAATTACTAATTTAATTTAACAAATGATTGCATGTATAAATTACAAACTATTCACTCGATTACTTATCTTCATTGCCCCTGCAGAAGGTAAAAATGTCACTAAACCAACCTGATTTGCATAAAAGTCGCCTAATAGTTTCGATATTTGGAGGGAAAAGGGTGTGGCTTACATTCCCGGTACGGAAATTTGATTTTAATATCCTTTTGCGGTAATAATTCCATCTGTTATAACCTTATCACTAGGAGATATAAAACATTTCTAGCTTAAGCTTTGGCAAAGTTTTGATAAATTTTGAACACTATATCCCTTGTCTGACCTCTCAGAGCCTTCCCTAGTCTGACTCGTGACATGATCAGATTTCGTAATGTTCACATATCGTGTTGTTCTTTGAAATTAGAATTTTTTTAATGGCGGGACCGTCGAGAGTATTTCTTTCAAAATTTCGCGCATTTTGGGACGGGTTTTCTACAGGTTATCACCCTTTTCTAGCCAGGATTGGCCTGATGCCTTTTCTTTTTTTAAAAAAGAAAAGCCACCACCATAGTGGAAATCGAACCCACAAACGTGGGCACGGAGTGCACTCGCCTTTGCAATCTCGGCCACCAGGCCTCCGTTATCATTTTTAATGGTTATTTAGTTGACTATTTAAAAGCAGTTTACGGAACGATACGTCGACAGTCGGATATCGACTTTGAGACAAAATCAGCCGAATCGTACTGAGCGACGAACGTGTTAGTCTATGAAATATACAATATGTTGGGCAAAAGGAGAGGGAGTCTCCAGAGTGTTATAACACTTTCTTATACAGAACACTGTTTCTTATACTATCTTAAGAAAAGTATGACAATGCGAGTAGCCCTTCCAAAATACCAACATCCGCCAATTTTATTCAGTCAGTTAAAGCTACTGATTCCTCCTCAGACGACATGGTTATGGTTAGGCTGTCGTGACCAGATCCTTTTACTACGAGAACTCAGATCTCGTACGAGTACTAGAAAGCCAATCTGTTCTGTTTAGTAAGTGTGCCTCATTTTCCACGGCTGAGTAAGATTAGCCATCAGAAGACCAGTAAAAGCCAGTGGTCTGAGGAGTTCGTCCCACATATGAGTTGATATCCTTTTGCTCATTAGAACATAATAGTATCATTAATATAAATTATACTGCAGGCCAGTAATGTTGGCTGCAACTTGAGGAAGTTATGGTTTTTTCCGCTTCATTGGCAATTACTCAAAGAATGGTACCCTCTGAACTTCGTCATTCCAGAAAATAAGAAGGTTAATAGTAGAAAAGTAAGTTTAATTATGTAAAATTTTAGATAAAGAGTTCACTTATAGATAATACCCCTATCAAAAGGTAGTAATTTAATAGTTTTAAGCCAACCATGCAGATAGCTATCAAATAAGGTTATAAGAGTCCTGTATTATTCGGCTAGGTGAGTATAGTGTTATGTAATGGCTATCATTGCCGTCTAAGAGTTTCTGCATATCTTTCGGGATGTAAACGTTCTGAGATACAAAGGGGTAACACTGTGTATTGCATATAACATAAATATTGCTTTCGAGCTGTAGAAATGTGTATTTAATATTGTACATCTTTTATATTGTATACAGGTCTATCTCGCCTAGTAATAAGTTCTTGCGTTATCAGCACTTTTCAAAGAAATGTAACAATTGAGATTGGAATTTATGAAAACATTCTTGAAACAATATTTATCTATGTACTATGTAAGCATCTCAAATGACTCTTGTTAAAAAAATTATTTTTTATTTAACACAAACAATCTTTTTATTTTGCCATAAAACGCTGTGTAACCCATTACTTTTATAAAATAAAAGTATTGTTTTGAACACCGACCCATTAGGATTGAGGGTTTATATAAATAAATTCTAAGTAACTAAGTATGGAGGTTACATAGCCCCCTCCAAGACCCAATTTTTGCTATGCTCGAAGTGGCCAACTGAACTCGGAGCTTTATTATATCTAATCAGAGAGGAGTATTGTACAAAACTATTTTGTTCGATATTTATGTAAATAGGCCATTTTAAGCTAATTGTTTCAGGAATGCAGTTTAAACTAACCACCTTGCTGAGGAATGTGATATGTAATGTGAAGGACTTATTAAATTATTGAGTTTTCTGGTTATTGCCAATGTGTTTTTATTATTGTATTCATTGCAGTGTTCAGCATATGGGAAGCTTCTGGATCTTCTGTTTTATTATTTCTTCAATCAATCTCCCGTGTTATTACACAATTTCTTCAATCTTCGTTGATATACAAACAACAGGGCCTCACCTTTAAAGCTATGCTAGACAAAGTACCTCAAGAGTGACAAGCATTCACAAACGGAAGCCACCAGCACCTTTCTCCTAGACAGCTAGGAGATGCTCGCACAGATACGGAAGTCATCCCTAGTAATAGGTAAGACTTGAGAGGGCACATACAAAAAGAGTAGCTCTTACAGCAGCCTGATTCATCGGGGGATCTGTCGGCAATTAGAAACACCAAGGAAAGCGTGTCGGAGGAGGTGTCGATCCAGGGGAGAAGATCCGATTTAACTCTTCCATGGATCCTAAAGTCTTAAAGATAACATTTCTATTTTAATTAACATTTTGTGGAATAATATATCTGAAAAGATCTATTTATAACTCGACTTCGATAAACTCCCAAGCTCTAACAGTTGCCTTTTTTATGTATACATCTTCGTGATTTTAAGAAGATTGCAAGGTCTTAATAAAGGAAATCAATGAGTAGAAAACGTTCAATAGAAACAGCAAGTTATTGATTAAGGACATAACACCCCCCACCCCAACCCATACGGACCGATTTTACAGGTTAACAAGGTCGTCCAAGCTTTTGTTATAAAAATGCTTTATTCCAAGATCCATGGGAAAAAAGTTAAGACTAATATATAGAGCCAGCAACAAAAGTTTCTGGAAACTCATGAACTTAGCAAATAGAAGGTTAGAATCGTACTCACTAGGTTTACAACCGATAAAAACAAGTAATAACATTTAGTCTTTTAATTTATAAGTTTTATAACATGATTCAATTTATTTTTCCAAATGAACAATCGTAACACAACAACAACTTTCTCTGGCCAGATGTTTGTTTTATTTTCCCCCTGTTTATTATTTAATTATTTAAATTTTAACGTATTTTATTATTAACTACGAATTTTAGGACGGGTTATCTATAGGTTACACCCTTTTTTTGCCAGGACAGGGCTGATGCCTTCTCTTTTAGCACTTTCCTCCGAAGGAAAGTAGCTATTGAGGTTGGACTCATGACAGAATTTTTGAAAAATTTCTTCAAATCTTTATCGATCCTACCTAGTAGACACCGAAAATGACCCCCGTTAAAATTTATATATATCTATATATATATATATATATGCATATATATATACATATATATGTGTCTGTTAACACGATAGCGGCCAGAGTTTTTGTTTTTTCGTCACGAAACTTGGTATATAGCATTCAATTAGCAAACGATTGAACGAGTTCGTTAACCACCAAAGTCGGTCCACCGGAAGGGGGGGTTTACCCCGAACTCAAAACACTAATTTGACTATGTCAGCCGTAATATTTGTTATATTTCAACGAAACTCGGTATTCGTAGTGGTAATATAGTGAGAAAAGTTAGATATAAAAATGAACTAAATCGGTTCATTAGAAGGGGGGGTTTACTCCGGACCCACAATACCAATTCGCCACTACCAGCCGTGATTTTTGGTATATTTCGATGAAACTCGGTATTCGTAGTGGTAATCCACAGGTAAATAACTGTTGTAAAAATAAACTAAATCGGTTCATTAGGAGGGGGGGGGGGGTTTACTCCGGACCCACAATACCAATTCGCCACTACCAGCCGTGATTTTTGGTATATTTCGACGAAACTCGGTATTCGTAGTGGTAATCTACAGGTAAATATGTGTTGTAAAAATAAACTAAATCGGTTCATTAGAAGGGGGTCCCAAATTCTTAATATACTCATACCGGTCGTAATTTCTGCTGTATTGTAACGAAACGCGGTATACGTCGTGGGTAACTCATGAGAAAGAAGTGTTGTAAAAATGATCTGAATCGGTCAATCGGAAAGCGGGGGATTAATTTGTAATATATTTCAATAGAAAAGCCCGTCAGACGTAGGTTCACAAAGCCGCCGCAAGGAGCGCTTTTTATCACTAGAGTGACTGTATCCTGTTCCTGCGTTAGATCAAAATACGATAATATGAGGTTTTTTGTATTTATTACGTAGTGTAATAGGTACCATGTGTAAACATAACTCTGGAAGCAAATTATTAATTGATCAGTTACTCATTACAAATTTAAAAGAGAACTATTCATGTTTTTATTTTATTTATGTAGGATATTTTAAGGAAATTGTTCTGGAAAGCAATCTACACTACCCAAATTCTGAGGAAAGTGCTTAGTTATGCAGCTCCTGCGTGACGGACTTTTTCTAAAGAAAAGCCACCACCCCATAGTGGGAATCGAACCCACGACCTTTGGCAGGGAGTGTTAAGTGCTCACGCCTTACCGCTCACGGCTACCTGCCCTGCCCCTATTTTTTACATTACATGTAAATAATCCAGAAACTTTTTCAATTGAAAATAAAATAATGTTATATTTTTCATCGAACTTAATATCAGCACTGATATATTTAATAATCAACATTCGAAACCGAATTAGACTTTGAAAAAAATAAGACTGACATCTTCAAAACGTAAATTTATCTTAATTCAATAATTATATTAATCGAAATAATATGATTTTTGAATGATTTGAAAATAGATTTTGATTTTTTGTTTCAAGTCTAATCAGGATTTGAATGCCTTCATAGCAGCCTCACAGATTGACACGAAGAGACTATGTCCAAGGATAGTCAGTGCCAATTAGTGGTGTCACGCTTCACAGATCACTTTCCGCTCATAATTGTCTCAGTTTCTTTCCCTCTCATTTTCCCAATTATACAACAAGCAGTTTTTTATCGAGTCTTGTTTTCCACAAACCTAACCATATAAGATCAATGTCCGCTCTTAATATCTCCTGTTTCTGAGAGTTATTAATGTTTTCTGACCCTTAAAATTCTAAATAACCCAATCTCTCTATACTGGGCTCTAAAACCAATATACTACCATTCATGCCAACGGCCATAGCCACGTTGAATACACCGGTTCCCGTAGATCACCGAAGTTAAGCAACGTCGGGCGTGGTCAGTACCTGAATGGGTGACCGGCCACGTGCTGCTTGCATTATAAAGGGTGGCAACCTATAGATAGCCCGGCGCTAATGGCCAAGTTGTAGATGCGCCGTAAAAAAAAAATTAAAAGAAAAAAAAAAAAAAAAAAAACTTCCATTCATGGCTACTTTTTAGACAGTCGAACAAGGAGGCTGAGGAATTATAAAATAAATTTTCGTACCGTACAAATGCATATGACAGGTTTGTTCGTAGCAGAAAGTGGAAAAGGTTAAGGACACTGATATACTCGTTTATCAGAAAATGAAAAATTCAAGTTTTCTAGACGTCATTATATGTATATGTATATATATATATATATATATATATATATATATATATATATATATATATATGCACTGAACTTGAGTGATCAGAACTTTGTGAGATTCTGAATATATATATATATACATATTTGAACGATAGGTTTTTAGCCGACGTCACCCAAACATAACATGCTAATAGTGAAAATTACTAACAGTATATCTACTATCTACTACCCTACTATTGCTACCCTTTCTAAACATCCATGATGTAGCAGGGAACCTTTATCAAAGATCCTATCGATGAAAAAACTGAACCCATATCAGGCCTGAAGATTCGAATCACCAGACACAGCTAAGCACTTAGTCGCTCCAAAATAGGTGGGCATTTTCTTCTGCGCCTAGATATAATCGACTTTTTGTGGAATTCCTTTGGTTTGTTAAAGTTTAAATGTCGATAAATTAATTCATTGACGGCTGCAAAGAAGGCGGGATTTCTGTTTTCGCTTTTGTTTCGTTTTTTAGCTTCAAGATTATAGTTTTTAAAATGTTCATAACTCATTCATATATTTAATTTTTCTTATAAGATAATCGATAGATTGCTCCATAGAAAACGCAAGGGATACGTAACTCATTAACTAAAAATATTCCAAATACAAACAAACGTCATATAACACTTTCCTGCAATTGTTAAAAAAGGCATTAATGAATTAATTCCACAACTTTTTTAATTTGCATAGGCTGGATAAAAGCATAAAGTCAATATATCACATCAGTACGATGCACTATGTTACATAATGATTAATGAGCAATATCTGGAAAAATAAACCTATCTATACTTGCGGTCTAATATTATTTGAATATGATACAAAACTTATTTAAATCGTGTTTACTTTTTTGTGAAAAAACTATTTATGATTTGAAATATTGAAACAGACGTTAAGGGGATCTAACTCTGAAGAAGACAAGACGTTATATAATAAAAAAATATGTATTTTAAAAAAGCAAAGACACTTGAAAATCTGATTTATGATTTCGATAAGGCTACAATTCTTTATGCAGTAAATTAAGTAAAAACGTTAGTACTTTTTTAATGATTCAACCATAAAAATAGAGAATATTTTTGTATAGTGTACAACTCTTCATTTTCTCATTCATTCTGCCTGCTTAGCATTAATTAATTGAAGCCTTCTAGTTAAGAACTAAGATATATAGCCACAGTTTTGTTAATTAGTTCCTACCAGTTTCTTATTGCTGCGGCGAAAAAACAATCAATATGTAATTTTTCAAAGACGAGTAATGTCTTTTGAATTTTAATATGTTAATAATATATATTTTTTTCTGTTCTGTGATAACAATATAAGAAATGGAAAGTCAAGCTAGATTTAAAACATGAGGGTTTGTAGTGCTTTATTGCATTTCGTTATATTTGTAACATTATAAAGTATGGACGAAAATATGCTTATGTATTATCCATTATAATGGACCACTCCTCAGCATTTGACAATTTTGATCACTATCCCCTCAATAGAACCAATACAATCATTGTTTTTCTGAGTAAATTGTGGGGAACCGCAGTTATGAGTGTTGTGGTTATCATCTAAGGAGGTTTAAAATGCGTTAACCCTTATGAAAATGTCTTTACAATATATTTTTTTACAATAAAAGAATTTACTTCCTTCATTGGTCACTAGAAACTAAATTATCTTTTTTTTTTTTTCTTTCAGAGGGCGGCCGGTTCTGAAGCTACGCTCGGAGAAATAAAGAAGAAAAACAGGTTAGAAATTATTCACTAAAGCATGACACTTATGAAACGAGTAAAATTTAAAGAATGAATTTTTGTAATTTACAGGTACCTGTAGATACTAAGTGGTAGCCGTCTTGAAAAAGCGGTTTCGTTATAAAAAGTGGCATAAAAGTTAAACTAAAAATACATATAAAAAGTTGTACTCTTTTAGGTTAGCTATCTAGGGCTGTAGATTATTTATTTATTTTTTCAAAGTGAAAAGTCTTTCCGATTTTGGCCAGTTGGTGATGAATCAAAAATTAAGGCCGTTCGATATTTTGGTGCGGAATACTGGCCTCAGGTAAACAAAATAAAAAATGTCCGCCTTATATCACAGTCCATACTTTATTATATTACAAAACTAATTTCGTGGCGAAGAACCAAACGCTACGACCGTTATTCATATTTACACCTGGAATGGGAGTTTCAGGCATTCTACTCCTCCCAATAGACCGATTACGCCCATTTTCATAATATAGTTTTATAAATATTTTTGGTTGTTAGAGAGCTGGAAAAAATGGAAGGAAACAAAAAAACTACGGCGGCTATGGGTCGCTCCATATGTTCAATATTTATTTTAAACTTATGATAGATTTTCCGAACGGGAAACCTACAAGTTACCACCCTTTTTCTAGCCAGGATAGAGAAGATGCCATTCGTTTTGGCTCAAAAGAAAAACCACCATCCCAAGAGAGAAAATAACCCATAACCCTAGGCACAAAATGTAATGGCCTTACGACCCATCGGCCAACGATATTTTCCTTATATTCTCACTATTTCTTTATAGATATATTATTCTTTATTACAATTCAAAGAATTTTAGTAGTCAAATCCACATGACCGACCCAACTCACTCCAGCATGCAGTACCTTTCTCTTGGCAACAACTCTACTTCATTACCATAAATTCCTCGTACACATGTTTATTTCTCACCCATGAAAGCATCAATGCTATCTACATTATACAGCTGCTATAACAAATCTAATTGTAATCAAATTAACCACCTCGGGTTCGCCTATTAAACGCAAATCACTGAGGTAATTGATTTCACTACCTCAGCTAACTTTTTCTTTCAGTAATATGTAACCCCAACAAGGTCAACGGAGGGTTTCATTCGCAAATCCAAATTATCTTTACAGATTATCACTTTCACTGATTGGATCCAGGCGGTTAGCCGTTTTCCAAAAATTTGCTATTTTGCATGAGGAAGATGAGTTTATTTTTTGCCGACGTTTCTGCTTGAAATTCAAGCCTTCATCAGGGATGTACAACAGGAGGACAGAGTTAATACTAATTTATATACAAAAGAAATTACAAAGAAAAAAAACAACGATGCTTATACAAAAATGCCATTACTTTCTGAGTAATTTCAAGGAAGTGGTGTTTGAGTGTGTTTGTGCGTGCGTGCGCGTGAGTGTGTGTGGGTTTGTTTGCGTGTGAATGCGTAATCTGTTAACATTGATAGTAAATTTATAAAAATTAATTTCGTTTAGAGGCTTCTGCTCAAATTCAGGAACATAAATATGCTTTAGGTCCATCCGACAAACCTATGCAATGTACTGTATAACTTACATTTTTTTTTCGTACGTGACCACCGCGCATGCGCGAACGCCAGCGGACACTTTTTTGTAACTTATTTTCCAGTTTAGTCATCGCTTACGCATATTTATGCTTAAAAAACATGGAGTACGGTGAATAATACATTTGGTAAGTTTCTGTAAGCTCTAGCTATTATATTTATTTTTTATAAAGAAAAGCCACCACTCCATAGTGGGAATCAAGCCCAGGACCTTTGTCACGGAGTGCTATGTGCTCACGCCTAAACACTCACGGCTACCGGGCCTCCAAAAATAGTATTAACTCTGTCCTCTTGTTTTACACCCTCGATGAAGGCTTGAATTTCAAGGCAATAATAAAACTCATTTTCTTATAAACAATGTAGTTTTATTAAGATACCACAGCCGAACCCTGACAAATTCAACCTTTAAATAACTTTAATTTGTAATAATCAGAATGTTAATTAACCCATTCAAGACCGACTTCACACCGTGTGTGCAATAACAGTAATGAGCAATTATCAGTTATTCTAAGTAAGCTAGTCGTCGAAATATGATTTTACCTGAACTAATGAAATCTGTAAAGTACAGGAAAATAAAATTTAGCATTGTTTTTTCTGTGTATCAAAAAAAAAATTATCTGTACTTATTTTTTTCCGAGTAGCGAGTTGCACGCCTGGTGTGCAATGATCTTATTTATGTGAATTCACTTACGAATTGGGTGATTTCCATTGTAAACATGTTTTTTAATATTTTATTTATTGAGAGTACACAACAAAGGCTATTTACTCTTAAATTCAATGTTCTATGTTCAATTTAGCGAACAAAGCTAAATGTTGAAATACAAAGCTAAATGAAAAAAGAAAATACAAAAAGATACTATAGTAGCTGAAAAGATTTATCATTGTTTAAGAAAACAAAATAAAATAATAATTATAAAGTTAAGTAAATTATTAAAAGTATTTATGTATATATATAAATAAATAAAAAATGAACAATATAAAGAAAAAAAATTTGCTCTTGGGGACCGTGTTCGAAAAAAATCTTGGTCTCGAATTGGTTAATAGAGCTTGTCACACATAATTGAATGTACAGTACGAAATAGAGTTGCACGAAAATCAAAATTATGTCCAATATGGGCCCATTTATATTTTCCCCAGGACTTGATGTGCAGGTATGCCCCATTTCAATGAAATCTAACTTGTCCTTTTCTTAAGAATCAAACTCCTTCATTATTCCAGAAAAACTATCTCGACATTCATAGCATTACTCATTTCTTATGACTTTCAGATTTTATTAAGCCCATTTAGTTGAAAATCACAACAAATTAGAACCCAAAGGGATATATCTTTGTCCCGAAATGAACTATCAATCCTAATTAATCGATCTCGCGTATTTTAATTATATATATATATATATATATATATATATATATATATATATATATATATATATATATATATATATATATATATGACTAGGAGGATTCAAGAAAACCTTATACTATAAACAGCCACCTGTGGAAGTGAGTCTGCATTCTTATTTTCCATATATCGGTATTTGAGTTGCCTCGGAGCACTATTCGGCTAGAGAACGGGGAGAACCCTGTGAGATTCCTTCGCCGAACTAATACCGTTAGGCCACCTCGATACAAGTCCATGTCCTCCAGGTTCATAAACCATAGAAGAGTCCGGCCTCCTGTAGTAGACCAACACTTCAACAGGTGATAGTGGGTTTATGGTTGAAGCAAAAGTATGTCGCATCGAATTTGTGGGGTTGGACTGCACAAAGTAAAATAAAATTTCAAAAGGGATTTTCCAGGATGAGATTTTCAAAAAATCGATTTCATTTATTTTCATTTGGCTTCATACATTGTTCGTACTTTTAAACTTTTAACTATTCCATTCTCTAAACTACGTTTTCTTAAACGAGTGTACAAGATTAATATCTACTCAAGCGTTTTTCTATAATTCGACAGCACGTAATCTGTTCCAGTGTCATTCCCACCGTAAATAAGTATGTTTTTCTTTGCCTATCCGCCGCAGACCTGTATTACTTTACAATTACCCCATGCCATGAAGTATAAGAAAATATTATACTATTTAAGAAAATATTATAATAATATATTATATGAGGCCTTTTTGGCTTCAGCTTGTATGCCTTGGTATGTAATATTGTATATGTCGTGGTAATGTTGTCTTGTTGCAATTTTGGCAATTTTGTTCTATGTCCTCAAGTCCTGGGAGCCAACATGTTGTTAACAGTTTATTTGTCCGATAAATGCGTTTTGGCGTTAAGTGCGTTTATGGTGTAAGGGTTCAAAACACATTATATATATAATTATTCCTCTCGATTTTAAATATAAAATCTAATTAGGTTCATTCAAAGGGGTATAAAGAATCAAATTATGCACTGCACAATCATCTTCTCGATGACTAAGCCATAGATGGTGCACTTTGGAATCCGCCGCGAACAATCGGAGCTTCTTCAATGGTTCGCCATATGAATGGTGATTCTTCGACGAACAAGAACATAAAGGTGAATAACCTTCTTTAATAGCCCGTATGGGAATATACGAATAACAGTGCCCATTAAGCCTCGTCTGCTTTGAGAATTCCTAACGGATATACAGACAATATAAAATACTAAGAAGTTATTATACTCAAGAGCAAGAAACTAAATTCACGGATCGATTCCTCTCGACAAGGAATACAAGGTAACTTAGTCCACAACATAAAAAGTCCATCACACGGGAGCTGCAAAACTAAGCACTTTCAGAACTTGGGTAGAGTCGAGTGCATTCCTGAATAGTATGCTTAAAATAAAGCATATAAATAAAATAAAAACATAAATAGTTCTGCTGTTTTACATTTGTAATTAGCAACTGCTTCAATTATTAATTTAAATTTAATGTAACTAGGTTCCTTTCAGAGTTTTGTGATTGCGTCGTACTAAACTCAATAAACACACAAAAACGTAACATTTTCGTCTATTTACCTTGATGAATAATAAAAGGAATGGGATAGAGCAATAACTCAGGAACGGGATACAGCGCTCCTAGTGTTATAAGTCAGAACTGCTCGTAGTGGGAGCTTTGCCAACCTAGGTTAGGGCAAATTCTATTCAAGCATAGTACAAAGTAAAACCCCCCTTCACTAACTTTAAAAATACTTTCTCTAGTCCTAATGTAATGAAAATTCAGAACTTACTTTAGATGGATGAATGTCAAACTTGCGAAAAAATATGTTTAACTTTATTTTTAAATTTCTTTCATTTCATTCCTGAGACTTAGTTTTTATTTATAAATTACTACATTTCTTATCCTAGTCCTTATAATTATGAAAATTATTATTCATTTTTTGTTGGATGACGAGCAAAATTATTATTAAATGTTTTAGTCTTATCACTAAAACAAAATAAAATAATTGTTATTGGCATAAAAATGATTGGTACCCTCTACCTCAAGCTCAATTATCACTTTCCTATAACAAAATACTTTTTTTTTAAGATTTCTCCGTGTATCGCTACGGTCTAAGTAGAAAAAAAAATGCTTTCGTCCCCTGACTATATTGAATTACCCAGTTGATTATAGCGAAACGTTGTCCACGCTGCTATGACACCGGATCTCAAATTTAAAGATTTCAGAATCGTTTTCACATTAACCAGGACAAATTATTACAAAAAAATAAAAACTCAAAATAAGTACAACAATAGAAAAAATAATAAACGCAGATAACTAAAAAAGATAAAAATATAGATATAGAAAATTTCTTTTATCGTAAACGATCTATGTTTACGCCAAAAATGTCCGACATGCAGAAACTCTTTCATAGTTACGACATTCCAAATAATGTTTATGTACACTATATTTTTTTAAAATTAGAACAAAATTTCGCCTTCTAGGCAAGGAAACCAACACTTCCGAAACTTCAAGCGCATTTTTCTCCTATTCAAATTTACAGCATAAACACAATTAAAATTAAAATTTTGTTGAATTTTTAAGTTGACAAGAATTTTCATAACCCTTGGAGGTAATATTGCGGAGGAATATTAAAATTATGTTTAAGAATATGTACGAAATGTACTAAGTACATCGAATGAAATACCCGTTGAGGAGGAGCAGATAGCTCCAAACAGGTAACGGTTCGAAATAGAGGATATGAAGTAGAGAAGAGAATTATTTATGACCTTTTTGGCTACAACAACAATAGTAATAATAGAAGATGAAGTTCAACAATGGAAACAAGATGTATATAAATATGCGTATGAGTGTGTAAAGTAATGTTCATTACTTGAACATTATCAAAAGGCTTATGAACTATGAGACATGCATCATCGCATTTCTCATCTAAATACCTAAGATATTATCAGTATGGCACTTTAATAGAAAATAGATAATAGAATGCATTCAGAGAAATTACCAGCGGGGGGGGGGACATGAATGGATACAACTCATTCATTGAGAATATTACCCGTCTACAAACTACAATACATAGCACACAATAAAACTATTACTGATTAGGATCATAATAAACTCTTTAGATCTCTTCTTTCATTCATAAAATATCAATTTAATTAATCTTTTATTACAAAAGTTCTCAATACGATTAAAAAAAGATTTTTTTTTTATATATATAGTATTCAACAATAAAGCGCAAAATATTGTAGGCAACCTTTAAAATATCCATTTAAAAACAGCGCTAAACTCTCCCTCAGCCCATTGGATTATCTCGAAATTCCTGGAATATTTTTGGAATATCAACAAACATTTTTAGAATTTATATCTAAATTAATCTACGTTGTTCCTTGAGAAATTAAGAGCTGGTTATTTTTCTACAGACTAGAAACTCCAATTTCACCCGTTCTTAAAGAAATAGACTATTAAGCAATTGAGCGAACGTCAAGGCTAAGAGGTGCCTAAAAACCGGAAAGATGGTGAAGACTTAGAGAAGAATCTCTTCAACCGAAAAGAAATCCCAAAATTCAAGGCATAGTTTAGGAATTGTTCGTTTTGACGAAAAAAGCTGACAAGGGTAAATTTGGGTTTCCGTAGATCCATAGGATTATGGATTACGTGATTATATATATATATATATATATATATATATATATATATATATATATATATATATATATATATATATATATATGCATACTTGCACCGCAGTCCATGATGTAGAAAGGCCTCTGCCACAGCCTGTTCTACTCTTTTCTGTCCGGCATAAAATATATATAGTGCATTATTGATTATAGCAGCGATAAAAGCATGAAATTCAATCCGAAAAGTTGGTGATAAATAATCAGTTTCATTTTATACATATTACCTTTAATGACCCAACACCAACTATTTCCACTCACCACACTGACTAATTTTCACGGTCAACCCTCTCTTCTAATTAGAAGAGAATAATTAGAATAATATGTATATATATATATATATATATATATATATATATATATATATATATATATATATATATGGTAAACCTTATCCTCGGGCGGTCATTTTCTCCTTGAACTTCTTTCTCCAAGTCGATTTAATCCCGATTGGCTGACCAGAAGGTCTATCATCGACCTAGAAAAGTTAGCGAGGGTTATCTCCTTCAATTGAGAGCAGTAGTTCTTTCCTAGACTACCTGACCGCACCATTCTGGCAGAACTAGAACAACAAACTACTAACTGCTGTTCTCCACCTGATTTAAAAGACTTAATCCTTCGTCAAATTTTAAATGAAGTGTCGGTTAAATAAAATCATTCGAATTTGGGTTCCTGTAGTGTTTAAGGGGTGGCCAAACGAATACATACGTTTAAATAAATGTAATTTATTATATTTCAGTCAGTAACCGATCATTAAACTATATTAATACTGCCGTCGGGTTTTATGCCAGCGGTCGTCTAATTGACTGCCGGATGACACATGCAGGATTGTAATGGCCCCTGAAGAGGTGGCAGAGAAGCCACGAAGCACGTAGGGCAAACCATACAATAAAGATTAAAAAAAATCCATGACGCCATATAAAACGGAAGATGTACATATACGAGTGAGTACGAGTATATATATAAATATTTATTTGTGCATTTATATAGTGAGAAACATATATTCTTGTGAGAATACTCGTTTTGACACTTCATTTTATAGGCAGATACTAATCTTAGCGTTTATTAGAACGAATTTCGTCACCACGGAATTCTTCACAAAACTATTTTTATGATGAAAAATTCCAGAAGCCCATTAGTAACCAGCACATATCTGAAATGTGAATCAATTATTTAATAGCAATAATCTAAATGCAACATAAAACAAAACTATTGCCTACGTAAAACTGCAAAAAGAAAAAAAAATGTATAGGGTGGAATGCGTCACGCATACAACAACTCTCCTAGCACCTTTTTTTTCCTTTGCTTTATGATTCTGTTCGACTTGGGTCATAAAGTGCTGCGTCGTTAAAGTCAAATAAGGTAAGCAAGTCTAATTTGCGTTCCGGTCAGAACACTCAACAAAAACTTAGACATATATAAACACATAGACTGATGAATCAGACGCTCAGAATGGTTCGGTTCGAAGTTTTTGTACAACCTATATGCACAACACAAAATTCCTATTAGCCATAGGATTGATGCACACACACACACACACACACACACACACACACAAACACACACATATATATAGTGTTAGCATATTTCAAAGGAGTGTGGCTTAGTGTACAAAGCTACATTCGGACAGTCTTAATTAATTAATAAAACAGAAAAATAATGATAGTACTAATAACCAAATATAACTTAATAATAAGTGGATTTTGTGAGAAAATTATATGAAAAATTCACAAATTCATTTAATTACATGAAATAAATAAGATAATGCCTACTCCTTGAAGGTGAGTTTAGGTCAAGGAACTCGCTACAAAACAATGGGAAGTTTCACAATGTCCGATCCTCAGGATCCGATATGAATGTTTCGAAAAAGGCTAATGAAGGAAATATTGTTGACTTTAATCTTGTAATTTCTAAATTCACAATTAAGTAAAGCCGACACCAATCTAAAGCCGTGAAGTATGTATTTTGTTAACAATTTTAATGACAATTTAAAAAAAACAGTAAGGATTAAATTTACAAAATGCTTAGCACTTCGACGGAGCGTTCACATTTTTCAATGATTTTTATCAACCGAAATGAAGACCCCAGAGGTCAAAGCGACTGCATAACAAACTTAATATTTTGAGGAAAATGGAGTCAAAAACTAGATTTTTACAGTACCGGTCATACTAGACGAATCATGAGATCCTTAGCTGTTTATTATCGATAATTCATAGTAGGTACATCATCTGGTTTATGAATTATATGCAAAAGAATTGGAGAATCCGCACATAGACCCCTTAATTTCCTTCTGGACTTAATATTACAAAAGTGACAATGCTCAAGAGAAAACACGCTAGGTGGCAGCGACTGTCAAGAAAATCACTTGGATCTCTTTACCACCGACAAGATTACAGTGTTCACAACCCATTCCTGTATCTAACCCATTTTTGTCAACAATGTCACTTAGACCCCTGGACTTCTAGGGGCCTTCATGTATAAACAGCAATAGCAATGTAAGCAGAAATTAATACAACCTAATCTACAAGTAACACATCATTATGTTCCCTACTAGTTTCAGTTTTGTTGTACGCCTCTACAAGATCTGAATCTATCCTATATTTGTTACTCAACAAGGACAGTCCCTATCCTTCGGAGAAGAACGCAGTCTCGGTACTACTGACAGGTGCTGAAGAAACTAAGGCATTCAGAAGGATGGAAGAAGCTACAGTTACGCAGTACAATACGGACCATTCAGATCGAGTAGGCCCTGGTACTGTGAGAACCCAAGGGGGGTACAGTAACGGGTCTTGGGGTTTTTGTACTTCCTATATCTCCCCATCGGAGGCAGGGGATATAATGTGTGTCAGGTTAGAGCGCATCCTTCGGAGGGAGGGACCGCTCGTATTATCTAGTGTAGGGATATAAAAAACATTATTCAACAGTCCGTTCTACCTGTAACTTTAAGTAGTCTCCGCGTTAATTAAGCTGTTGAATGTTCAATAGTAATTTTATCTTTCATTATTGTTTCATATATTTTAGCGCGTATCCGCCCTCCCTATGGCTAGCGTTTATAATGTCTCGATAACGTAGTCCGGAGAAGCCGTCGAAAACTCCAAGATTCTGTACCGACAGGCCATGAAACTATTACTCGTACATAATTGTGAGCACAAACACACACATATATATGTATACATAAACTTAAGCTTTTTTTATCAACTTTTGGACAAGTTTATAGTTATTCTAAATATTTCGTTACAAATATGAAATCAATGCACAAGCACAACCAAAATCATTGTTTACTGTACAAATATTTTGAAGTTGTTTGACTGCAAATTATAATTAAATTCTCCTTAGGAAAAACGTACAATTAAATAATAAAAATATGGCACGGCGCAGGCGGTATCTCAGTGCTAAAGCATATTTCACTATGAGATGGAGGTCTGAATCCAGCCTGGGGTAGGCTAATCTCTTTCAGCTTTTATTATGGTTAAATAGCTTATTAATAATGGCCGATGGACAATAGAAGAAAAAAAAAAGAGTTTCTCTAGGAAGTAAATCAGAAACAATTTTGAACTTCAGTCCTACGTATATATTAATGTCACATAGAAACATAGATGTTTCTGCCCAAACGATCTCCATTAACACATATTATGTGCACCCCACTTATTCACATAAATATCAAACTATTATGAACAAGCAATATGTCAGGAATTATAATTTTTTTTTCTTGTTCCAGATATTCTTTATTGGCAAAGCTGTCAGCCTAAACATAGTCTCCCTCACAGAATTATCAGGTAAAAATAATCTAATATTGAACATTATTATCTGCAAGATGGTGAAGATCTTTACTGAGGAGTTACAAGAACGCTCAGAGTTATAGCAGATCACTAATGATTTCGATAACAATGTGCACTGAAAAATAAAGTTTTAAAAATTAAGTTCAATTCTTTTAACTCCTCAATTGGTAACATTATATATTTATATATATATATATATATATATATATATATATATATATATATATATATACGCATATGATAAGGGATTAATGAATACACATCCACTCCATAACAGAAACTGCACTACGGGTTAGAATCCTTCTCTCAACTCTTGCAGGGATCTAAATAAGTAACTCAAATCTAGAAAGTTTCTTAACATTCTGTGCCAAGATTGCTAAAGAGTGGAAAAGTGAAAACCTCTTAGAATACAAACTCGTTTCTTACGCCCGCCATTGTATTTGTCTGAAAAGGTCTGACCGTCGAAATATTGCCAGCTTTTATTTTGGTTTCTTTTCAGGCATTCTCAGGCACTGTATATGAAAACCAAGCACCAAAGAAAGACCTAGATTCAATGAAGAAAAAAAAAATAGTTGGATTCCCAAGATCTTGGTATTCTTGTCCTAAGCTAGCCTGACTGGCTTGCTGTTTTTGGCAAGGCCGATATTAGAAGAAATAACAATAATTGGATAAACTTGAATAAAAATTGTTACAGATTATGGCTCTTGGTGCTCTTTCAGAATCACCTCTTTGTCGATATGAGAGAATGTATTTATACAATAAATTGATAAACAACTCGGGATGGTAATTTTTGGAAAAAAGCTCTGCAGGGTTTCAGAGAGATAAAAATAAGAACTATTTGGCCAGTAAATGGAAGTTAATAACCTTTGATAAAACATGAATGTACTTTTTTTCTATTTTAAATTCAACGATAAACGTAAAGATATCAAATAAATATGCAAGTGACAAAAGGTTCATAAAACATTCGAATTCACCTCACTCTTTTTATTAATTATTACAGCCCAACCACAAGCCATAGCCCGGCCACCTCGAATCCTCATTGTCGTTAACCGAACCTAAAATTATGATAGCAGAGAAAACACTGTGCAAATCAACCAAGTATTTAGTATTGTTCTTACAGAGAATACAGGAAAACTAATGAAGGATGAAATTAAAGATATTTTAGCGGGGGGGGGGGGGGGGGAAATCGACAGGGTATAAAGTATGAACTTAAGATAGAAAACTAGGATGAGGTCTTTGACAGTGGAGATCTATGCATCACCCAAATTCAGTGATGTAGGGACTTCCAGACGGATCGGTTCTTGCTCTTTGCAAAGCCCTGATGAAGGCTTGAAATTTGTAGCAACAACAAATGTAGTTTTATTAAAAATTATGACCGAATCCAACATATCAAAGATAGAAAAAGCTCTAGCAAATCGTACAGAGTAGATAAAATCCGACATAAATCCCTTATGTATATAATCAGCATAGCAATTAAGATTGTGAATAACGAGAAAGTTACATATGAGTGTTGAAGGTTGAAGGTAGTTACTAAATTGCCGTGACGGCCGGCACAAGAAAGCATTGAAAGTGGGTGAGCCAAGCATCAGGTACCGGCATTATTAGTGCATCACTCCTATAATTATGCGGGGGTCTTCCTCTGGAGGGGGATGGTTCTAGACGTGTTTTGCCCCAGTGTAATACCAGTATAGTGCCAGCTGGGATGGGTGTTTCGCTATGGACTGCATACTACAAGGTACATCTTTAAGCACTATCTTCTTTCGCGTTATTACGCACATGCAAGATGCAGAGAACTTATTGTCATTAGCGCAAAAACTTTAGGTGTACCAAGAAGCCATTGTTGCAATATATCCTTTCATAAATTTGTCCTTGTTGTGTCTTAGGTCAGTGCTATACCAAATGGCACTTTAACGAGCGAAAATATACTTTTGACAATATTTTGGGTCGTCCATTTAACAATAATTATGTTTACGTCTTGTTGTAAGAAGTCAATAAATAAGTGAATGTCATTGACATTCTCCCCTATTTTTCATCCATCACCTATCAAATTTTGTTTTCATTGTTCTATGGCTTCTCTGCCTTGTCGTATCCCATCTAAGAGTGCTGACAGACTTACAAGACTATTCTACACTAGACAGCTCTTATTAGATCACAGCCCCCAAAATAACATAAAACTTAATTGGGTACCCTTAATTAGATATATTTTGCCACTTTGGATTCTCTAGATACATGGTTAGATCAGGGCTCTAATTTCATCAAAGATCGGATTAATATAATTTTAGAAGCCCATAACGCAAAATTACTTCAGGAGAAAATGAATAATTCCAACTACAGCTCATTTTCCGAATTTATTTCATTATTCTCAGGTCTGTCCAATGAATTTCTTACCACGTGGCTTACCTTTTGTAATTTTCAAAAACTATAGCACAGTTAAGAACAGCCAGCAACTATAATATTAAATTTTCAACTAAAAATATTAACTATTCTATTAACCCAAAGGAAATTTGCGCCCTATGTAACAATAATTCCAATGAAGAAATTTCCCATTTTCTTTTATTACGTCCCTATTAACTCTTCCATTAGAAGCCGATTCCTCCCTTTTATCAAACAGCCTACTGTTCCTCGACCATCGCTAATGCTTGTTGCAGGAATGGGGTTTTGAAACACCCCTAATTATTTTAAAAAACTCGTTTTACTTCTCAAAACATTTCAGAACTCAAAAAATTGCTAATCAGATATCCAAAAGTATATTGGACGAAAAATATCACAATGACGTTTCTAAGGTAATTTATTCCGACTGTGTTCATGAAATCAACATATTTCACCAAAACCATGATCTTTTAAATTTGTTTTGTCACTGACTCTGTCAAATAATATTACGCTGTAAATTCATAAGCAACGCATAATTTCCTATTCGATTCCATAGCCAAAAGATGTTTCCTCCGAAGCATTTTGAGCAGGTTCCAATTCCGCTTGAAGAGAGTTGGAACTTTTCAATGGTAGCTTTCAGCGCATTGACAGAAGTTCCTACCTACTTCGTCATCGACGTTCATACGAGTGGCCATAAATAGACACCCTGGCGCTAATTGAGTTGGAAAAAACAGAAGAGTTGTCGGAAATAAAAAAATAACAAGAAAATTAAAAAATATGAAAAAAAAATCATAATAAGAAATTATGTTCTACCTTTTCTCTTCCTATCGTAAACAATCGAATGACACATAAATACAGTTATAATTATAGAAAAACTGTTACATAATATTGAGTTCGAAAATAAGAAAGTTCCCCTTCATTACAGGCTATTAGTAAGACAGGGCAGTAGCAAGTAAAAGGGTATTTTTTTTCTTTGTTCATAAGAAAAAGTGCGTCTAACAGCGATCGAATTAGAGAGACTAAAAAAGCAGGAAGACGAAGAACCAACAGTTCGTAACCAAGCTGATTTCTCGAGAAGAAAGAAGAAGTCTACGCC
The DNA here is from genome assembly GCA_946811695.1 of Gonocerus acuteangulatus. Taxonomy (NCBI): domain Eukaryota; kingdom Metazoa; phylum Arthropoda; class Insecta; order Hemiptera; family Coreidae; genus Gonocerus; species Gonocerus acuteangulatus. The sequence continues at coordinate 53,041,856 of OX328130.1, forward strand.
TTCCTAGGCTCAGAATTTCCGGTACTTTACCGATCGAGGCATTTTCCTTGGGCGTCGGAAGGTCCATTGTTCACTAAATAGTGCAAGAAAAATATCTTGATACTATTGCAATTTGCTAAACGGAGTACAAATATCACGCAACTTCAAATAGGGATTTTGGGTCAATATAATTAAAGCCTCAAGATAAACGCAAAAGCATTTTTATTATATACAACATTACCACTAGATAACAGGATATCGGTCTTCACAACAATATGTACATGTCCTTTAAATGACTTATTGTTTATGGACACCACAGGTTATAAGCGCTATTTATCACTGTAAACTTACCGTAGCCTAATCCATTTCAAAAATGGATCAAAAACGTGATGCACTTAGTAAAAACAAAATTCCCATCGTCATGAATTTTTTTCCCGTTCTCTGTTCTTTTAGTCGATAAATCCAAATTTCGAAATTACTACTTTCAAAATCTTCTAAGTAGTGTTTCATGGTTATTTTGAGTGGTATATTCAAATTTTAGAACGGGATGTCCCTATCGCACTATGTTTAGTGAGGGGTTGTTGTTTTTTGTTTTAATATCGTAGTACTCGACATAGAATCAAGCTTAATCACTTTATACCTCACTGGTGCAAATTATCTGCATTCGGACTTAGGGTTTACATTCTGGGTTCGAAATATCACTTTCAAAACGAGAGAAACTATATTTTAATATATTCTACATCAATTCTTAGCGATATTATGCGTTCATTCATTCCCCTAACCTTTTTATCAGCTGAATATTTTAATGATTAATTGTAACAGTTAATTCTAGAGTAAGCATTGCTAAAGATGACAAATTCATAATCAATTTTCTATGCGTTACATTACATCTCGAAAAAATATAATTTGGGGGGAAAAAAACAAAATTAAGCAATTCTTCGCCAAAGTAAGATTATTTTTGTAAGATATCGGGGGGAAATAAATAGTAATTTCTCAGTATAGAAAGTCTGCTCTCTTTCTCCCTTGTAGAAAAACCTTGAGCTGGTACTAATCCGAGGGAATTCGAACTAACACTTTCCCAGAGTCACGAATCGGAAGTCACACAGCTCCTGGAAATACTGCTGCTTTAATGGATGTCATGATGTAGTAATAAAATAAATTACTTATTTTCCCTCCTTTTTTTTCCAAGAATACAAATATATGCTGCAAGAGTATTTTCTATCCGTTGAATATAATTTGTAAGTTCAATCATTACATTTCTTTCAGCATCTCAAAACGCATTTAAGACCTTCATATTCCTGGAATAACATTTTCATTATATATAAGAAACCATTCAATGTCATGTTAATCAGTTATATAGTTTTTAGGTAATAATTATCCAATCGAGGTATCAGCGAAAAAATTAGCACTTCTCAAATTGTAGCAAAATCCAAAAGAAATTCTTTACAAAATGAGATGAAGATAGTTAGAGTTATATTTTTCTGAAAATCAGACGTTTTCTCATAACCGAATTCCATCAAATCCTTGACTTTTTTGTTCAAATTCTTCACATTTTAGAACGCTTTTTAAAATAAACTAAAGCACTTAAGCTTTCAAAAACCTTTACTTTCTTTGTGGCAATGTTGTACACTAACCCTGCCGCAGCGACACCCTCCGCCAACCCTTCGAGCAAGAAATCCTCAAAAAAAAAAAAAAAAAAAAAAAAACTATTTTCTGTATTTCGATAAACATTTAGACTAAGGACATAAGAGTAATACAGAATTTGAGTTCCACAGGCTCATACATTTTTTGAAGTCCTTGAAGATTTCTTGATGACGAGGACGTCATGGCGCTAAGTCACGCAGGATACACTCTTTCGAATCGTGTTGATTGTTTAAACTCAAGACAAAATGTATCGTATTTCTGTTTAACAATTAACTAACAACCTCAATATTATTGATTGCTTATTGAAATAAATAAAACATTTAATTAGACCTAATGAACAATTGAATCAATTCATTAAGAAAGTTAATAACCATAAAGGTAAAAATCTCTAAAGGAAAGCCTTCAATGAGCACCGATGATCAGTCAAGATATTTCCTCAAGAACATGCAATGTCAAACAACTTTCACTTTGATGAAAGAACGTACGTGTCAAGCAAAAGTGTAAAAATCACTTCTTTTTCATAAGTCAAGAATATAAAGACATTTTCAATGGGTCATTTTCAATTACACTCGTAACGTGAAAAGCACGCTAGTTCACGCACAAAAAAATGATCTGCTAAACTTAAAGGCTCACCCAAGAGAAAATTCGTATCACCCGACAAGGTAGCGTGCCGAACAAATTATGATTTTTTGTTTTAATGGACTATATATGAAATTACAACGCTTGCAGTTACAGTGCAATGACTAAGTGTTTCGGAATGTACAAAAAATATGAATAAACAAAAACGCCGAATACAATATACAATGGATGCTCTCACAAGCCTTTAATAAAAATGATCAAAATACAAGGTCACCTGCCTCAATGGATCAACAATTAGCACCATTCCGTGGTAAGTGGAGCAACAATAAGTGTCCGCTGGAGTTCGCGCATGTGCGGTGGCCATGTACGAAAAAGAAGACTGTATGTGTCACAAAAAAGTGTCCGCTGGCTTTCGCGCATGTGCAGTAGCGTTCGCGCATACGTGGTTGCCATGTACGAAAAAGAAGACTGTATGTTATACAGAACATTACACAGGTTTGTCGGGTGGACCTAAAGCATATTTATGTTCCTGAATTTGAGCAGAAGGCTCTAAACGAAATAATTTTGAATTATGGACATTTCTTTTTATCTTCCCTGATATTGAAACATTTATAATATTGTACAATTCTGATATTGAATATTATGAAAATATTTTAGGCCATTGATAAGAGATTAGTGACCGTGGAAATTCTTAAGGTTCGATCATGAGTGAAACAAATGAATGTGGGAACAAATTAAAACAAGCCCATGCACTCAAAATGAGTTTTTCATTTAATAATTCATTCAGTAACATTTTAATTATTATTATATTAATTAGAAACGTATAATAATTGGAGTAGAAATAAAAACTTGATGTGAACTAATTAATGGCAATGTTAAGGTTTTATGAACTTGAACTAGTTGGTTTGTGCAATATCCAGGCCATCATGGTTTCTGACCAAACCATTTCTCAGCATCAACCATGGAAATGGAATTATACAGAATTTCTCATTCAAGGCATTTGTTCGGGCATTTTTTACTCACAAAGTCACTCCGTTTCATTACTAAAACTTAATTACTAATTTGTAATTTATACTTGTCAGGGAGGATTACACAAATAAAAGGTATCTTCAAAATTTCGTAAATAAAAGGAATCTGAAGTAGGTTCAGGGGTATGCTGTTGCCCAAAGTGGTCAGCTACCTTTCAGAATGGTCTTCTCTCTCTTGCTTTATGTGTAAATGTAAGATAATCAAGTTATTTGTACTGTAAGGTCATCAAATAAGGCTGCAGAGTCCTTTGTTCTTGAGATATACCGGATATAGTGTCAAATAGTGGCTAACATTACAAAATATTTACAGTATATTGTTTGGAAGATTACTTTATTAAAAAAAATTGTACTCCTACATCTACACTCAACATGAAATCTGCATCAGCATTCACGCAATGAATATCCAAATTTGTGTATAAACGCACCTATTTGAAGAAGTACACTTTCCTGTATGTGAGAAAATATATTCAAGTCTTATTTAATGAAAGAAAAAAACAAAACTAACTCTGAATAATAGAGAGAAAAATAAAGAATCTTATTTTGTAGGGGCCAATGTAAAAATAGTTCAGAGATGTTATTAAAGCGCATGAAGTTTCCAAATAGGCTGTTACAACCTGGTTTAACCAGGATTAAGACTTTATATTCTAAGATTTACAAATCCCACCGGATTATATGTGAAAACGCTAAGATTTTTTTGAATAATCAATTAAATGAGCCATTACTGAAATTTATGAATGGACCAAGTAGACGAAAGGTCAATAAAACGATACTTCACATCCACACTTAATTTATTTTCTCTCTTCCATTGTTGTCGCCTTATTAATGTTTAATACAATTTTTGTGGCCCTTCAGAGGAATATGATATAAATACAAAGGCTTAAAGCCTCAACTTGAGGAGGAAAACCTTCAACCGCTAGGCCTAACACGATAATTATTCACGCTGTATTTAGAGTAAGTGTAAAGTGAAGTTTCATTGATCTTACGCCGATTTTGACAATTCCCACATTTGATTATTGAGTAGAAAAGGGCCAATCTTTTTGAAGAATCAATCTCCAAGGGGCGACCTTTAATGAATCGATCTATCTAGAATCGTTTCAAATGTTAATCAGGCATTACGGTTACATTTTTCCACTTCATAGACTGTTATCCTCATGGATTTATGATAGGTGAGGAGGGGATGTTTTGGAAAAAACCTGTCACATATACAAATCTAATGGTGGCCTTGTTGGTTCGATCCATATCGAATATCGACCCATATCGAAGATTGATGCATAACGAAGATCGATCGATATCGTAAATAGATCTTCTGAGGCTAGAAGATCGATTTTTGAATCGATCTGAACTGCCGAATTTTTTGTGGATCGATCTTTTTAATTTGATTCAAAAGATCTATCCATTTTAGAGAATCCCCCATCACTAGTAAAGTGTCGATAAATTATTAATTTTAAAAAAGTCCAATTTACTGTAAGTGCAAATAATTTTGATAATGCATGAATAATTTGTGGTTTTGTTTTTCCCTTCTTTCTGTTTACATAAAATTATGTTACTAGAACATTCGCAAACATAGGTCCTTAGTCATAAGGAGGATTAACGTCGCTTAGAAAAAAAATCGTAATTAGAACTAAAGCACTAGGCTCATTTTGTTCTTTTGAAAAGAGTAAAAACGAGCAAGGTACAAACAACCGAAAATTCAAAGAAATCATTCTCATTTAGTTGTTACATGGATCTAACTACAGGCGCATTTCTCTCAATCAAGGAAGTAGTTATTGGTTCGTTTCAACTCGAAACGATCCAATTGACACTAAACATTCTCCTGCTTAACGATTTAGTTACGTTTAGACGAAGGTAAAAAGTTCCCATTTAAGTTCTGTCCAATGTTAAAGACAGCTTACACACAAGAAACACTATTTCTACCGCGGGCGATAAGTTTAACAATTTATTTGGTGTGCTTCCGTTACCGGACATAAAATGCACTTTTTTAAAGATTTTTCATTCTATGTTCCTTCTAATACATTGAGCATTGATGAACTCTGGGGCCTTTCAATCTGCCGCCAAAGCCATTGCGTAGCAATATACAAAGTTTCGAAACGAATCGCCATAAATACGTAAAATACTACACTATTGTAAGACACGCAGCCAGAGCGAAGCGGATACATGAATGAGAAAGAGTGCATTTATTGAGGACAAAGTGCACGGAAACCGGTTCCAAGGCGGTAGGTACAGGTGAAGTTCAAGGTTCGTCTGTAGGTAGCTCTCTGTCCTCCTTATCCCAACCTGTATATCGATATCATTTCCTCTATGTATCAGGACTGGTTTTATGTCTGATATCCGTTACTTTGGAAACATCATTGATATAGTTCAGTCGTTCGCTTTTCGGTGGAAAATGTACGACAGGAAATGTAGAATTTATATTCTCCCCATCCACCAAAGGGTTTGGAACTTGGATTTAAGCGCTTTCCAAATCTGGGTAGAAAGTCGAATGATAGATATGTAACAGTCCAGAGCAAATATATGTGAACAGTCTAGACTATTGTGCATAATAGATTACTATGCCTCTGGGATGGGTCTCCCGTGGTCTAATGGCTAGCGCCTTGGATTCATAAGCGGGAGATGGTGGGTTCGATTCCCAACCTCCGGCAGGAATTTTATCATCCCACGGCTCGCTGGTAAAATTCCTCGCTGCACCCTGGATGTCGGCGCTAATGACCTAGATGTAGATGCGCCGTAAAAAAAAAAAAAAAAAAAAAAAAAAAAAAAAAAAAAAAAAAAAAAAAAAAAAAAAAAAAAAAAAAAAAAAAAAAAAAAACTATGCCTCTGGCGGTCAAAATATTTATTTTTAAATGCAACGAAAATCAGTATATGTCTAGTAGCTAAATGATAGCTTAAGACAAGAAACAGAGTAAATGTGTTTTTTTAACACAGTAAGAGTGTTTTCTTTTTTGTGTTGTTGTTTCTTTAAAAACTTTTTATATTCTGGCCGATGTGATTAAGAATTATTTTATCAGCAAGAAGCTCAGAGCGTAAAAATGTTGTAATTCCATAAATTTTCTGAGTAATTGCCAGATTTTCTTGCTCATCGTCCATTGTGTTGTATTCATAATCTGTGTGTTTTATTCACAAACAAAAGTGAAAACTGACCATTAGGATCTTTATTTTTAAGACAAATTAACTCGCCAAGTTAATATTTGAACCCAGATCCTCCCGGTTTACGCTAGAGACCATTTCCTAAATTACACTACCATGTTAGATCAAACAAGAGAATAATTAAATATGCTAAATAGTAAATAAATATTATTATGTTTATTTTTAACGTTGTTACTCTAACAAATCATTTTACTGAAGTAGAGTAGTACTGAGGTTGTCGCAGTTCTATCATAATAGTTAATAAAACTACACTTTTAATGCCAACGTTTCGGCAAATTTGCAAAAACATTTTATTCTGGAACGCCAAATCGAAATGATTATGTTATGATATAGATTTGGACAATTCTTCCGATTACAGGAATATATACCTAACCTCCAAAAAAAACTAATGTTGAAAAAAAGAGGCCAAGTTTCAATCCCCTCCCTAAAAAACACTTTGCCTATTAAAGTAATGATATCATAGTATTGGGCCACGTTTTAGGCCCTTAATACCTCCTCAAGAACCTAATAATATCCTCTTACTTATTTGTGCATTTCAAACTTGGCCAGTTTTCGTTAAATGATGGCCACTATGACGATCGGCTTTATTATTAAAATTTCCGGAATTTAAAGATTCAGGCCCTAAGTGTAACAAGACTGGAAATACCATAACCGTGGCTTCACCTTTATTTTTTTTTTCGGCGAGAAAACTAAGTGCTGGACCGAAATGTAGGCGAATATTTCAAATTAGACGGTTTTAGAAAACACGAGGAACAAAAGTGGTCATATATCTTGCGCATTGGTGCCTAATAATTCTAATTCAATATTTAAGAAAGCCTATCGTTTAAACACTAACAGAATGTCATCGAAGTAGCACCTGACCGAGGACATACATTATAAGGACTAAAACCAAATGAAAACAAACCACACCGTAAGGCCAGACCCTGCCCACACGGCTGCCCTTGGCCCAGAGACGTGCCGGCAGTCCGTTACAGGTCGTTGCCTCCACACAATAGCCGGCTCACACCTCTAATGACACCTTCAAGCAACTTCCTCACTTATGAAACATCTAAAGGCGATTCGGTTCTCACTAACAAATGCGAAAGTGACGCAATCAGCTAGTAAGATCGACTAAATTAGAGAAAATGCAATGATAAAGCTTCCGAGGATAACCAACAACCAAGTGTAATAATAACACGTAAACCAAGCGTGGCCGTGGGGCCTAAACATCTCCATACCTATGTGAAAACTTAGCATCATAGGACTCGTAATATTCAAATTCAAGGGATCCTAAGGTGACAATCCATATTACAAATAAAGTGAAACAAATTCGACTTTATTTTTATTATGGATGGAAATTTGTTTCAAATCGTTACCTACAATCACGCAAATCAAATATTGTATAATTGTGCTAATCGAAGGAAAGCATTAATTCCTAAAAACATTAAATATCTGTGGGGTGACCGAAATCCATACATAAACAGAACAATATTCAACGAACTAATAAGCCAATTTCTAAATACCTTATTAGAATCTGATCTAAATGGAATAGAATATAGCTCATTCAATAGATTCTATAATAATATAAAACCTACTCACATAACAAGAGCATCCGATATCTACAGTAAAATATAACATTTAACAAGATACAAACCCTAGCTCAATTAAGACTCAGTTCAAGCAACAGAATAATCCTTTACTATAAAAACAAACACCTTATTAATACTAATTCATTCTTCTCGTCATGCAATACACAAGAACAAGAACAGATATGTTTTGTTAGCCACATGTGCTCTCCTATAGGGAAGGCATATACATGTATATATATAGTTAAATAGATCACAGATAATCCTCCAAGAGTAGAAATGTTTACATCAGCTCTAGACAAGAATTTAGTCAACGCTGTATAAAAATATGTTGTAAATGTTTTAGAGCTCAGGACTTTTAAAACAGACTAGTATAAACATATGGCAGGAATATTACTAGGTTATTGCAAGTACTATATCATAGTTCTCTACCTTTAAATATCCTTAGATTTGTTTATTTATTTTTCTTTTTTATTGTACTAGATCAATAGATAGATGAATTTAATATCTATAAATCGTCTTTTCATATGATTTTTTGTTTGAAGTAGGTTATACTTTTGTATTAATAATAAGGCTGCAACTCCTGCACATAAGTTTAGAAACTTAAACAAAAAATAAATAATTTTTATTAAAAATAAAGTGCAAACCTGTACTTTTTTTCAAATACACGAATCTTCTTTCAGAATTTAAAACGAATGATATCAAAATAGATTTTTGACCCCTCGCAATACCATAAGCACTAGCCATTCTTCGTAAACGCCCTTAGCTCAGGAGGAAGCTCTTACAGTGAACCCATCCTAAAGTTGAAGCCAACCCAGGATTCGATAACATTTCTCTACTAGGTACTGAAATTCTATACAGTCGGACGAATTTAAATTAATCTTAATAGTTTTATTTCCTTTTTAACAATTCAGAGTGATTTAATTATAGGAGCTCCGAATGCAAAGGTCATTAGCACTTCAGTGATATTCCGAATTTCAAAACACAGAATAATAATTATCTATTTGTTAATCCAGTGTACCACTCATTTGTCAATTTGCATTGAACCAGGAATAACGTCCGTAAATATTCCAGAATTTCATGCCAACAACTTAATCTTCAGCCCACAGCGCTTTCAACGGTAGGATCCATCATTAGTGCCACAAAAACACAATAATAATTATTAAACATATACAACGAATAAACATAACAAAATCAGGGATGTAAAGAACTTTACAAATCCCTGCGGCAAAAGATGTATACTATTTAAAAGGCAAGAAAACAAACGATACAGAGAGAGGGAGGGACAGAAATTGATTTTTTGTTTGAGACGAAGTTCATCAAAAGCGGAAAAATTTTTGTAGACAGTAGAGCACAAATTTAAATGATTGTTTAAATTCGACATCTTTTCTACTCTTCCGGATTGCGTCAACGAGTCACTATCATAAGCGGGTTTTCTTCCCTATAGGTAGGGAGAAAACAAGCTATACTCCAAGGAAATTCGATTGATTCTATTGCATTGACATGAAAGGCTGAATCCAAGCAATTTTCATACATCTAAACATTCCAAGAAAACCTGAATCCAGCCCCTTCATGAGCATATCCTTAGTCGCGTGTCACAATTCCCCAGAGAGATTGTGTCGAAAAACCCTCCCCCGTTTGGTCATCCCTGCGGACGTGTGTATCGCCCCTTTGTTATATGCCGCGAAAACCGTAAAGGCCCCTTACGCAAGGATTCGTCCCTGGATGCCTGTTTTAGCGGAGGCATTGTACGTAAAAGTCGTAACATTACGCTTTCGTGCGTAGATGAAGGACCGGGGATGACAACGCGCAATCGTAAAATGTTATGTACCACTTGTCAAAATCTCTTCATGACGATGAACACTATTATCACTGCATGCCCAGCAGGTGTAGGACAACGAAACTGGAGAGTTTAAGGATAATTTTACACTGTAATTTTACACGGACAAGCATTGAAATACGTATGTAGAAAATTACGGCACGTATGGGCAAATTAATAATTTATTTCCAAGGTAAACTACCATTCCCAATTTACCGATTTTGCTTATATTCATAATACGTCTCTCTCTCATATATATATATATATATATATATATATATATATATAATAATAATAAATAAAGCCTTTATTGTAGATAAAAACAAAAACAAACTATGTACAAAATAATAATAATAATCAAATAACTCAATAATTCTTCTTCTTAAAGCTTTATATAATAAAAACATATAAAAAATCTACTGGGCCCATCTCTGGGCAAAGGCCTCTCCCAGGTTCCTCCATATGGTTCTGTCTTGTGCAGACCTCCACCAAAGCGTTCCACAAAACCTATCCATATCATCCCTCCATCTCTGGAATGGTCTTCCTCTTCTCCTTGTGCAGTCCAAAGGTAGCCAGACGGTAGTCCTTCTTGCCCATCTTCCCACTTCCATTCGTGCCAGATGTCCTGCCCATGTCCATTTCTGCTTAAGTGCCGCAACGATGACATCTTCCACGCCCGTCTTCCTACGGATTTCGGTATTTCGTATTTTTTGGCTCTTTCGGATTCCCATCATACTCCTTTCAATTGCATACTGGGTTACCCTAAGCCGATTCTTTATTCTTTTTGTCAATGTCCATATCTGCGAGCCATAAATCATGCATGGAAGGATGCAGGAGTTCATCACTCGGGCTTTTAGCTCTACACTCATACTGCTCTTAAAAATAAATTTAAGAGCCCAGTATTTCTTCCAACTCATGGCTGTTCGGCGGTTTATTTCTTTTAGATTTCCATCTTGAAAGGAAACTAGTTTTCCGAGGTAAACTGTACTATCAGCCCAATGTAGTTTGATCCCATCAAATATATATATATATAGCTAGTTTTGTTCCAAGAAAATAAATACTATGACGGCGATGAGGGCATTAATAAGTTGCTGTCTATTAGGGAGTTTCAGTTAAACACCCACTACTGATGGAAACACACACACACAAATATATTTTAACCCTCCAATGCCCAAGACTATTCTATTTATTTTTCTAATTTTTTTTTTTTTTTTTTTTTTTGCTTAAATGGGTTAATATGAAGTCAATTGGAGTAACTTTTAAGACATTTTTGTTACAAAACTGTCAATATGAAAAATAACGTATGGTCCCCTAGGGGGGACCTTGGGCACTGGTTTTACAAGTTTCAAAATCTGGTGTCTTTTAAAAATTCACTATATTTCATGAACAAATCATTATTTTACTGCAAGAAAATAATAATAAAATGCATAAGTACTCGATTAGTTATTTATGATAAATATTGGTTTTAGAAAAAATTATTTATTCTGTGAAAATCGAAATAACAATGCGAATAAAGCCCTATATTGCAGCACTCACTCATGAGTCTTGACTATTCTTACAATGTGATTTTCTTGAATAGTTTCGGTGTAGCCAGTGTTTAGTATATTTAATTCTTGAAAGAGGTCTATATTACTAAAAAAATTGTCCGCGTAAAGGCTGTAAGGCCCCAATCCTTGGGGTAACCGGGAAGAAAACTCAAGAACTACAGATCCACGCCGTAACTATTCTGGAAGTGTAGCCGCCCTAATAAGGCTCAAAAGTTGCAGGTAGCCTTGTCGAGGTTCACAAGACAAAATTTTATGACCATACCTTATGGGCTTGTCATGGGGAGATGCTGCTTACAGCTATTGCATTCATAGTAGTGGACCTTGCTTTCATTTATAGATTCCTGGGATGATCCAACAGCATCAACATTTTGTTAAAAAAAAAATTCTTACATCGAAATCAAAACATCCAATTGAAGATAAGTTACTGCAATTTCTGAATAATCTTTCTCCAGAATTTCCTTTCCCAGCTCTATTTAAAATTTACCTTCCTTTTGTGTAGTTACTCGAGATTTAGTGGACATATTTTTTTTTTCTTTGTTGACAGCGATATTTTTTTTCTTCTTTATTTATTTCGTTTAAAACATCTAATTATTATAATTGTTTTGATAAATTGACGTTACCGCATTTTTTCGTGAAGTATTGTCAATTATTTCAAATAATATTGGAAAGTAGATATTTTATTGGCACCAATAAACAAATCAGAATTGATGTAGTCCCAGTACCCAAGGTCCCCTAAGGGGGACCACAGAATTCAAAGGTAAATTCTGAACAGAGATTTAAACAAATTCTCTCAAACTTTAATTTATTTTATAAAAAAAAAAAAAAAAAAAAAATGTTCAGTAAATGATTTATACAGAAAGAAGTATAAAACATAACCATTTTTTAGCCATAACAATAGAAAATGCAATGAAGATTCTAACCGGTTGTTATTCTGATTGTTGCAGTAACTTCAGTCATCAATCAATGCCTTCTTTAACCAAAGAAGTAAAAATCCTAGACCCCAACTTCTTGGAAAACTTTTAAACTAATGTGAAAAAGTGGTCCCCTGTAGGGAACCTTGGGAACTGGAGGGTTAATTAAACGAATAATTCGTTAATCAAATATTGATAATTTGTATGTGAATATTACTATTCATGTTGACAAAAATATTAATTGACCAAGAAAGATGATTCAAATAATTACGGTATCTAATATAGAGGGAAGAAAATAATCTATACATCTTGACTTGAACGCGAAATCAGCTGACATTTTTGAAGACATTATGAAATGAGTTTAAGGTAGGCAGAGTTTGACATCACGCAAAATAAAACTTTCTAAATGTAATAGAAAAAATACGTCGCAATTGTTATTTAGAAAACCACGGATTTGTTTTGCAAAACACGATAACATTACATAATTTAGACATATTCGATATGTATCACAGGACAAATATCCTTAGTTGGCTATTTTCTGTAGCCTAAAAAAAGGCATGACTTAAATTAATGGGCTTGTGCGTACCTCTCTTTCTCTTATTTCTTATTATTCTCTCAAGAGCCCGATAGGACCAGAAAGAACAATTGTTGCTGTTTTGACAAGTTTTTTTCCACGGTCCCAAATCTATATATTATTTATAATTTTTTTTCGTGAAATTTCACGATTTGCTTTTTGGTTCTCCATCCAGGTTGAATTCGTTTGATGTGCCCTTAGAATTTTTTTTATATATCAGTGTACGTCAGTGCGTTCTTCCATTTCCTCATTACTTCGAAGCCCGAATGTTCGTTTTTCATTATTAATTGGTCCTATTATTTTTCTATAATTTTCCTTTCTCCTCTTTGAGTTTTATCGATGCCAGTTCTTCTATTGAGAACTAACGTCTCAGCTGCATAATGGCTTGGTTAGCGTGTTATAGTCTGAGTTTTGAATGCTTATAGATTAATAATAGCTTATTGACAATAATTTGTGTTAATCCGAAGGCTGTCAACATCTTTTTCTTCATTCGCGAATTTGTCTAAACCCGATGCTTGAATAATTTCTTAAAGGTACTTCAATTGATGAATCTTTTATTTTTTCCATATTCTGTATTTAAAGAATTTGGGCAGTTTTGGTCGTTTATCCAGATTTCTGTGACTACTTCTCCTGCAATATTTTGCAGGATCTTAATTTGTTTTTGCGCAGTGTCACGAGCTATAGTCTCAAGATCATCGCCGAAAGCGAAACAATCAACATAAATATTTATCAGTCTAACACGATAGATTAAACCACGTTATTTTCAATTTTGTATACGATTTTTGATTTATTTTTTTCAAAACACAGTTAAACAACAATAGGGGAGCCTCCCTGTCTAGCCCCAGATTCATTTCAAAAGTCTCTTTCTCTCATATACATAAAGTGAATGAGGATTGCCGAAGTATCCTATGAGAATAGATTCTACGCCATATAAACAACAAAAATATTACTTTAGAACAAGGTCCGATTCTCCAAGATTTTCAAGAAATGGCTAATTTTCTTATTTATTGAAGATCTTCAATTTCTTATTAAACAAGAATGTTAAATGTACAAATTTTGAATATACCATTGTAAAGAGCATTGAATTTAAGATACTTATATACATAAGCCTTTAACGGATAAAATTGAAAAGTCTAATTATATGTAATAAAACAGAACAATATGTTTAAATAGCTCAAAATCGGCGAGGGAATAAATTATATAAATAAGTAGGACTTATGAACATGAATAAATTTCTATTGGAAGAGCAACCTCAATAAATAAAATTTTAATAATGTGACAGAAGGAATACAAAGCCGCCGAACGTTGAAAATACTAATTAACTATGAAAAATATTTTAGAAAATTTAATAAAGTTATTAAGTTAAGGAATGCAGGCAATAGGATTCTCCTATATTGTTGTGTATGTTAAGGACAACGACGTATAATTACGTATTGTGTTATGGATGAACGGAACATTTGTGCTAAAGGGGTCAATGGATCGATGAGGTAAGGATCACACGCCATCTACCGACAATGTGTGTAATATTCTATGAATAATATGTGTACCAACTACAATATATGTAACAAAACCCTCAACATAAAACGTTTTGAGCCATCTAACAGAACAGCAATTACTGGTTCCATATATGTTGTGTAACGTCAATGAAGAGCTGTCACAAAATCAAATGTGTATTCATAGGAACATAAGCAATGAAGTAGAGGTGCACCACACTCATAAGAATAAGACTTATTCTACACTTTTTGACAAAACTATCTTAAAGGTATTAACCCATTCGAGACGGCCAATAACCATAATAATGATAATGTACAATTATAAGTTATTCTGAGTAAACTTCGAAATATAATTTTTACTTGAACTAATGAAATCTGTAGAGTACAAGAAAACAAAAAAAAATGTGCTCAATCCGCACCTCGCAATAACAATTTTCCGAAGAGCGAGCTGCACCGATGTGCAATGATCTAATTTATGCGAATTCACTTACGAATTAGTTGATTTCCTTAGTAAACATGTTTTTATTAAAAATGAAGAATATAAAGACCTGAAAGAATTTCGCTCCTGGGGACCGTTTTCGAAAAAAATCGTCGTCTCAAATGGTTAAAGGAAGCATGCATAGAAGACTAAGTTCAAGCGATTCGGACCTGTTTCCAATATTACAAGGCAGGAATACGAAAATGGCCTCTTTGTTTTGTTTTTTTTATTTTTGGCATAGTAGGGCGAACAATTTGGAAAATATGCACATGCACTTTCTGGTTCTGCATTTACTGTAAATCATATAGGCAACTACTGTAAAGATTAGAAGACTACCATTGATTGAATTTAAATAGTTACTGAACTAAATAATAATTTCACTGATTCAGAGTGGTGAAGTTGTTCGTTTAGTTAGGGGTCTTGAAACGTTCTTTCCAAAGTCCCAAGTAAAAATCTAACATCAAGAAGCAAAAATGAACAAGAATGATCTATAGGCGGCAGCCGCAAAATAAATATTGCGCACCAGTGAAACAGCCATAAATCGTCTTGGTGCCCTTCAATCGTGGTTATTGTCAAATCATCAATGTCGACAGTGAGGAATGCCAACGATAAAGCTACCTACTAAGATGAATTATCTCCAATAAAGATTATCCTTCGTCACGTAGTTCCAATGACATCTTCCTCAATAAAGATATGGTCCGTCCAAACTACAATCGATTTACTGGAAAATAATTATCTGAGGACGATTTATCGATGACAAATTACTAGTGTAGGTGGCAAGGTCATTAAGGTAACTCTTGCAATTAACCACAAACCGGATGATCAAACCTTTACCAAATGATGGATTCAACAAAATGGAACATAGTAAACTCTTAGTAAACAATACTATTCATAAATGACATATAATATTAATGAATAAAGAGGTGGCGATTTATAACAAGTTATTAGCCTAAGTTCATGTCCACAACATCAGTGGGCCAAAATATATTTTCGCATTTTTTTCTTTAAATTACGGAATATATTACGGAACGAAAATGACCCCCCTTTTAAATGTTTATATAAATATATGTATATATATTATTTCTTTTGTCCGGCATGTTTCCTGCTTATTGTACACTTCTTCAGGAACTTTCCTACAAAAAATTATTCTTTTTGTAAATTTCGAAAAATTTCCGTATATTATCGATTCTTTTAGTTGTTTTAATTTTATCGATTATTTGTAAGTTTTCAAAGGGTTTAACCTATAATTCTATGACAAATTAATACCTTTTATGATAAAACTGAAGTTTCAGGTCCTCCAAACCAATTTCTTTAACACTTTTCACAACAATGTATTTTGATGCACTAAACACGAATACGTTAAAAAAAACCTTCGCATTTAACTAGGAAAGAAGTTATTAAGCACTAAAGTTCACTGTTATGCAGGTTATGAGAGCTAATGTAAACAACTAAATTTGTCAACATGCGCATGCGCGGGTATGGAAAAGTTCGTAATAAAGAAGTTTAATTGAAATTTACCATCAATTATTTAAATTCTTCAGCAGTTATTTATTCACAATCATTTTTTTAAATAATGAAATATTCTTCACATTTCTTGTTTCGTTCATGAAAAGTATTATATATCAGAAATCCCTAATAATTAGCTAATTGTCAACATACTCTTATTTTGTAAAAAAAAGAATAGGTATCAAGTTGCACGAATTTATTATTCTTGTCCACAATAGAGAAGAATTACTCAAATTTTTATTTGAAAATAAAATTTTGAGTAATTCTCTCAATTGCGGTAAATGTGGGGAGAATTTTAAATTTTTTGCGAGTTGGATTGACTGGGGTTTCGTTATCTTCTTGAGCGAGCGTAGCGAGCGGAAACGCATAGCACGTAAGCCCTTAAGCGACAGGTGACGACGGGTGAGGATGCCCTTAAAATTAACAATATTTTTGAATAAATGGTTTGTGAACATTTCAAATGAGAGTTCTCTGTTTCCCAATGTTACATATCTGCGCATGCGCGTGTTTACAAATACGCTGTTGATGCCTAGTTTTATAACCTTCCTAACAGTGAACTTCAGTGCTTAATAACTTATTTCCTAGTTAAATGGGAAGGTTTTTTTAACGTACGTATTCGTGTTTAGTGCATCAAAATACATTGTTGTGAAAAGTGTTAAAGAAATCGGTTTAGGGGACGTGAAACTTCAGTTTTACCTATTTTATTCCGCGGGCTAATACAATGAATATGGACAACGCCAATTTGCTGTTTAGAATCGATGGTTTCGTGGTTAAAACTCGATTTCCAGACATATTCTCATCATAACTGATCAGAAAGATAGAAGCGGAAAACCAACAAAACCAGGCAAATGTAAGTACATCATTTCTTGAAATTGCTTTAAATAATTAAATCAGCTGGTTAAAATAAATCTAAAAGAGAAAAATTTTATATATTTATTTTAATGATTGCCTTAATGAGGAATGTGGTCGGTTTATGCACCTTGCCTTACGAGAAGGAATTGTTTTCCAATATTCTATTGAAAAGTGGGTGTAAAACCCCTCAGATAATATTTGTAGCTTAATATTGCTCTTGAACTAAATTTGTTATTTTGACTTCTTAAGTAAACGATTATTTAGATGACAAGATCGGTTTTATTCGGCAACCCCCTCATTTCTTCAGCTACTATAATTTCAATCTTTCTGTAAGCACAATGACATAGATTTACATTGTGAGTAACATTGTGCAACATTTCATGCAACCTTTAGCTGTGCAAATCAACCTTTGTGGAGTGCAGGTGAATAATTGAGAATAGCTATTGCAAGCATTGGTCACTTCGTGGGAAAACATCTCTGCAACTGTATGCATTAAATGGGATTGTGTGATTTTTTTTTAAATATATTTTCCCTTTGTGCAATCCATTATAATTCTAGACTCTGGAAATAAATCGGTCGTTTGGCTGCATGTAATGCACGAAAAAAAGTACTTTAGAAATTCTAGTACAAACTACAAATTTTCTACTAATTTAACGCGCCATTGGGTCGAAGTCATAATATTTTCGTGGTAGGCGGAAGGTCAATTAATAAAAACTTCACTATACAGTATCACCAACTTTATCCCGTCCCTTTGGACTTGGGGACGGAATAAAGTTGGTGATACTGTATAGTGAAGTTTTTATTAATTGACCTTCCGCCTACCACGAAAATAAGAAGATTGGAAAAAAGTCCGTCTCGCAGGACTGCATCATCTTAGCGCGGTTCCGTTCATATCCCTAGTCTAATTTGGAAAGATTAAAATAGAAGCAGTTATTATTTTGGTTCCACCAGTCTTTTTTTTAAATTAATTATTATAATGGCGTGTCAACCCTTAAGGTCACTAACGCCATTCCTGTGAGTAGTAAAGTCTTGAAAGGTCATGATTTACAATCTTACCTGGAAGGGTCTGCTACACTAGAAACGAACCCGCTAGTGACAAGGTCTTGGAATCTTGGAAATCCATATCTCTAACATTAAATTGTTTTTCCTATTTTTCTTAACTTGTTTTATTTTCAAATACATTATCCAACAATAAGCAATTAAAAAATAACAAGGAATAAAAAACAAACAAAAAGAACAGTTCGAATAAGCGAAATTAATTACTTTAAAGTTTTAAGCTCTTATTTCTCTGATTGACATCGCCTAATCAAAACTTTCATTAGAACCTTTTTTGTAGAGCATTTAATAAGCTTTCTAATGGTATTCTTCTGTTTAACAACAACAAGATTCTCAACCTTTTTCGAGATATTAAGGAAAGTATACAAAGTTACCAAAACTTTTTATGTCTGTTAATAAAATATTATATTCTAACCCTTCCTAAACTCCAAACGTAACAAAAATTTCAACATATTAGTTTTAATGAAAGTAAAACATGCAGAAAATGTTTCAACTGAATCCCATGATTCTAAGTACCCAAACCAAAAACGGTATTCAAAAACTATCTTTCCAATTTTCTCGAAAACGGTTAAAGCTATCGCCTTGAAAATGGTTTCATTCGTTTTCCTAGCCCAAGAAGCCTATAAAACGAGTACTTACAAGCTTATGAACTCAAAAACGTAAGCGTTACGATTTTTTTTGCGCGAATTTCGCCCCAAACGCCATCTTCCAGTGGGCGGATTCTGCTGGTTAACGAACTTGACCTTTTAAATTGGACGACGGATTTTTGTACCAAATTTCATCACAATCGGACCATTAGGGAAGCCAGAAATGAGCGAACAGACAAATATATATATATATATATATATATATATATATATATAAATATATACATATATATATATATATATATATATATATATATATATATATATATATATATATACAAATTTCAACCACCGTTATTTTCGGTCTCTAGGGGTTCTGAAACGCGAAATTTTCTAGTCGGCACTTTCGGATTGTTTCATTGTATCAACCTTATAAGCGGGGTTCCTCCCTATGGGGGAGGGAGGAACCGCGCTAAAAGGGTCAGTTGAAGAATAATGAAGTCATAATAGGCTTTACCCCTGAGGAGGAAGCGAGTCACGCCCTACGAACCAAACTGGCATATTATTCACTGACTCCTTCTTCAGGCATCTCCAAATTAGAATACAAATTTTCCAAATTAGAATATTAACAAGAAAATAACCAGGTCAATTATGTAGGCCTCTTACGCACTGTCGACTCTGATTTTCAGTAGTTTAAATAGGCGTTTACGCACTTGGTCGCCGGTTGCCCGGGCGACTCGTCGTGCTGTGGCGACACACAAGCTACCGCCGCTCGCTCTCAAAACCTGGCGCTAGTTGCCTACGTTTTGGTCACCAAGGGAGTCCCCGGCCACCAGTCGACAGTGCATAATAGCACTTTTAAAGACGCCCTTTCGGAGTTACAGCTCTATCTTTAGTGCATGTGTAACGCTATGCCATTTTGAAACTACAGCCGAAGCCTGACGATGACTGAAGATTCCTTGACATTGATTAGATGGTGGATTCCTGGTTGTTTTGGTTTTCCTATTTGTTAAAGTATAAGAAATCTTCATTTTTAATACAAAAGATCTTCAAATAGAAAAAAATGGAATAGAGAAAGTAAGCATCAGGAAATGGACTTCAAAGGAGGATTTCATAATGAAAACGTTTAGTGCCCCTGCGATTTAAAAAAAAAACGTTTGTTTTTATTCAAGAAAACGTAATTCTCAAGTAGGTTGAGAAAGAATCATGGGAAGTAGACCTTTCCTATGCCCACGAAGCAGCGTCGTTCTTAGCTGCGTTTAGTATTATTTTACGCATTAATAATAACTTTTCACAACCTTGTCCTCTACTATTTATACTCATCTAATACAAAAGTTATATAACCCGGAAGATGCATAATACATTCCTCAATGATAAACGTGTAGCTACAATATATTATTTATGGTTTTAGGACTTCCCAAAGGTATGTAGCAATTGAGGATGCACTCATGAAAGAATTTTTAAAAGATTTCTTCAAAACATCATCGATCCAACCTACTGGAAACTGAAAATGACCACCGTTTAAATGTATATATTGTGTCTGTGTTAACAAAATTACAGCCATAGTTTCTATGTTTTTTTCGCCAAACTTGATATAGCATTGATTGAACAAATTCATTAAACAGCCAAATCGGTACAGCCCGAAGGGGGGGGGGGGCTTACTCAGACCCAAATTACAACTTTGCACAAACCGGCCGCAATTGTTGGTATAATGCAACGGAACTTAGTGTACGTCATAAGTATCTTAAGAGAAAGATTAATTGTAAAAATAAATTAAATATGTGTATTAAGATATGCAGGTTTTCTCCGGAACCAAATTATTAATTTAGCCGGCCGGTCTTTTGGAACGAAACTCGCTATGTGTTGTAAAAAAAATCAAAATCTGTCCATTAAATTTAGGGGTTTACCCAGGGAAAAAGTAAATAAAAATTAATGAGTCTGATGTTCATTAAAAATATAAAAGACTATAAATATTCATGTCTTCAATTAATATAGGTTATATATTTCTGAGGAAAGTGAAAAGGAAGTGTTTAGTAAATTCAGCTCCTGCGTGACGCAATTTTTAGACGCTTAATGACCGAATATATATTGAAAACTATGTCAGAAATACCAGATTTTTATTTTATATAATTATTATTTGTATATTACCCAAGTATTTTTGTAATATATATTTATTACAAGCATTGTAGTACTCTGGTATTGACCGTGTTACCATCTTCTTTATGTTTTCGCTTGTATCTTTCTCATTAGTTACTTTGGGAATAACACTAGAAATCGATTTTTAACAACGAAACCATCGACTCTAAACAGATAATTTTCATTGTCCATATTCATTTTATTAGTCTGGACGAAGCCCTATCTCTGGAAGATCGTTGGTTATATGGGAGTTGTTCCTGAAGAGGCGGCACATGACGTGAGAGGTTTAGAGAACCTAATAACATTCTGTCAGCATGAAAAAAAAAAAACCCACTTCTCACCGCTGTGCCGAATAGGGCGTAGGATGCCGTAACAGAACGCGGGATTTCATTGTGCTTTGACGGGACTCGAACCATGAGGAGGATTTTTGAATCACATTCCGAAGAATTCTATCAGAATGGTTGTACCGTTCCGGAAGAAGAATGTCCGGCCGACATTCTGGTAATACGCTCCTCAAAAAGTAATATCAAAGAAGATTTGACATGTTAAAGATTTTTAACAGGAATTTTGTGAGGTATAAATTATTTCCACTCTCAAAGAAGATGTTATTCCCAGTAAATGAACTTGTACAGTGATACCATTCAACTTTAAATAGCAGTTCGAATCACATTTTAGAAAAATATACCATTCTTTTGTCTCGTCATATAAATCTAAATAACCAAAAATGGTTTGTTTTAATAATGCAATGATAATTTACATAATTATCATTAATTATAAGAAATATTTGCATTTATTTACAAGTGTTATATATATACATATATATATATATATATATATATATATATATATATATATATATATATATATATATATAAAACGGTTAAGAACAATTTATATCAATATTGAGGTTTGAGAACCGAGCTTTCTGCGAACTGAAGGAATCTTGTTTCTGAGGAAGCACTCATGAAACAATTTCGAGAACCGCTCTTCCAATAAAAACTCTGCAAGCTGCCGAATCTCACAAACGTAACTAAATATAATTGCCTTTTAACGGTACACTGAGAAATGAGATTATCTCTCAATTTCATAATTTAATTGGAAATAGAGGACGACAAAATAACTGATAAATAAAACGAATACCATGTTTATTTCTGTTATCTCAACATGGGCTTATATAAGGGGGGGGGGTTGCAGCTCCCCTCCCGAAATTTTGATTTAATCGGTAAAAATGTGTCATAAATACCTCAAAAATAAATTAAATTAGATCACTTATTTGAAAAAAAATATTTTTGTTTAGGAGTAACAGCGTTTTATTTGGCCAACTATGGCCCAGACACACACACACACACATATATATATATATATATATATATATATATATATATATATATATATATATATATATATATACATATATATATGTATATATATATATGTATATATATATGTATATATATATATATATATATATATATATATATATATATATGTATATATGTATATATATATATATACATATGTATATATATATATATACATATATATTATTAATACATGTATATATATATATATACATATATATTATTAATGTATATATGGAGGAGCAAGACCGGTGGAGAAAGAAGCCGAATTTCAGAAAACACATTTAATTCCCAGCGAAGCAGTTTAAAAGTAAGTAAATAAATATATATATATATATATATATATATATATATATATATATATATATATTCGATGTCGCTTCATTGGAGTCTTACAAGTGAATACCACCTGAAGTCGTTCACTGTTGACATTGTGTAACTTAGACTAATTATTGGTCTTTCACGCTAATTTTTGGGGATTAAGCATTTCCCCGGCGACGCAACAATCGTCTAAGAAGCAGCCATTACGTGATTCACTCTTCCTCAAACAGGCTAAATTTCACCGGATTGGTCCGAACTTCAATTACCTTAAAGTTATCTCATAATTACCTCTTTTAATTAGTTCTAGTGACGTGGATGACTCGGAAAACGGAGGGGAGATTTAGGCATTTAAAGGTTTATGTCATTTCTAGTCTAAAACTTGAGGAGTATCCTATAGTTCACAATGCTTCATTCGTTTCAAAATATAATAAAATTCTGACTCACAGGAACTGCGTCATCTTTGCGCGTTTCCATAACTTCTAACCCCTGGTGTCATTTGTAAAACTTAAAATAGAAACAGCATGTTTTGTCTTAATCTTTCTTAAAAAATGGAAGCATATTTAAAATTGTGAAATTACTCCATTTAAAGGCCGATTTTTCCGAAAAAGATCGCTCAATCAAAAATCACAAATGAATCTTATTTATAAGAAATTTAATAAGCTTTTGAATAGATTCTTTACATCTATTGCGAATTCCCAACCAGTTTCGAGATATACAGGAATTTATTCGAAAATTCCAAAGAAAACCCAGTTTTATCCAGACAACAAAGGCCAGATATGGCCTTGGAAATGGTTTCATTAGATTCCCCAAGTTCAATTACTTATAACACGTGTTGCAAGTAACGCAAGACGATTAATTTCGCGCGAATTAAATTTTATATTTTTTTTTCGAAAAAAAAATATTCCGATGGCCGGGTTCTGCTGGTTAATGGACTTTACCTTTGGAATCACAAAAAGTATTCTTGTGCCAAATTTCACTAAAATCCCTCCGTTTTTGAGCCAGCTAGAGGGCGAACAGAAAATATATTTATGAACGTACATACATACATACATACATACATACATATATATATATATATATATATATATATATATATATATATATATATTTGCACACATTCAGGGTGGTCCCGAAGGAAATCGGAAATCGCCATACTTAAGGGGAGTGTATGCCGACTAAAGTGTAGTTGAACGCCACCAAGGAGAAATTTTTACTTGTATTATTTCCCAAGATATGGACATTTCCATGTTTTTTGACTAAACGCTAGTTTTTGGCCATTTTTGTGCTCTTTGTCGTTCACACCATAGGAAAAATTTAATTTTGTTGACATTGCCAAATTCACAGCAGCCACCCAAACAAATAACTTATCAAACATTTTGGCTTTTGATGAGTTAATCATTGAAAGCCAAAATGTTTTGCTTATTAATTTTTTTTGTTTTAATCTTGTTGTTAACAAATTACCCATGGTAATGAAATAATGCAACTTTTCTGAGAGTCACATTTACCTAACAGTGGGACAATAAAAATAGAAACCCCATATTACTACACATGGTCTTATGGACCATGTAGCAAAATACTAATTTCAAGACTAAATAGAATTGCCTCATTAGATATAAGCTCATAGAGCAAAATGTAGCTTTTCACTTTTAAAAACTATTATGTGTAATGTATAAATAATAAGTTTTTAAACTTCTGTTTCAGGCCGTTATGTCGGGATGGGTACTCCTATTGGCATGTGGCCTTCTTGCAGCCAAAGCAGCCGAGGCCCAGTGCCCGTGGGATCATCAAGTGACTGAGCTGCAGTCGTCCTGCATCTGTGCCTACAACCTTCTGCAGCAGTTGTCAGTTCAATGTGACATGGTCGAGTATCCAACCCTTCTCAGGGCACTAGACAAATTCGGGAGGTCGACTTCGATAGACTTACTCTATGTAAATAACAGTACAATAAAAAGTCTTACTTCGGGAGCATTCAAACACTTGAAGTTGACGAACCTACAACTCTCGAGCTGTAAAATTAGATCTGTGGCTTCAGGAGCTTTTGACGGCCTACAAAGTTCGTTGAAGAACCTTTATTTACAAGACAACGAAATAGAAGAAATTCCGGTGGAAAGTATAAGGCTGTTAAGGAACCTAACTACACTAGACCTATCAAAAAATAAAATTACCAGAGTGCCAGACAATGCTTTTACAACTCTCACTAATCTTGCAACGCTTAAGCTTTCAGACAACAATCTGACAATAAGCAGGAACGCATTCAACGGATTGGCCAACTCTTTGAAGAATTTAAACTTGAAAGGCACTCGACAAAAGAAAGTACCCGATGCAGTACGAGGCTTGAAGACGCTAGCCTTTCTTGATCTAGCCCAAAATGGACTTCACGACCTTCCAGGACCTGGAGCAGCAGCAATTTTTGAGGGTTTACAGTCTCTCACAGCTCTAAACCTTGAAAGGAACGTAATACAGAGTGTTGGAGACGAAACGTTCCTCGCTATTAGTGACACATTGAGCTCCCTCAGTCTTCTAAACAATCTCCTCACTGTGTTTCCAACCGGATCTATCAAGGCACTCACAGAGCTCAGGGTAGGAAAACAAAATTTCATATTCAAAAATAAAAAATGATTTGTTGTTTGTTAAAAGAGGATCAGCCCTATTGCAGATGTTTTTGTTAAATTAACAAAATCCTATTCATCGAGGCTGATTAAAAAAAAAAAGGAATTTTTAAGTTTAAACACAATTCTAATTTTATAATTTAATAAATACTTGTTTTGATTCTACAATTTTGACAAAAATATATTACTTCAAGAGAAAAGCTATTGGCAGGATCCATGTTTAATGAGAATATTTAAATCAAGGATTCAACATAAATTGGTGCAATATGTTCCTCTGAATTTGCTGTAGAAATAACAAGCAAAAATTCCTAGGGAGGTGCACTTCCTATATAATGTGTTCGAACCTAAAAAAGTAAAAACTATTCAATGATTTTAAATTTAGGTTTTAGGGACATTTTACCAAAAAATATTATTTATTTTTTAGAAGACTTCAATAATTTTAAAAATTTATATTATTGTTTTATTCAAACATTTATTTCAAGCTCCTCTTGTTTTTAAAAAAGAAAAATTCAGGCTCTAAAAATTATGACTGCCACACAATTAGGATTAAATTAAATTCAGTCGGTTTTAAAAAATAAATTCAAGAGGAAGAGAGAAAAGGGAATAAAAGGATGGATTTTTATAGGTTATAACTTTTCCATGAATTTGTTATATATATAATTTTTTTTTTAATCTGAATTTAAATTCCTGCGTTTTAAACACTTATAAATCCTTGGAAAAGTTAAAAATATTAATAACATTGGGGGTCTCTCGTGGTCTAGTGGCTAGCGCCTCACATTCATAAGCACTCCCGCTGGATTCGATCCCCACCGGCGGCAGGAATTTTCTCATCCCAAATAAAAAGAATTAATAACATTGCCCGACCAGCTAGTTTTGTAGTCTTCCAAAATCAGTTTGTTAATACACATTAAATTATTTAAAAAATGATTTATCTAGTTGGGACGGAATAAAATGACCTCCTAATAAGTTTATTTTGAGAATAAGTATCTGCACATTTCCAACCTTTTGTGGTTAGGAATGGGATGATATTTTTACTGTTTCAAAAGAAAAGCAATTCCTCCGTAGCATGAACCAAACAACAGTCCTTGGTTCACAGCATTCATGCTATGATGCTCAGAGCGTAATAAGATAATGATAAGATGAAGGGCGACCATAATAAGATAATAGTTTAACTTCTTAGAAGAGATTAATACAGATAAATACTTTTTTTACTTAAACATTAGTGTTGGTTAACAAACCAACTAGCAGTTTAAGGAAATAATTTAATTAATAGCATTTTATTTCTTGTACAGGTATTAGATATTGGATTTAACCTCTTGACAGAGCTGCCAACAGATGCTTTTGTTGGTAACCCATCTCTTACCCTCCTAGCTCTAGACGGTAATCCACTGTCGACAGTACCAGCCGAAGCAGTGACCCACCTTAATACAACCTTAAGAGGTCTCAGTCTTGGAGGGAGATTTTTACACTGCGACTGTAGGTTGAAGTGGGTAGCCCAATGGATACGCAGAGGAGATCTTCAAGTAACATCGAGAGAGAGGAACCCCCAATTCTGTGGTTCCCCGCCCCGCTTCACTGAGAGAAATTTTTACAGCATTGAACCAGATGGTAAGTCATTCCCAAAATTATCTTAATTAAAACAAATTAAGGCATTCATCTGCTACAAAAGTGTATATTCAGTAGCAGATGTGACAGCCACTGCATTTCAGCCTTCTGATGTCCGGTCACATCTTTGAAGTTGATTGTGTATAGAGATGAGTAAAATATGTAAAAATTGATGAGTTCCAAATTCTTGTAATCATTCAATAGAAGTCGCGGTGGTCGTGAGTGTTAAGGTGTGAACATTCTGTGCCCAAGGCAATGGGGTCAATTCCCACAAGGGGTTGTGGCTTTTCTTTCAAAAAAAGAAAGGCATTAGCCCTGTCTTGGCTAGAAAAGGGTGGTAACCTGTAGAAAACCCGTCCCAAAAATCTGTGATATTTATAAGTGGACTTAAAATTTAAAAAAAAAATAATCATTCTATAATTTGGCATTGAAACAATAGAAGGACCTAAGTGTACTTTTTATAGGTATTTTGGTGTGGTAATTGAATGAAACAACTTCCAAGGCCGTGTCTTTAACCGTTTCTATGAAAAGTGGAAACAACTGGAATTTTTGTTTTGGTTTCACCAAAACGACCGATTGAATTAAAGATTGTTGGAAGGCATTTGCAAGCCAAACAAATTTCCCACGAAAACGGTTCAGACATACATTTCGATAGGGCCATCTCAGTTGAAGAAAAAAGGCATGAAATCTTAATGCTTAATCTTAAATCGTAATGCTAATGAACCTTTGCAGCAAATGTACCTATTAATAAATTAAAACAAAATAAAAGCATAATATATCATTGGCCTGAGTATTATACATTTGATTGAAAGTGCCATCCTGTGGTACATCAGAAAAAAATTCATTAGGTTCCATTGTAATCTAGAAATGAGGAACTTGCTAACACCATAGTTATGATTTTTCTCTTAATGTATTTTTTTAAATATTTACAGAATTAGAATGCACCCCTCCACCCAGTAAGCCAGGGATCGCAACACCTGTAGCAGAAGAAGAAGTTGTGTTGCAGGAGGAAGAAAATGTTCCACAACAGATTGGAGTGGGCGTGGCTTATGCGGAAGAAGTCCCAAGCTCCAGTACGGAGGGTTCATCATCGACAACCACAACAAGTAGTACTACAACAACGACTACAACACAAAGGACAACCACTACCACAACAGGGACGACCACGACTCCAAAACCAAGCACGGTTACCAAACCTACAACAAAACCTACGACAGCTAAACCCGAAACGACAACGGTTAGAAAAGGAAGCGTAGTTTTGTCTAGGAGTACGCCTTGGCCTCAACAGAGGCCGCCATTGGTCTTAGGTCACCATCCTCGGACTCCTCAAGAGGTTATAGTGAGGTCGGCACATAGGCAGGACAATTCCGTCATAATACAGTGGGATTCAGACACTGCAAACATCCTCGGATTCAGAGTTGTCTACAGGTTATTTGGAGACAAGAGCTTCAAACAAGGCCCACCACTTGAAGCTAGTGAAAGGGAGTTTAAAATAAAGAATGTCCCATCACAGGTAAGATAATTAAAATAATCTTAAAAATTTTATTATCTTATTAACCCTAGATAACAACCCTTCATGGTTTCAACGAATAGCGCTCGGGTTTGTAACTGTTCTGCAATGAGCAATCACTGTAGGTGCCTAACGTGCCAGGTATTCCACCACTAGTCTATTATCTAGTTTTGGGTATACTTGCAGGGTCAGGAGGACTCATAAATAATCATTTGTGTATGAGCATTTTATGGAATGCATCATGGAGTGGCGATTGATACGTAGCAGTTATATCACGCCCCAGGTTCATATTCCTAGTAAATTGCTTTTGCTTTGACGATAAAAACATCAGTATCCGCCGTCTTGAGAGTGTGTCAATATTATGTCCTTAATAATGCCCTACTATAAAATTCCAATAAAATTCCAAAAATGCTCCATGTAAATTAAATTTTTTTGCTACATAATAAGATTTTACAACTATGTTCGCCAAAACGACAAACAGGTTGCAAAATGTATACCTAACTGCAGGGGTGTCATCCAGGGTTAAAAACACACTGATAAGTTCTTCGATAAAACATATGTCTCCAAAGAGTGATGTTAATAGGTTGAAATATATGTATATGCATATACTGTACATTATTGGAAGTTCAATCATTTTGTTTTTATTTTCAGGAATGTATCATAGTATGTGTAATCTCACTGGAAGAGATAAACGTTACACCAGAGACTGTGCCATATAATCAGTGCAGAGAAGTCAGGACAGTGATGTCGTCAACGAATAACATGGATAAAATAACAATAGCTGCAAGTGCAGCGATTTGTGGAACTGTGGTAATCGCAGTTATAATATTTGTCGCAGCTAGCCGAAGGCGTTCTCGCAAGCTCCACACACTGGAGGGGCACTCCGGCAAGATGGGTCTTCCTGTTGGAGGACTTCCTGTAGCCTGCTGCCCCGCTTCCAGCCCAGGTCCTCTGTCATCTCTTGCAACCCTCAATGCATTCACCTCTCACAAAGACTGGGACCAAGTTTCCGTTTACAGCAACAGAAGTCTTAGTCGGCCTAACAGAATGTATCCCATGGAGCGACAAGGTACGTACCATGACAATGACCTCACTGATTTTCGGAGAAAACTTTATCTAAGTTTGCATAATGCTTAATTAGGACAATCATAATCATTTATTTATTATAATAATTTGTACGATTAGATTAAGTAACAAAGTCATAGAGATTATTTTTCAATCCAGTTAAAGTACATTTTTATTAAAATCCCAATGAAAAAAATGGTTTCCTTCATACCATTTTTTTATATCATTAGCTTCTTTCTTTAAAGCATTTATTTTAAACTAAAATTTTAACCTTTAAAAGAAACACTTTTTTTGAGAATTTTAAATAAAATGCCCAAGTAAATTTAATAACAAAAAAAAATAGCAGCAACAACAAGCCCAAAAACAATAACCATGAATAGAAACGCTTGATTGAAAAAGATTTAGGATCCACTAAATCCCGAGTGTAATTATCATAAGTTAAGGTTCATCAATAGGAAAAGAAAACAATTATAAAAACTGTAAATTCACACATTTGGTCACAAAAAATAAATTCAATTTTGAAGGACAATCCTACAGTAAACACTGAATTTTTATAGGGGAGAATCATAATCAGAATAAAATAAGAAATAAATAAAGCACGAAAAATAGTGAATTTTTTAATTAATTGGAAATAATACTGGAAATTTAAATGTTTATAAATAATATCATGGGCAGCTACATTTCAACAATAAATAAATTTGTCTTTCTACATTTGTCAATATTCATAAAAAAAATATCTTCAAACCATTTAACTTGAGACACTAAATTAATATAATTTAAAATTTAACTAGAATACCAAGCTCGTGATCATACCACAAACAAGCGAATCCTACAGTAAACACTGAATTTTTATAGGGGAGAATCATAATCAGAATAAAATAAGAAATAAATAAAGCACGAAAAATAGTGGATTTTTTAATTAATTGGAAATAATACTGGAAATTTAAATGTTTATAAATAATATCATGGGCAGCTACATTTCAACAATAAATAAATTTGTCTTTCTACATTTGTCAATATTCATAAAAAAAATATCTTCAAACCATTTAACTTGAGACACTAAATTAATATAATTTAAAATTTAACTAGAATACCAAGCTCGTGATCATACCACAAACAAGCGTACAGTTAAGCTTCAAATTTAAATTTATTTAAGGAAAAAAATGCCCCAGACAAAAAAAAAATACATTTGAATGGATTTTTTTGAATTAAAAAAATAAGTAGGCCCATTCAAAAAAGGGCGGATTAATTGGTTTAAATATATTCCTTTAATTGTCGAGTAGTTGCCTGAACTTTTATTATATAACTAAGTCTAACTTACAGGTAAAACCTTACTGTCAACTTTACTGACTTGCATAAGAAGCGAAGCACTGATGTAAAAAAAAAGTGTGAAATTGGAATTTTACTTTTGTGCAATACTGTCATTGATTTGGACCCATAACTCTCAAGCATTCACATTATTGGTCCTTCATGAGTTCAGTAAAAAAAACTTATATCATATTTTTGTTTGTTATAAAATAAACAAAAATGTTATTATTGAAATAAATAAGTCAAAAACGCTGTTATTTTTGTACATTTTATAAAAAAAAAATGTCAAAAAAGGGACAAATAAAATCATGTACCATAGTGAAATGTTCGCTTTAGCTTTAGCATAAGGTAGTTGTAGTGAGTTTCACAAATGCATACACAGGCTCAATACAATTATAACGGTCTCAGTAAAAAGGTGAATAGATATTTTAGTATATTAATATCATAAGTTGATTAAATATTCCAATTTACTATATATTGTGTAGTTTTGGCAATAGATCAAATAAATATTCTTCAGTTTTAAATAAATATAAATATCAGCTGTTTTAATTCTATTATTATTATTATTCCATATTGGCTTAATTAGTATGCTACCTGGATTGGAAATAAGAAAACTTTCTCGGAGGACTTCACATTTGGTCAAGTTATTGTAAAACTTTTATTTTTTTAATTCATTGTTGACCAATATTGAAGTTTTTTTTTTTTTTTTTTTGTGTTGCATCTAGGCCATTAGAGCCTAGCTATCTATAGATTTCCACCCTTTCTTAACAACTATTGTGAACTTTTTTCAAAACGCCCATAGATGAAACAACTCAACCTGCTGCAGGCGGTTCCTGCATTCCAACCTGCATCTTGCTAGGTAAAAATCGTATGCACTATCCACCCTACCGTGGGGAGATCCCAGTATGTGATATATACAGATTTTTAAAGAAAATAACTAATTTTCAGGATGTATGAAATTCTAATTACAGATATGCCCCTAAGAAGTGTAAGTGAACACATAAACATGTCAGGCGAATAAAGGAGATTGAAATGAAAATGGAGATTTATTTGAGCTCTCGCCAAAACTACACAATATATAATAAATTAATATATTTGAAGTTTGAACAGTTTTATTCAGTACACAACACTAATTCCAGACATTACTCATTAAAATGGCATTCTATTTATGCCAAATATCATTTATAAAAGAAGAGATGCAAACTTGTAGTATTTTTAAGAATACATCAATAATTTAAAAAACTGAAACACAAAATGTTTATTGATTTGATCTGCATATAATACAACTAAATAAATACATAGTGAAGTATTTTTTTAAGCAAAATAATTTTACTTGTGATTAATTGTTTAAAATGATTAATTCAAATTCAAATTAAAGTTGACTAGCTTTTCACTATTGCCAAAGTTCAATGGAGCCTTTTTCACTCATTATTCTTGAATTTGATTATTGTTTTAAAACTTTTCCGATAATTAACCTACATGATTTTGTCTTTTTGATAGTCTTTAAGCAGTAAAATTGCATTTAATTACCTTACATATCATGAAGAGAAATATATTTATTCGAATTTGAAGAAATGTAATAAAAAAAAAAAAAAAAAAAAAAAAAAGAGTATACTAAGTTAGTATTGGGCCAAAGGGTTTGGGTCCTCTGGTGTAGCCTGTGAACAAACTGAATGGGTTTCCATTCAAAAGTAGCATGTTTGGATAATACCTTCAGGTACCCAATTTGTAAATATTGTTCATTTTTATTATATTATTATATCTTTAGAACATAAATTTGTAAATATGATTGTATTTTCAGAAATCCTCTAGCTTTCTTAATTTATATAAATATTATTTGCATAGAATTCGCATGTCAAGTTTTCCTTTCTTTTCTGTTTGTGTTTTCTTCTTTTAACCAAAGCATGTAATTAAATGTACAAATTGTGTTATCTTTATTATAATCTTTCTTTTTACGATTGGGTTTCTTTTATGCCCTCAACTTCCTAATTTTTTAATGTAAGTGCTTTTTGTTTTCTCTTAAGAATAAATAAAAACTAAGCGACTAAAACACTTTTTTCCAATTAACTCTTTCATCTTTTAGCTAACTATTTAACAACCAAATCCAAAAACTCTTTTAAATAACTAATGTAAATTAACAATATCAGTGGTTCCTAAGTCTTTCAGTCTATGCGTAAATAAATGTAATATTTGAGAGAAATTAAATGACTTTCTAAGAAAGGAAACGCTATATTTTTCCTTCAGTAATAGGTTCAAATATTAAATCGATAATTATATATCAGCTCAGATTTATAACAGTAATACTACCTTACATTTTTACTATTTCTATTTTAAGTCTACAAAAGGAAATTAAATTCTATTATAAACATTAAAAAAGAAATTTTATTCTCAAATCTCTATTTTTTTAGAAAAATCAATTTGCCAGACTGAGATTTGAGCCCAATGTCTTCCATTTTATGCACAGCAATTACACAATGTATGTAATCATTGAAATTACAGCAATCTCTTGTTTTGTGCTTGTGATCGGCAACATACTCGAGCATAAAATAAACTCAAAAGTCCGACTCGCAGGAACTGCATCATCTTTGCGCGGTTCCGTTCTTATATCTAGACTCATTTAAAATGATTAAAATAGAAGCTGTTATTATTTTGGGTCCACATTTCTAGAAAGCATGAAGATTAGATAGTTAGCCGTCGAGGTGATAAGTAAAGATGGAATGGTTGGGATTCGGCTAAAGAAACCTCAATACGATTTTTGTTAAAAAATCTATATTTAGGACGTTTTGGTTACTCATTGGTAGCCTTGTTCAGCAATGAAAGTGCCGGGAGGCAGAGGAGGACCAAAGTTGACAGTTCCATCTTTACTTTCAAGAAAGGTCTTATTTACGATCTTACCTGCATGGGTTCCCGCCCTAGGAAGGACCCCGCTAGGCATTTGAAAAACTATGTCTTGGAAATCCATATCTCTAAGATTAAATTGTTTTTCTTATTTTTCTTAACCTTATTTATTATCAAATACATTATCCAACTATAAGCAGTCAAAAAATAACAAGGAATAAAAACAGACAAAAAGAACAGTTCGAATCAGCGAAATCAATTACTTTAAAGTTTTAAGCACTTATTTCTCCGATTGACATCGTCTAATCAAAACTTTTATCAGAACCTTTTTTGTAGAGCATTTCGTAAGCTTTCTAATGGTATTCTTCCGTTTACCAAGATTTTCAACCTTTTTCGAGATATTAAGGAAAGTATACAAAGTTCCCAAAACTTTTCATGTCTGTTAATAAAATATTTTATTCTAACCCTTCCTTAACTCTAAACGTAACATAACTTTCAACATATTAGTTTTAATGAAAGTAGAACATGCAGATAATGTTTCAACTGAATCCCGTGATTCTAAGTACCCAAACCAAAAACGGTATTCAAAAACTATTGTTCCAATTTTCTCGAAAACGGTTAAAGCTATCGCCTTGAAAATGGTTTCATTCGTTTTCCTAGCCCAAGAAGCCTATAAAAAGAGTACTTACAAGCTTATGAACTCAAAAACGTAAGCGTTACGATTTTTTCTGCGCGAATTTCGCCCCAAACGCCATCTTCCAGTGGGCGGATTTTGCTGGTTAACGAACTTGACCTTTCAAATTGGACGACTGATTTTTTTACCAAATTTCATCAAAATCGGACCATCAGGGAAGCCAGAAATGAGCGAACAGACAAATATATATATATATATATATATATATATATATATATATATATATA
Organism: Gonocerus acuteangulatus; assembly: GCA_946811695.1. Classification (NCBI taxonomy): domain Eukaryota; kingdom Metazoa; phylum Arthropoda; class Insecta; order Hemiptera; family Coreidae; genus Gonocerus; species Gonocerus acuteangulatus. The sequence continues at coordinate 53,076,292 of OX328130.1, forward strand.
TATATATATATATATATATATATACATATATATATATATACAAATTTGAACCACCATTATTTTCGGTCTCTAGGGGTTCTGAAACGCGAAATTTTCTTGTCGGCACTTCCGGATTGTTTCATTGTATCAACCTTATAAGCGGGGTTCCTCCCTATGGGGGAGGGAGGAACCGCGCTAAAAAGAGATTCTGGGTTCAAATCCCAAATTGGCAAGTTGATTTTTCTAAAAAATAAAGATTCGAAAATTGAGTCACTGATGGCCATTCTTTCCATTATTCAGTAGTTTAATAAAATTGTTTTAAATAATTGACTCAATTAGTCCTGAAAAAATATATTTCTGAAATATGCCCTCTTCCTGAATTTTCAGAAATATTAACCAAGTTTTTAAAATTATTCAATTCAAATGAGGTACGCAATATGTTAAGTATTCATCTTTGAAAATTACAATCTCTAACTTTATACTTTATAAACAATTCCATGAATAGCATCAGGAACAGCAGGTTTTCTCGCTCTACTAAACTGATCCAGTAGTTACATTCCAAAAAGATTTCAAGGTGAAATTTGAAGAAAAACATTTAGAAAGAAGCAATTGAATAATTGATAAACAAGTAACGACCCCAGTTTATATGACAAACTACACTTAAAACTTTTAGGGGAAAAAATAATAAACGTCTAGGATGGAGATAAATATAATACATTTGAAAGCTAGATATTGACACAGAGATAGTGGTTATTCCTGCATAAGAAATAATGAACCTCTGTAAATTCAACAAAAATAAGGACAACAATAAACAGCACAATATTTATATTGATACAAAATATTAATTTATCTATGTTTTTAAAAACATTTCGGAAGTCCTTGTGATCGTATTCAGGCGGTTAATGAACTTAACACTTTTTGTTTTAAATAATGTACTTTAGTGTCAAAATTGGCCCCCATTTTTGTACGTGCTAGAGAGCCAACAAACAGATAGATATATATATATATATATATATATATATATATATATATATATATATATATATATATATATACAAATTAGAATGATTTTTTTTTCATAATCTACGTCATGTAAAACCACACCTTGGTCATGAAACGTTAACATCACTCATCAGCACTTCCGGATTTCGCCATCGGATTGATGTCAAAGTGGGTTTTGCTCGTTATTGGGAGGGACGAAAAATTTTAAAATTACTAAGAGATTTGTGGGAGGTGTACGAGAAATTAGAAAGCAAACCTAATCATTGGAAAAGAATGAGTGAAAGACATTCATATTTTCCTCATTCAAAGAAACATAATTAATATAAGCAATCAGGGGCTAAGAAAACATCAATAGGATTTTTGTAAAAATCTGTATTAAGAACGTTTCGGCTACTCTTTGGTAGCCATCGTCAGCTAAAAGACAAAAGCCGAAACGTCCTTAATACAGATTTTTACAAAAATCCTGTTGATGTTTTCTTAGCCGAATCCCAACTATTCCCTGATTGCTTATCACCTCAACGGCTAACTATCTATACCTCATTATAATTAACATAGAAAAGAAATATACTAAACCAAAGGGCTTGGGAAGACTAATCACTGGGTAAAATTTTAATTACTACCTTATTTATAGTTCAGTTCGGTAATCTATCTTTTATGTAGTTTTCTTCTTACTTCTCTATTGTTGGTTTTTTTAATTTTCTCGCTGAGTACGTTCAATCTATGTTTGTGCGACTTTGCTCACCATTTGTGGTTTGAAATTTTGATAAATATTTTTCTATGTTCGGAGGGATTTCATCAGATCCCTAAGCCCCTCTTCTCCTACTGGTTATATATTATGATGAGCTAAGCAAAAATGTTTGAAATCTATTGGAATACAGAAGAAAATTTATCAAAATTACGCCGCCATGGCAGAAGTCACACAAACATGGACAATCTCATTTCTTATTTCAATATTCTTATGGTTAACTTAAAAATAAAATTAAATATAAAGGGAGATTTTATGACATGAATTATAAATTTGTGGTTTCAATTTATGATTGATTTATTTAATCAACAAGGCCCCAAATAATGCTATAAATTTTAAGTTGGAGTCATTTAAAAAAAAAAATGGATCCAGTATAAAACTGTGTCAAACTAAATTATTATTATCAATTTCCTCAAAGATCTTAAACTAATTTAACCCTAATTACTGCTCGGGTTTACAATTTTTATTAATGCGAAATATTTCATGTCAGAAAATTCTAAGTTTTCATCAACGAATTTTAACTAAATTCTTTGGGATAGGATCAATGACGAGGGGATGTATTGGTAACGATATGAGATACAATGGGAAAAACACTAAACCAAGATCTGTAGCCGACGGTCAATCGCAACACAGTTTTTCCAATAACTCAGGACAATACTTAAACAGTAACGCATTTTCATCGGGCCTCGTCAGTTCAAGACCAGGTAAACTAAAGTATTTATTTAATTTAATGAAAGTTGACTTGTTGGCATGAAGATTTCAAAATATTACTAAGATAAATTACAAATGTAACAAAGAAATCCTAATGTATGTACTCCTTAAAATATACGTTAGATTTTCAGAGTTCAAAGGAAAATTAATTTTAAATCACCAGCTTTTAGCCATTTGCTTTCACGCAAGTAGAGTGCAACTCAGTAGCATGCAAACTTTTTTTTTAGATTTATATATGTTTCAGAATTTGCATCTCTTCAATGTTGACACATTAATATTTCTTTTTGCTTCTTAAATCAAACCTGCATTCACTGCTTAGAACACTATATTCTCACAATTTTTCTCTGCATACATGCATTCCAAAATTAAATTATAGATAATAGCAAGAACTTCATGATACATGTTCAGCTCATGTACCCTACAACAACATGCTACTTTTGATAATCCGCTACATCTGTTTTTTAACAAATAAATTCTAAGTTTTGAAAAACAGAGTAGAAAATTTACAGGCAGGATTGAAAAAAATTTCCGAAGTTGAGGATTATTATCTTTTTAAATTATAATAATTATTTTAGATAGTACTGATGAAATCAGGATTGATTTTCAATGGCAATGATGTTATACAAAAAGTGTATAAAATAAAATGTATTAGAATATTAATTTTGAAAATAATAGAATAATTTTTAAGATAATTCAATTTCAAGATCGTAATTTGGAAAATAAGAAGAATAGGCATAGCTGAATTTTATCCAAAAGTTTTACTTTATTTATAGTTTTTCAAAATTTACGTTAACTACCAAGCATTGGGCTTGCTAATGGCCGACCTTTCTAAACACCCAAGGTGAAGAAGGGAGCTCTTTAGCGAGAATATCGCTGAAAGCTGCCAACCTCCCCCAGAGTGGATTTGAAGTAGCGGATTTCAGAATGCATTAGTCTAATCTGGACAATAGTTCAACTCTCCTTTTTCAGTTAATATTCAATCATTCTTCTTTCTCTTCTTCCTCGGCACTACATCCCAGTAGTTATACATAACCTACAGAATCAGTCAGTTGTCAAAGTCTTGTGCTGCCACTTTCTAGTTCCAGACTCCAAGCAGAAACTAGCATTACTAGCTACTCCACGTTCCATTCTCAGACTGTGTTTGCAATGTCTGGTTCCACGTGGCTATTCCGAGAATATTTTTTGAGGCATGTCTTGGACTGGTATCCTGGCTAGGTGTTCATCATGCGGAGACATCCATATTTTATATATCTTACAATATCATTCTCCTCAAACAGGGTGGCCAACCCTTGATTTGTCCTGTCTGCAGTTTCCATGGCCAACAACAGATTCATTCATTTTGCATACGTAATTTGACCCACTTACAATGTCTTGCCCATTAAAAAAGCTTGTCTGGTTCTAAATGTCGACAACAGAAACAGATCTGTGTTCATTGATTCATCTTTTATGCCTTGTGTTTAAAAATAACTCTTTCACTTTGTTCCAACTTATTGTTCTGCTCATGTCAGATTGTGTTGCAACTTAAAGATTGCTCTTGTAGAGTATTAATCCTGAAAGCACTCTAAAACTAATTGAAATGTTGGAGGAAAAATGTCTTTCATCTGAATCCTTAGATCCGTAGGCAAAAATATAAATTAGTAAATTCATAAATGCAACAAGTCAACTTAAAATGCTTAAATGAATGGCAATTAGCATTTATTTTATGACGTTTATAATTTATTATTATCGCAGAACTGCGGCAATCTCGACAATCACTGGCAGTTTCTGAACGTCTCTCTCGAGTAAGCTACCCTACGGGCCGAAGGAGGTCAAGAGGAAGAGAGCAAGGCAGACCTGGTTCTCGCTATTCAACGGCTGGATCGACTCATACACTCAACTACTGTGGAGATACATCGGATAACTGGACAGATCATGATATGGACATCTATATGGCTCGAAATCCTACTGCTAGGGGTGGACTGGTCCCACTATAGTCAAAATAGACAATTATTAGTTACTAATTCAGGGAAAAAAACTGTGAGCCTGTTGAAATATTGAGTGACACATAAACATTGAAACTGATGTCTGTAGAAAACCATGAATGAATAGTCATGGTTATGAATATCACTCATAATGAAGTCAGCATTCAGTGAACAAAAAAATAATATTGTGCATTACTCAATATTTCAATGACGGGGGCTCAGAAAGTCCATTTAAATGACTTACAACCTTTTTACAGAAGAAGGTTGTTTACCCTGTATGAGTCTGCGGCAAACAGTTAACATCAAATAGCCGTGTAGATACAAAATGATTGGAAGAAAAACTGTCAATGTTGTTCATGATTTCACCGAATTAATTAATAACGAAAATTTTTGTGTCTCTAGGTTACCTCCATTTTCTAGCCAGGATATAGGTGATGAGTTTCCTTTTTGGAATGAAACGCCACCACCCCTAGTGGGAATCGAACACTCTACTCTAGGCATGAAGTGTTAATTCACAAGACTCATGACCATCGGTCCTTTACAATTTCAATTAATATATTATTTAAACAGGAAGAAGGTCATGCATATATAAAACTTGTCAACTTCTCAAAATATACTTTATTTATTGCTCTACATGTTTTGTATCTCTTGGCGCCTTTTCAGGAGTAAATTAATTATAAATAAATATATTTAGCCTTAGCTAAGGAAAAAATCCCAAAGGTAGGCCATACTAATAGAATAAAGCTAATATGGCTGTTCATCAGCTGTCTATAATCAATAATTTCTTGGCTTATATAGATTCCAGAGAAAGCTTTTTTCATTAAAAGTAAACTTATAATAAAATGAAAATGATTGATATCAATATTTCTAACTACCGTTTAGTATATTCAAAAAAATATTATTTAAATATTTTATCTCAGTTTTTTATTTACTGTTCCCCCCCTCATTTTTAATTCTATGTATAGTTTATTTTATTTTTATTCTTATGAAGATCTTTTCTTTATCCAGAAAGAACCTTCTTATGGCAGGTCTTCCTTAGCTAAGGCCAAATTTATTTATGTATAATTGAGTTGCTCCTGAAGAGGCGAAGGTACGTGAACTATGTAGAGCAATAAATAAAGCATATTAAGTGAAGTTGACAAGTTTTATATATACATGACCTTCCGCCTATTTAAATAATATATTTAAAGAAAAAAGGGGTCACAATTTTATGATAATTTCAAGTAATTTAATATATTTTGTGCAAGTAAATAAGCCAGTAAACTTCCAGAAATAATGTGGTTAATACAAAATAAAAATTCATATTAGCAACTTTTAAACAGTAAAGTATTGATTAAATTGCTTCTTTTTTTTTTTTTTTTTTTTTTTTTTTTTTTTTTTTTTTTAATCTTTGCATAATTTTACCAGAAGTGATATATAATCAGTTAGATATAGTAAAGTACAGCTTATAAATAAACAAAAAAAATTAGGAGGCTTTAGGACTTCCTTCTAATTTAAAGTTTGGCTCAACTAGAAAGATTTACTCGCCATGCTACTAAACGAGGGCTATTTGGTTAAGAACTCAGAGCCAAAAAATCAGAATCGTTGCATTGATTAACAGTCTGGCAAGTTGTTTTTTATAAATTAAAGACTACTTTCATATTAAAGTAGTAAAAATTACATTAAATTCATTGAAATCTATGTCAGAGATTAAGACAGTAGTTAAATAAATGTCAACACAATGTGTTATAACTTTTTAAGTATATGGTAATGAAAGGCCATAAATATTAAACATATGATATTTAACTGTAAATATACACTTGAGCATTGTAAATTTAGATTATTCAAGTACAATTGTTTTAATAAGTTTATGTTAAGCATTGTTGACATTATTCAACAATAAGACTTGACGAATGTTAGCCAAAATGAGTAGCTTGTAAACTGACTCCATTGCTCATTAAGTAAGAATATATATGATCTTCTGCTGAATGTAGTTAATTAAAAGTAAAGATAATTATATATTCCTGTTAGAAATGTAAATAATTTTGCACGAAAGAAAAGCTCTTCTTTCAAGATTTTATGTATATTTTGAATGTTTGATTATAAAAGACGTATTTATAAATAAAGTAAGAAATACCAAATGTAATTATTACTTTTATGTTTTACTTAATGGATTTTATATTGTATATTGTATAATAAAAATAAAAACAAATATTCATTTCTAATTGTTCCCCTCAACAGTTCATCAGCAGAGCACTAATATTTTCAGAGATTAAGACACTATCAGCAGTTGGTTGGTAATTTATCATTTATGGGAGTATGAGTGATCATATTTATTTATTTTTTTTAAATTTTAAGAAACTATAAATAATAACTTACCCTGGGATCTTGTTGCCAGAATTCCAACGGAATCTGACTTCTTGAGAGAACTCATGCCAGATGTGGGCTGCAGCCTTTGCACCGCCAAACATATGCAATGAGTGTGCCATTACTAAAGCTAATCTCCAAACGAGGCTGTCTCTAGAGCATGTCTTCATACGCTGTAAAAACAATTAAAATCTTTAAAAAAAAATAGCCACACTGTATATAAGCTGGAGTTAAGAAACTAAACTATATCTTTGAGAGGAGATCAGTCATTGGGATTACGAAGGTAGATATAGTAAGGGTTCGGTCTTGGTATCTTAATAAAATTAAATTTGTTATAAGAATGTGTTTTATTTTTGCCGGAATTTTAAAATTAAAACACATTTTCTTATAAAAAATGTAGTTTTATTAAGATACCAAGACCGAACCCTGACTAAAGTACCAGGTAACGCAAAAAGTCCTGTCGTTTTTTTTTGTAAATCCGATATTTACAAATGTCTTACTTAAATACCATAATGATAAATAAAGACCAACCTTGTCGGATTAGAAGATGCTTGTTTTGGTAGTAAACACAAATATTAGAGTCTTCTGGTATTGACAAACTGGTGTCACAAACTTTCTGGTGTCACAAACTTCTTTGCCGACGTTTCGCTGGTCATACTGCCAGCTTCCTCCGGGCTTAGTAGGAGAAACTTCTCAGATTCTCCAAACTAAGCCCTGAGGAAGCTGGCAGTATGACTAGCGAAACGTCGGCAAAGAAGTTTGTGACACGGTCAATACCAAAAGACTATAATATTTGTAATGACTCGGGCCATGGAAGCCTACGAGTTAAATTTAATCCAGTTGATGTACTGAGCTGGAATTTTTTTTTACAATGATCCTCTTGAAACGCAAATTCGCTTGATTTTGGGCTACGTGTTTAAATTAGGCCTAAAAGCCACCGAGGCTGCTTGTAAAATGCATCAGGTGTTTGGGGAGGATGCTCTCACAGATCGGAAGGCGCAATTCTGGTTAGCAAAATTTCGTAGAGGGGATGAATCACTCATGGGTGAATCTCGAAGTGGGAGGCCGGAAGTTGTAGATGACGACGCCCTGACAGAAATCATTGAGTCAGATACATAACAAACTTGCTCTGAAATCACTGAACAACTTAATGTTTCCGAATCAACCATCAGAAATCACCTACATCAGATTGGTAAGACCAAAAAACTTGATAAGTCGGTTCCTCATAAACTGAACGACTGAAACTGGTCCAGACGCCTGTAAATCGTGACTTCTCTTTTATTGCGACTAAAAAATAATCTATCTTTTGATCATTACATGCAATGAAAAGTAGATTTTGAATGATAACACAATGACTATCAAAAGATGAACCACCGAAAATATTTCCAAAGAAGGATTTACACCCAGAAAAGGTTTTGTTGGCAGTTTTTTGGACATTCAAAGGAAACTTCATTTTTGAATTGTTAAATCAAGGAGAATCAATCACCGCAGATGTTTCCGCAGCTGCAATTGGCATTACCTACTAAAAATTGTGTGAATTCCAGCCCTCTCTCGGTAATCGAAAAGGCCCTATACTCCTTCAACATAATGCCCGTTCACATACGGCAAAGATCACAAAAGACAAACTCCAAGAGATTGGCAGGGGAACGCTACCTCACCCACCATATTCCCCTGATTTGTCATCATCTGATTACCACCTGTTCAGAACTCCAGACAATATGCGGGGGAAAACGTTTGCGGATGAGACAACCTTGAAAAACAGCTTAGAAACTTTTTTTTCATCCAAACCAGCAGAGTTTTATAAACAATGAGTTTGGGACCTTGAGTCACGTTGGAAGAAGGTTTTGGAGAGTGAGGGTGACTATTTCGATGAATAAAACTTATTTGAAAAAATTGTTTGTTTTATTTTTACCCTATTTCAAAAAAATTACAGAACTTTGTGTGTTACCTGGTATATCTTGAATCGTTTCATCCTGACCTTATAACAACAATTCAACAGTGAACACACACACACACAAAAAAAAAAGGAAGAAAACAAGGAGGGAGGGAGAGGAAGAAAATGAGAACAAATATTTTAGTAAAAATTTCTGTGATAATATTGTTACCACTTTATTTGATTTATTGTTTACATTTATCTATAGTTAATTAGTGCCTAAAATGAATTGTTGTTTTTATATAAGTTTGATAGCATTTTTGCATATATGCACATACTACAATGTATATACATATCTATATTCATATATATATATATATATATATATATATATATATATATATATATATATATATATTGAGATCCATAAGCATCCGGTGAACTTCAACACAGAAGATGGCCTCATCCTCCCGACATTTGGCAGCCCATCCTAAAGAGGATAGAGGAGACCCCATAGGCTGACGACAACCAGCGCTCCAAACGGATGACTTATGGACCAAGGAAAACGTCCTCAAGCCCTATTGGCCCATGGAGCCCTTATACCATTGGCCCGGTTTATCTCAGAAGCAGAGCTATAAAGGATGAAAATTCCGGGGAAAAATCATTCCCTTGGCAATCACCAAGGACAAAACAAGGAAGCCTGACAAAGTCAGAGAAAAACCCGACAAAATATTGAGACAGAGAGAAGAGCAACACCGCTGGAGAAAGAAGCCGTTCCACAAACCATACACATATAAATATAAATTTTCCAACAATTCTGACCCCAATAGGATAATTTCATTTTTACATCCGGGTTGATAAATTCACATGACTATAAAATAAAAAATAAAATAAAATTCTTATAAAATGTCAGCGTAAAGATATTTCAGCCTTGCTGTTCTATTGACACAACAGTCAAGCCACAGTTCAGTCTCCGTTCCATCAAGTATTAGTCACGAAAAAATATGTTTTATGACTGTACAGTGACTAACTTTCATGTGAATAGACCAGCAGTCATAATTCAGTCACTGAACCATCATGAAAACATATTTGTTGTGACTGATAGTAGACGGAACTGAAGAAACGGAGATGTGACATGATTGATGTGTGTGAACAGGCCTTTACTATGACAACATCTTTATTATATTGTTGGCAAAGAGCATCTATGCATAAATTTAATCTCATTCTTACAAACAGTATGAAATTGAATCAAAACAGTGCCCCTAAGTGTTATAATAACTAGAACAATTTTACAAATATATAGCAAAAACAATGAACAAAGTTACACATAGATATAATTATAGGAAAGTACCTGAGTTGTCCCTTTATCAAGATCATTTTCATCTGGGTAAGGAAATTTCTGAAAAATAAAGTAATGTTATAATTTTAGTCCTGTGCTCAAAAAATAAATGTGATACTTCTTAAAATATTTCACCATTACTAAGATATGAATAAATATACTACATAAACAGCTCAGCAAGGAAACTCACGGAGTTTTCTTCTACATCAGGAAACAAATAGTACAATATTGGCATAAGCAACTTCTGATTGATAGGCCCTTCAATCGACTTTTTTCGGGAAGCATACTGGCTCAGTAAATTACTCAATGTGGGTATTCTTGATTCTGTAAGTAGGCTAAATGGCTGGAGCATATCGTTTGCTAAAACAAAACAAATGTTTTAAATGATATTAAAGTTGATTTTTTAAAAAGTCATTATCTAGAATTAAATTAAAATTAATAAAGCCAATATGAGAAGGGCTTGCTACTAAACTTACTTAAAAAGCAGTCTCCTAGATAATTAAATTTAGCCAATCAATATTAAAATTTGAAATCTTGTAAATTCAAATTTCAGGTATACTTGGAATTAGGACTTTCTTGATTATGAGTAATTCATCAAAACAAATATATAGAAATATAAAAATCAAGTTTAAGTAATTTTATTCCACTATATGTCTCTCCACCACAAATAATGAAGCTGTAATTTCAATAATAGCTTATAAAGTCATTGTAAGCTTTTCTATCTTATTTAATGGTACGGAAGAACTTTATGTTTGCGGGTTCTACGATAGTTCCAATATCTATCGCTAGGTGTCATTATCAGCGTCTTTTGATTCCCAAGAATTTTTGTTTAGCTTTAGCTCGGTATACGAACTTATCTAGCGCCGTATTTCCTTGAAAATTACAAGCGGTGTCTAAAGAAAGAGGCTTTGATACAACCTAACTAGTAGGGAAACCAATGGAAACTAAGCCATATCACTTTTCGCTAAGAAAAGCATTTGGTATTATTGAAAATGGGCTTAAAATGTTCGAGAATATACACCAAATGGTCATCGCTTTTGAAAAGTTATACACGCTTGCCATGAATCTTTTGATCCTTATCATGCAATGCTATAAGAAAACAAGAAGACGCTCAAGGATTCTTGACGGAGTTATTTATCAAAAAGCTTGTCGAAATAAGACCGCCAGAATCAGCTACAGCAGCTGAAGAACCCCAACTACCAACGTCTGGAATGTAAATAATCAAATCGAATGTAAGCATTGGTAAATTTAACATCATTTTGTAAATTTTCTAGTATCAAAATAGTAATAACTGTATTTGATATTTGATTCAGACTAACATCATGTCTTGATCGGTTAGAATACCGAATTCACAAATAAAGCTTACGCGATGTAAGTTAAAACCTCAACCTTCTAAATATTTTCAAGTACTAATCATATATTTCTTTGTATTATATTAAAAACTAAAATTTATTTGATTTTAAGCTTACAATGAAACCTTTTTGGCCATATATTATTATGAATGCAACAAAGAAAATACCTGTTGAGAAATAAATTTGCCTTACAATATTTTTCGACTTGTTATCCCCCCCCCCCTCTCCAACACCCAAGAAATTACGAAATGTGAGATATACCTGTATTGCTGATGTTTAGATTACCAGTATTATCACTTTTGTGATAATAATGGTAATTGAACGATTTCTATTTTTTTTTTTTTTTTTTATTTTTTTTTTTTATTTATTTATTTTTTTTTTTCTATAACAAATATAGAAACATGCAAAATTCTAGTGAATATCTGAGTGAAAAAAAAATATTCAAGAAGTATCAATCAAGGACTGTGACTGAAATTATTTATTTATTTAAACTTGAACGTACATTATAATTAACTCAGAATTTTAGGAAGGGTTACCTATAGGTCACCAACCTTTTCTAGCCAAGATAGGGTTGTTTTTTTCTTTTTTTACACCTGGTGGAAATCGAACCAAGGACCCTTGGCACGGAGTGTTAAGTGCTCACACCTTAACATTCATGCCCACCGGGCCTCCGCTGAAATTATTATCATCACTAATATTAAAAATAGTTTAGTTTTGAATATGTTTATACCATCTTTGGAAGCAAATTCTCCCAGAAGGTCTTCTGTGGTTTTGTTGGAATTGCAGAATAATATAAATTCAGTGAAATAATCAGTCAAAAGGCAGAGCAGATTTTCTGATCTTGAGATTGAAACTGACCAAACTGGTGCAGTAAGTGGATCAAAATCACTATAAGACTCATTGTCTACGGCCATAGTTTCCAAAATCTCATTCCACGACGTGAAGAGTGTTAATGAACTGAAATATCAAAATAGCAAAGATCATTGAATGTTAAATAATACTTATTTTTCTTAATAGGTGTTTATTTATTTGTGGCTCTTTATTTAAAAGTTTCCAGGTTTCCTCAATTTCGTTTCTATATATTTTATATAAAATTATCATTTTAGTACAATTAAATGAGGTTTTCTTTTCCATCTTTTTAGAGAATGGAGCTGAATTTACATTTTGATAATTTTTATAAATAAGTGTGCATTTGTCATTTGAGGCACTACTAAACAGCCTAGAAAGCAAAGGTAAGTTTCACTATTGAGGATAAAAAATCCAAAATTATATTACGTATTAATTATAGTACTATAAAGAAAAGAATGACAAGTTTATTTCAGAGTATATTCAATTTATTAATATGTTTCAAGTTGTACCATTTAGAGCGGCTAATTGATCTCCACCAACTAATGGCCACGAGTCAGTCTGGCTTTGTTTGATTCTGTACCAGCTATGTCTTGACAGTGAACAAGATAAATTCAGACAAATGTTTATAGAGTTAACATTGCCCTCACTTTGAAAAGAAATAACAAATATTAATATACCTTATTGGTTCACACAGAGCTCCAAACGGAAGAGAGCCAAGCTCTGACCAACCGATTTCCCCAGAAAACATTTCTATGTCCGGAGGATCTTGAGTCCATGCAAAATTTGACCAATCGTGCAAGGTGTAGGCAAATCTTGCAGCTACTATGACTGGTTCAACAAATTCATTTTGGCCGATTTTTGATTTAAATAGGTTCAATAAACCTGAAAACATAATGAATATAAGAATGATGCTGATAGGGCATCCAAAGCAGTAAATTGTTTTTTGAGGGAGAAATTAGTTTACAGTTTGAGAGAAAACACTGATATAGGGGGCTTTGTACTAATTTTTTACAACAATTTTATTCCCTCCCCTCCTATTCATTCATGTAAGTCATTACCTGTCAGATGTCGGTACTGTGTTGGAATTTTTTTAAGATGAACCATTTCAAATTCTGCTCTTACATCTGGACTTTCACATATTCCGACATAAAATTGCTGCCATGGTTCTAAAAATCTCACAAACATCGGAACTTCACTGAAATAGAAAATCATGAATTCTAAAGTACAAGTCACAAATATTTTCAAAATAATAAGTTACATGAGATTATTCGTTCATACTCATTATTTCTGTTTCCCCATTTTCAGAAGAGCATGTTACCAGCCGCTGTTTAGTAGCAACAGCAGCCAGTGGATCCAGTAATCACATTATAACTTGTAAATAGCCGCTAGTACAGTAGCTGTCATGTCATCTATTGGTGTGAGTCATGATGTTTTGAGACGTGTTTTAAATCTTGGAGTTAGAGAGTTGTGTGAACAGATGTCGAAAGGGGGGGGAAAGGCAATAGAGGGTTAGATCCTCGATATTAGGAAGAAACGATCTGGGGACATCAGCAAGATGTTTTTACGAACTAGAATTGGAAGATTCATCATCTTATGCCGACATTTTAAGAATGTCAGTGTTAACCATGTTAACTGTTCTTCACAAAAACAAGTAGAAAATACAGTAAATAAGTAACACGGAATAAAAACAACTAGACAAGTCTTTATACACCAGTCACCTGTGAACTACTAGGGGTTCACATTGGTTGGCTTGTGCCAGCGAGGAGATCACGTGACCGCAAGTGGATGGTAGGCAGCGCTACAAAGTTAAACATGTTCAACTTCTGATTTTGGCTGGTTCTGGATCAGACTAGGCTGCTTTCTGGCAATATTATTAGCAGCTGGCCAGTAGCGGCCGCTAAACAGCCTAGTGCGACTGCGGCTATAGTAAGATGACATCTTGATAATGGATGAAAACGCATCTGAAATGTTTGCAAATCAGTGTAACAAAAAGATTATTTGATTTGATGCTTTACTTGTTAATAAATTAAATATAATTAGCAAATACAGGCATCCCTACTGTTTAAAGTTGATTTAAAAGTGTTGGCCTCCAGAGAGCTTTAGTCTTACAAGAATGGTAGTTTTTTTCATCAGTAAACAACTTTTTGTTTCTCAAATCAAAAACATAATTGAATAAATTCTTAAATAATAATAAAAAATTGTATCTAAGAGCCTGGGAGCAAGGCTTGGTTGAGTAAGGAATATTGCATGGGCATTGAAAATGGAGCTAATTCCCACAGAACGTTATGTCAAAAATAAAACATACTGTAGAAATTTTAGCTTTTCATTTTTCATTATAAGCATAAATTTTCACCATCCAGCAATTCCTACAAACATTTTTAAAGTTCAATACAATAATAATAATAATAAACAGTCGATATATCTATCCTGAATGTCTGGTCAGATTAGTATGTTGAGGAAATTCGCAAGTTCCAAGATTTTGCCACAAGGCTAAGGACAAGTACAAATTAGATTCCATAAGAATGACTGCCGTAATTATTTCATCAAATAAACTAATTCATAAAATCCGTTTGTGAAACTAGGTATTCGAGAATAAATGAAGAGTGTTTGATGGATGTTCAGCAGGCAATGGTTTTTAATACAGCAAGAATCATGAGCAAAGTTTTAAATGTCTTCTTTAATTAATAATACCAGTAACAATAACGTGGAAACAAGTGACTAATATTAATATCCCTTATTGGTGCACACAGAGATCCAAACGGAATAGAGCCAAGCTCTGACCAACCGATTTCCCCAGAAAACCTTTTTATATCCGGGGGGATCTTAAGTCCATGGAATATGGGAAATTAATAATTCCCTGTCAATAATAATCGGTTAGGCATTTCTCTGATAATTATAATAGTCTCAGATAACTGAGAAACATATAACAATAATACCAAAATGTTATTACCTCTACCGATAGACACATTCCAAATAACAGAATTATCACAATAGAGCGCTAAAGCGCAATGGAGCAGTCCCTTAAAAGTCATTTAGATATTAACTAAAAATACCCAACAAACTGAACTGCTCAATATCATGGCAAAAGTTTGAAAACAATTTTTTTTTTTTTTTTTCAGTAAACTGAGGGAAACGCCACAGTTATAATAAATGAACCTCGGTAAAAAAATTAAATATCCATGTATTTGCATCAAAAGAAACTCATTTATTACTTTAAGAAATAGAATCGCCTGAATTGTATATTTTCTTTTTTGTCAGGTGGATTCATGGCTTAGACGCAAATGGGAAATATAAAATAAAAATAACAAGTAAAAAATAAATGTTCTTACCAACCAATATTGTTCAGAGCTATTGCAAAAGAGCTGAGAAGTACTTTCAGTTTGCTTTCAGAATTCAAGAAACCAACTGCTGGTGTTAAGACTACAAAATTCCTCAAACCATACCACCTTACAAGGACATGAGGGTTTGTTTCATCATCACCTTCTGGTTTTAATGGAATGAAATCATTTTCATTATCCATTATGTCCCTTAATGCACAAGGAAGCTCACTTTTTTTTTCATCATCATTGCATGATACTTCTTCGTTCAAATTTTTCACAAAATGGCGAGTGATGATGAATTCAAAATCTGAAACAAAAACAAATTACTGATTATGTATAGAAGAAAAACAGTCATGTCCGACTGATGGCTGACCAAATTCGGCGACAGCTTTCTTATCATTCCAAGGAAAATCTTCTTTTGTATTTGTTTTTTCGTATAGACTTTATTCTCCTTAGAATGATAATAAGCTTACGGCCTATGTATTAGCTATCAGGTTACATGTGCTTTACTTTATTGCATTAATTTTCTTTTTTCAATGGAATTCTAAATTTTTCTTTTTCTTTTTAGTATTCATGTGTTAAGTTATTCTTTCTTCAGCTGTACAAATGGTGATTTACTATCCTCATGGAGTCTTTTATTATTGAACGAGCCAGTGACTCAAAGTTGCATTTAATGTTCCATCTTTTAAAAACATTTTGTGTAAATAAAGGCATGGAACCTCTTGCACCAAAGAGAAGGCTGATTACCTCCCAACTTTTGATTTTAAGAGGCGATAAAGAATTTAATCCACGACATTAAAGTATGTCATGATTGTACCTTTTTTTTTTTTTTCAAAATAAATATAAAAACTGTGAGGTCGTGGGTTCAATTCCCACTAGGGTTGGTGGCTTTTCTTTAGAAAAAAGAAAAGGCATCAGCCTAACCTGGCTAGAAAAGGGTGGTAACCTATAGATAACCCGTCCTAAAATTCGTAGTTAATAATAAATGGACGTTTATTTAATAATAATAATAAAAACTGTGACCTCAAAAAGTTAAAGTAACTAAACATACAAGATTTTTAAGGGCATTAGGATAAAAATTTAAATTCTTTAATAAAAATTATAATATTTTAATGCTAATAGGCCACTTTCTAAGATTTCAGACTACTTGATATTGCAGAAAAATTGCGATACAATAGCTATTTTGGGGGGCGAGGTTGGCTCATTGGTAGACTCGACTAATAAGCTGACTAAAGATTTTATCTTCTAGTGTCTTCGTTAGTCGGATAGATTCGGTGTCCCAGTCTTTCACTAGGGATACTCAGCCTTTAATTAATTTATTAATGGGTACCTGAAAAGGGGAAAATCAGGTGGCCAGAGCATAGCACTGACCACACTATCTCCCTAGTGTGCTGTATGGTAAAGAATCAGACATCTCCACAGCTTCTGGCATATGTGGATGGCATTGACATCATTGGGTGCTATCTTCGATATCTCATAAAGGCATTTCTCGCTCTGGATGGTCCTGCAAGGAAACTTGGCCATGTGGTGAGTGAAGCCAAGAAATGGCACATGATCACTGAGGAAGAGCCCAGGCTAAGAGAAATCGTGTAGATAGAGCAATATAGTTTTCAAAAAGTGGCTCAATTTATGTACCTTGGATCTCTTGTGATGAATAAATAAACCAGACCCTGCAATTAAATGAAGGATCCTAACTAATACTATTTCAGCATACGAAAGCAGTTTCTTTCCCATTCTATATCAAGAACATATAAGCTCCACTTCTATAAAACACTAATTCCTTCTGTTCGGCTGCGATTCATGGAAAACCTCAAAATCCTGCAAGGACAATGCCATGGTGTTGAAGTAATATTTTTCCATGGTTCAATGAAGACCGACAAGTGGCAAGACAATGGAGGCGACATAACAACCTGGAGTTGTATGGCGTCTGTAGGGAGCCAGACACAGTCTCATTAATGTGTAAAGGCTAAGATAGGCAGGGCATGTTGACAGAATGGAGGAGAGAGAAATCCTAAAGAAAATTCTCACGGGGCCTCTCTATGGAAACATAAGAAGAGGAAGACCAAGACTGAGGCAGTCGGATCCTAGTAGTCAGAAACTCGGCTGGCTTCAGCACAAAATAGAGGCAATTGGAGGAGGCCAATTTTCTACATCAGGTTGTAGTTCCAAGTACAGAATTTGCAGCTCAAAGAGATCCAAAATTTATTATAAAATGGTACCTCTATTCTCAGAATATACACTCTAAAATAATTTGTAAACAAGCTACATGAGGTTGATAAGAGCTAAATAAAAATTGAAGTCTTTTCTGCAAATTTTGAAAAACTCTTGTAGTCTTTACGTTATATTATCTAAATCTTATTCATTAAAGAACCAAATATTATTACTGTACCTGCAAAATTTATGTTCTCTGATATTGTTGTCCAAGAAGCATTTTTAAGATTCTCCTTAGTGTAAACTCCCTTAGTATTGTGGAGTTTCCACTGCTGTAGTATTTCTTCTATTCTTGCAATAAATACCTCCCATTCTGAGGCTGTTGTAAAGTCAACATGATATAAATCAAAATCATCACTGTCATCATTCCCTTCTGCAGCCATTACATATAAATTTGTTTGTCCTTTGATTTCAAAACATCTGGAGAGCAAACAATTATAATAGGATAGCTCATTAATTTTTTATACATTCAGAACAAGAGCTTGACAATTGAATTAACAAAATAAAAATAATTACATGTTATAGCAATCACTCCTTGGTTAAGATTATTTGGCAATGTTTAAATTTTATTTACAAACGAAAGGTTACAGCAACAATCAGCTGATTTGTAACCTTCTATGACAATCGACTTTCAAAAATCTAAAGACGCCTAGGAAGATCATTCTTAGAAGATTTGGATGTTTTTCTTTATTAATGGTATACGGGGTAGAAAGTAGTTTACACGCCTTAAATCCAACCAAAAAAAGTAGTTGTCTAGCATGTTTCCCTGTTATATCTTCATGATAAAACATTAAAGAATAATGTCATTTTATAATTCGAAGGTAGAATTGACAGGATTCAGTCGTGGGGACCCACGATCGAACCCTGACAAATTGTACCATCGCGTCACCATCAGTCAACGATCCCTCTTAATCAAAAAATCATTTTATAATTGTTTGAGATACTGAAATGTCTTTACCAAGTAATATTCAGCTCTTATTTTTCTATTAAATATGATTTTTTATTTTCGAAATGTACGATCAATTTAAGTCAAACTATTTTAAAGTCAAGAATGGATGAAGCATTCTGCATTGTATTTTTTTTTTAATAAGTGAAATATATTTTTAAAATTTTCCCATATTCGTCTTCAAAACTTGAATGAAATGCGCGAAAATGTCATTGTCTAGTTGAAAACTCCTGACAGTCCCTCACTCAAAATTGAGATAATATTTTCAAGCTGTTATTGCTTCCCGACAAAATAGATCTGCGTCTCAGAACGTTTAACAAACTGAGCAAGGCGTATCAGGACGACTGCAACATGATCAGGGTGGAACACAACCATACAGAGGAGTTTATAGAGAAATTATTCATTCCATAGTTCGGGAGGAACTAAGGAGCACGGCATAAGCAGAGATTAAATTGCTGAGAGTTAAACATTTTCATGCAACGAGAATGATAAACTCATAGCTCTACAACTATGTAGACTGGAAAAGCTCCAAGAAATCTTTTATAGAGTCATTCTCTGCTTTTGGTTTTTTATTGTTATCGCTTCAAATAACTGCCAATCTTCGTTCAGACGGTTGCTTTGTCATAATTTTCGTTAAGAAGAATGTATCGCCATTGAATAATTATTTCTATTTGTCACAATTATCAAATAGGCCAACATAATACAAAAAGTAATTTTATGAAGTTTCTATAAGTCAGTAATTTCAGCTGTAGCAAAGAAAATCGAGATAGTTTTCTGAGATTAACAGTTGACTCTTTGTATTCTTTTCAAAATTCGTTGTACTATGTTTTCTATATCGATGATTACAGCTTAAGACTTCGATACACAGCTATCAATTCTGATAAACACCTCCCGTTGTTTGCCAGCTACCGATAATTGTTATTTTGTATATAAGTAAATTTTCTAAGTCATTAGTTAGTTTTAAATTTTTTATTAGTGATCATTTTCGCAATACTTAGCTAGTTAAAAATATTTTTGTTTTCTGCAATCTTTCATGGCTAGTTGCCTTATCTGTGATATAACTACTTGTATCGTTGATAAAGTTCATTTCCTTTTTATTTACTAACATTTTTATTTAATTGTTTTCATGATAACTAAGAGAAACAACTGATTAATTTTAAAAATGATGGTAAGTGAACAATTTTCTGTGAAATAGATGATTACTTATCACTTTTGCCTCTAGTAATGAAGTTGCTCTTAAAAATATTTTCTAATAGGATGGGGTAGAGGAAGAAGTTTCAGGGAATGCGAAGGTAAAATAATAGGTTCCTCTTTTTTCCGAAATTATTGCTTGAGCTTATTGGTATTTATTGTCTGGCAGTAACTTATTAAGTTAGACTTTCTAACATTAAATAATAATTGATTTCAGGAAGCAAGGTCTGAAACTGTGGATCTCACAGACAATTCCTTGGTTGTAGACATATCGGATGCATTGAGTGAAAAAGATAAAGTCAAGTTTACTGTACATACTAAAGTAAGTGTTCATGTTTTATTTATTTCTTATGTATCCATGTAATTTATTACTAAATAAACTAAAAGGTCAAATTTTATTGAGCTTGATATATCGTACAGCCCGAAGAAAAGGTTTCTCTATCATTAAGTAATTCTGTTAATTATTTTTTCTAATTTATTATTATCAATAATTGAGAAGCTGAGAATGCAAGTCAAGAGTTTGTTGATTCTATTTAGTTACATATTATTATAATTTACCTACATAAGAACGTAATATGTAGGTATAAGTTTAAGTAAGTAAAAGTAGCTCACAAAGTGCAATCTAGCAAAAAGAAAAGAGGTTATTACTAATATAGTAGCAAAAATCAGACTTGAACCATTTAGTTCTAACTGATTTACATTCTCGACCCCTCAATTTTCATGTTAACACCATTTCAAAAAAATGAGCTTATCTCCTCCTTCGTTCTGGCATATATCACCAGCGGTGCGGTTTCTTAAACCACAAATTTTCCCCAGCATTACAGCCGAATTCCTCGAGTGGTACATGATGCTTGTTCGTTAGCTGAAAGAAAAATATGTTGGGACATTTTGCTTTCAGATAACGAACAAGCATCCACTCGAGGAAGTCGTTTAAGAAACTGTGCCACTGGTGATATATGCCGGAATGTAGGAGATCCCAGTGATATTGATGATTAAGTTTAAAAAGGAAAAAAATTAGCTTAAATAATAAATGTTTTGTTATGCAATGATTTTTTCTTGTCTGATTTATTTTATGTTTATTTACATGTTAGACTGCACTTCCTGAATTCCAAAAAACTGATTTTACTGTTGTAAGACAACATGAAGAATTTGTTTGGCTACATGACAGATTTGAAGAAAATGAAGAGTATTCAGGATACATTGTAAGTTAGCTACATACACATTACTATTTTTTTTTTTAATCTACAGCTTATTGAGGTAAATATGTGAAATTTACCCCTAAACTTCACAATTACCATTGATTTTTATAATATTAACCTCTTTATTAATTAATATTGCTTGCTGAAATATATTCTGCTTATTTTCATTTATGCTTTACAAGCCTAAAAGTATTACTTACAAATACAAGTTATCTAATGGTTAATTAGAAACCGTATTATATAAATATAGTAGTCAAAAAAGTTACTTTTAGTATTGATTGCAGTGATTTTAAATACTTTAATAATATAATGTTTCAGCTCGCTATAAACTAAGGAACTGCTTAGGCTAGCAGTTACTAAGCCTCTAGCTGCAGCCAGATTTCCGACTGCACTTCCCTCATCCCTGTTCCTACCTTTCAGGGTTTGTTGATGCTACCCAAAGAACTTTTTTGCTTGTAAATTGTATTTTATAATTACTTTAATCGTGTAAGTGATAGGCCTAAGTTACAGTAAATTACTGTATGGTTACTGTACATTTACACAAAGGCTTTTTTGGATTTATTGAAAAATGAGTTTAGAACTCAGGTCCTCCAGCATGTTAGTCGTGTGCTCTACCACTGAGCCAACTTCATCCCAAATAAATAAATTATATTAGTGACATTTTATTTAAATTTTAACGTCCATTTATTCATAAAACTGATTTTTGGGAGAGGTTATCACCATTTTCTAGCCACAATAGAGGGCATCCCCTCTATATATTTATATGAACGAAAAGCCACAACCTCAAGTGGAAAGATTGCCCATGACCCAAAGACACAGAGGTCGTATGAAATTTTAGTGAACTTCTTTCTTATTGATAATTTGACTGCTGCAATTGTGGCTGATTTTTTTACACAAATTCTGTATCTTATAGATTCCTCCTGCTCCCCCAAGGCCGGATTTTGATGCTTCAAGAGAGAAATTGCAGAAGCTGGGCGAAGGTGAAGGTACTATTACAAAGGAAGAGTACACAAAGATGAAACAGGAACTAGAAGCGTAAGTATTTCATTATTTTACTTTCAGTGTTTTGTAATTGCTGATCAAGCTGTAAGTATATTATAATGCCATTAAATATGGTAATAATCATATAATAGGCCTTATTAGTGATCCACGGATTATATATGTGTGTGTGTGTATATATATTTATTTATTAGTAGAAATTAATTTGATACTGCTCCATTAGTATATGATTTAATTGAATATGAGGTCGACCTCATGATGCAAAAATATGTTATGTGATTTCAAAGATTGTGTTTGTTAACCAGCAGAATCTGCCCACCAGATCATTGTTTTTTGGGTGAAATTCGCGCAAAAAAATGTTCATGTATAATAATTCATATATTATGCATCAGGGAGACCGCATGCCTATATTTTTCTTATAAAACTCCATGCCTGAAGTTACGGGTTAAACCGTAGTTCTATTTTTTGTTTTTTGTTATTATATGTAGTTCCCCTCAAATAATCTATATAGTATTTTCACCAATTGAATTAATAACTTCATTACTTTACCTTTTATCAATATTATATTCACATTGAAAAACAATTAAATTTGTTTAGAGCCTTCGGTTCAAATTCAGGAACATAAATATTCTTTAGCTCCACCCACCAAACCTATGTAATGTACTGTATAACATACAGTCTTCTTTTTCGTACATGGCCACCCCGTCAGCGTGAACACCAGCAGACAATTTTATGTAACTTTTGCAACGTTTTTTTCCATTTTAGTCATCGCTAATGCATATTTATGCTAAAAAGAAAAATGTGTAGATAGAAGGTCAAGAGTTAGAAGTTATGACTTGGCCCTTTTAGCAGGAGGATTGCCTACATTCCTTGAGGCTGTACATTCCTTTAGGCTTTAGACTCCTGAAGAGCTATCTGGAGATGCAAAACATGTTGAGCCATTTTAATAAATTGACGTTTCAGTTAATTTTTGCTTTTACTTATTGACCTTCTGCCTACACAAGAAACATAGTTGAAATTTTGACTCACTATTTTTTTTTTTATAATTTATTATTGTTATCAAGTGTATGTTGTGCCACCTTTATTCTTTTTATGTAGAACATAATTTATAATAATTAATACATTATTATTATTATTAAATTTTAACGTCTATTTATAATTAATACATTAATACATACCACTAAAAAAGGCCTAGGGGAGGGAGGATTTATTGTCATGGTGTTTAAAAGGTTTCTAACTATCTGATTAGTCCCACTTGTAATTGGGCATTTTATTTTTTAGCTGAAGAAGGCTGCCAAAGTGCAGCCGAAATGTCCAATATAGATTTTTGCCTGGCGATCTGTTGTTTTTTTCTCCCAACCGAATCCCAACTATCCCTTGACTTTGTATCATCACATTATTCGATCTATCTCCATCTCCTTACAAATACGTAAAATTCGTGTCATATTTTTAAAATGGAACATGTAAAAAAATTCCTACATTTAAGGTTCCCACTGTAATGTGCAAAAAACAAAAAAACAAAACATAGTTTTTACACAACACATTAGTGCAAGGGGGCATTTCTTTTAGGGGTGCATTAGGCACCCTAAAAGAAAAAAAAACAACACATTAGTTTATATTTATTATTATTATTAAATTTTAACGTCCATTTATTATTAACCACGAATTTTAGGACGGATTATCTATAGGTTGCCACCACCCCTAGTGGGAATCGAACCCACGACCCTTTAGCTCGGAATGTTAAGTGCTCGAGCCTTAACGCTCACGGCCAACGAGCCTCCTAGTTTATATTTTATATCTTGTTATTATACAAGGTCTATTTTTAATATCATTATTTTTTTAGGGAATATCTTGCTACTTTCAAAAAAACAGTAGCAATGCATGAAGTTTTTCTTTGTCGATTGGCAGCTCATCCAGTCTTCAGAAATGATCACAATTTCAGAGTATTCCTTGAATATGAACAGGATTTAGCTGTCAGGTCTAAAAACAAAATGGAAATGTTTGAGGTAATATCTTCATTATTGTTTTTATAGTGATAGATTATTGCAAAATAACACATAATTGTACATTTTGAATAAATAATTTCAAATTTTTGCTCATAAAATTTAATTAATTTATTTTAAAAAATCCATTTATTGATTTTAACTTTCAACATTATATTTGTTTTAGGGATTTGTAAAGTCTCTTTCTCATAGTACAGATGAGTTCTTACTTTCGGCTACAGTAAAGGATGTGAATGAATTTTTTGAGCAACAAAAAAATTTTCTTATTGAGTATCACAGCCATCTAAAAGAGGCCACAGTGAAATCTGATCGAATGACAGCAAAACATAAAGGTATAAGAGATGATTATATTATCAGTTAAACTAATTATATATTACTATAATTATCCTTTATTTATATAACAGTTTCTTGTGTATATATAGGCCTTATATACGCAAATCAAATTACGTATAAAAGATAAATATTTAATTTCAATTAACATAAAGTGTATGTATTTTTTAATATAAAATAATAGTAAGTTCAATAAAAGTTGATTCAGAAGATTGTAATATTTTGCTACTTGTCAAGAATCTTGGGTATGTCTTACCAAGAAGATTGGGTTGTCCGGAAAGTTTGTAGAGATTTTGATTTATCTTATTTCTATCAACATAATATGTTCATTATATTATAATGAATAAAATGAATATTTTGGTTTATATACCTTTAATCCTGAATGTATTAAATTTGTATACATTCCAAAATTCATCTTTATCAAGGGTCAGTATATCGGGTTTCTGCTAACCAAACATGAATATTATTGATTAAGTCCATTTACCACACATTATGCTTTTTTTTTAAAAAAAAAAAAATAAAATAAATAATGCAGCCTAATTGCTAATAAGATTCGCACTGTGTATGGTGACAGTACTGTTCAGAATTTTTTTTTACGGTTTAGGTCTGCAGACTTCCATCTGGAAGACCATCCTAGGTCTGGCTGAAGTCCAACAAACGATATCACGACTGTTGTTGCAAACAATCTACTTATTACTGTCTTGGATAAACTACTTACTTAGTTACTTTGTGTCTTTAAATTCTCCCAAATCGATATTTTTTAACATTTGAAGAAGGCTGGGGTACGTGTTTGTGTGTCCCATGAGCTCAGTGAAATGAACCTTATAGAACAAATTTCCACTTCGGACGCATTACTTAAAATAAATGTGAAGGATCCTTATATGAAACGAATAGTTACTGATGACAAAAGATGTAGTCTGAACAAAAACACTAGCCGGAAAAAATTATGGGTATTTCCTGCAACAGCACTGTGGGCAACATCAAAGGCCAGTTTGCACCAAAGGAAGATCCTTTTTAAATCTCAATAATCATAAAATAATAATAATGATTTTTTAAGGCTTAATCCATTTAAATCTCAATAGGAGTACTTTCTCTGAGTCTTATGTGACAATTACATAGCCTGTCTTAAAAATAAAATGACGTTAATTTGTGTAATAGAGCTTTGGCTTCATTACACGATTAACTTGTCATGATGTGATATGAAAGGCTGATAGCACAATTGGCAATTCTGCGAAATTCTGTGTTCAATACCCCTCCGTGGAAAGTTAATTTTTCTTAATTGAGAAGAGATAGTCGACCGTTGAGATTAAGAAGGTGTAGATCATCAAGGTTCGGTTATGTGTTGAATATAACTACTAAAATGAGTTATATTTATGCCAACGTTTCAGCTTGACATGCAAGCCTTCTTCAGGGCTATGGAGGAGAGGGAGAACTGTTCCGTTTCTGTCTCCCCCTCCTCCATAGCCCTGAAGAATGTCAAACCGAAACATTGGCATAACTCATTTTAGTTATAAAATGTAGTTTTATTGAACACATGACCAAACCCTGATGATCTACACCTTCTTAATTTTTCTTAAAATTCAAGATTTGAAATAAAATTCTCTGGGGACAATACTTACTAATTTATTACATTCAGATTATTAGTTGTGTGAATTTGAGTCTACCCTGTCACCAGCCTGCATGCTGGAACCATTCAGGTAATTTCCCCCTATTGTATTCGTGGTGAATTCATCATGTTTATATGCATATCTAATTGGAATCTGTATGATAAATAATGATTCTTTATGAGTACATTTATTTTTCAGAGGTTGCAGATATATATATTAAGATCTCAATGTCACTGATTCAACTAGCTGTTACTGAACACACTGATTTGGAAAAATTTCTCACGAGGGTGGCTGAAACTTTTGAAAAACTGAGAGTAAGTTTACGAGCATGAAAAAAACTCTGTTAATGATTCGATACTGCTTATTATTTTTTACACAATGACTTTTTTTTTTTTTATGCCAATGATAACTTGCAAAAGTTTATAGGTATGTTGAAATTATAATGCTGGCAGACTGCTTCCATAAAAACCGATTTCAATATCTGCTGAGATACAAAGAACTTAATTACTTTTTTTTTTTCAAGAAATTCATAGTTTACAATGAATGGTTTGGGTCTTTTTTACATTGAGGCTGCCAGTTACTTTGGTAATTGTGAAGTTTAGGGGCTTCCTTACCGATTTTTTTTTTACTCGTTGTTCTATGTGGAATTTTACTATTTTACTATGCACGAATCCGTTAAAAAAAAAAAAAAAAAAAAAAAAAAAAAAAAAAGTCGCTCTCAACTAGGAAAAAGTTATTAAGCACTAAAGTTCACTGTTATGCAGGTTAGGAAAGCTAGTCTAAACAACGATATTTGTAAGCATGCACATGCACAACAATGTTAAACTGGTAAATAAAAAACCCTCATGTGAAATGTTCATCAATTATTTATTGAAAAATAATTGTAAATTTATTTATTTTTTTGTAAGGCCTCCTCACCCGCCTTAACCTGTTGTTTATGGGGATACATGTTATGCGTTTCCGCTCCTTTGCTTGCTCAAGAAGATATCTAAACTCTAGTCATTCCAACTTGCTAAAATTAATAAAATTTTATTAATTTTAGTGAGTTGGATTGACTAGAGTTTTGGTATCTTCTTAAGCGAGCGAAGCCAGGGGAAATGCATAGCACGTGTAACCATAATGCGAAATAAATATAAAATATACAAACTTGAAACAAAAATATAAATACTTCATTCTTCTTTAGCCTGTCTCCTAGACATCTATAATCTTTAATTTTTGGCAGCAAAATGTAAGATTATTTCTATTTACCTCTAATTTCTCACCACATTTTCCAATCGATGGAATTGGTTAGAAGCTTATTTTTGACTAAAAAATTCAATAGTTCTTCTTTATTGTGAATAATTGCTATAAACTCATGCAACTTAATTTTTATTATTACGGACTTTTACATGCCTGCGCATGCTTATGTTTACATGCTTATGGTTATATGCTTATGTTTTTTATACTAGCTTTCTTAACCTGCATAACAGCGAAATTTAGTGTTTTTTTCTAGTTGGGAGCAACTTTTTTGTTAACGGATTTGTGTTTAGTGCACCAAAATAACTCATAGAATGACCAGTAAAACTTATTTATTTATTATATCCATTGCTGCCCCTGAATCACGACTCATTGTTCGTTTAATGCTTTAATGATCTGTTATGATATTGAGCATCAGTTTTTGACGATTTTCTTATTTCCTCCCCCCTAAGATTATTTAAGCCACGAGGTTTTCATTTTTTTTTATTTCTAAAATTCTTACATACTATAACATTTTTCAGAAAACAGAAGCAAGAGTAGCTTCAGATGAAGATTTGAAATTGTCTGATACACTACGGTATTATATGAGAGACACATTTGCAGCAAAAAGACTTCTTTATAAGAGGCTAAGGTGCTTAGCTAACTATGAAAATGCCAATAGAAACCTTGAAAAAGCTAGATCGAAGAATAAAGACATCCTGGCTGTAAGTACTTTATTTATTTTTTTGTATTAATTTACGTGCTTGTTGTATACACTTTGCATTATTCATGACTTGTCAGCATTGAGGATTTTATCCTTGATTTTAACTAATCATTACTTTCGGACAAATATTACTAAAATTTCTATCTTAATCCTTAAAATCTCATGCTGCAAAGGCACAAGACGTGGCAGAAGTAAGTAATAAATTTTGCACCTTGCACCTTGTCTTTTGGTGTTGATAATTTTCCTAAACTATAATTAATTTATTTATTTTTAATATTATAGGCTGAAGCTGCTCAACAGGAAGCTTGTGAAAAATTTGAACAAATGTCTGACAAAGGGAAAGAAGGTAAGTAATTTATTTGAATTGTGTATTTGAAACTGTTTAAATTACTTTTTTTTTTAAATAGCTACTATCTAATTATTTTGCAACACTTTCTCTATGTTAAAATGAAAGATTTGTATGACCAGTAGAAAACACACACTGAAAATTTAACACTTCAGGAACCTGAATTTATCAGGACCTTGGGAGAGAAAGGGAGATTTTAAAAAATCTACTTTTATTTTCTGATTCAGAAAGATCTAGGTAACACGACGCTTCACCTTGTTTCTCTGGATCTCTTTTAGTTCTCTCACAGTTTCAAGTTAAAGTGAATAGCACCATCATCTATGAAAAATTCGATGCCCGATTTCAAGGGCTGAAACTCCCCTCCGCATCATTTTGTTACCCATAAATCACTCGTATAAATTAAAATTAAAACATTAAATTTCAATTAAGCAATGTCGGGCGTGGTCAGAAGCTGTATGGGTGACCGACCTCGTGCTGTTGGTATTATAAATGGGTGGCAACCTGTAGATAGCCTGGCGTTAATAGCCCAACAGTTGATACGCCGTTAAACACCAAAACAAAACAAAAAAAAATAAATTTCAATTGCATACTTTTTCAATGATGTTTATGAATCAACATTCCTTAGAGTAAAAATTTGCCTTTGCTCTTCTGAAGCACTTTCAGATCTTTGACTTCGATTTCCCAACATCCGGACTTTGTGATTCGCCCTTTCTCTTCCAAGGTCCAGAAATGCAAATTTGGATCATTTCTTTTTACCCTTCAACTGTTAGTCCGTGAGCATTAAAGTATTTATAGGTTGCCACCCTTCACGAAATCCAGGTGTGGGCGCCACTAGCCATCTTGGTATAATAGTTTCCATGCACTGTTGAATTCAGAATTTTAAGTTTAATTTTAGGCTTCATTTTTAAATAATCATTTATTTAAAAAATTGTAGATTATTTATTTTTCTTGTTTAGATAAATAAAGTAGCTAGATTCTAATTTTCATGAGTAATGAAATGTCAACATGCAATATTGAAATTAATACCATGTTAAACTAATTAGAAATTCTCCACTCTGCATGCTATTCAGTTGTTTTTTTTCTGCTAATTACAGAATACTTTCATCAAGATTGGTAAAAGATAAAATTAATGATGAGTACATTACTATAAAATATTCTCATCAAAATATTGTATTTACAATTTTAAAATTATTATTAATTGTTGAATTCTTATAATTCCTTGTTTTTCATCTATCAACTATTTAATGCAGTCTACACTCATTGCTGCATGAAAAAAAAAAATCAAATTTTATTTGAGTCCCGTTTATTTACATAATCTTAATAAAGTTTTGTGGAATAGTGGTTCAAAGTTGTTCCTAAAGTAACTTAAATCATGAAGGCTTAAAACTATTGGTAGAAAACCCTATATGTGTGTATATATATATATATATATATATATATATATATATATATATATATATACATATATACATATATATATACATATACATACACACATATATATACACTTGTGTGTGATATTATTACTATTTGTATTTTCCAGAACTTGTGGATTTCAAAGCACGTCGAGTTGCAGCATTTAGGAAAAATCTGATTGACATGGCTGAACTAGAAGTAAAACATGCAAAGGTATGTAGGCACCCTACTACTATGTTTTGTAAATCTTTTTACTTTTTACAAAATTTTAAACAGAATAAAACCTTCTACAGAAAGCCCGGTAGTATTGTTGCATTTCAGTATTTTTTTTTCTAAAGATTTTTTCATTCATACTTTTATTTAGTGTCTCCACCCTCCCTAGGCTTCCAGACTCACTATTTTTAGGTATTTTGACACAGGGACTCGAATGAATGACACAGGGAATGTCACGGGTGACTTTAAATATTTTCCACAAAATTGTGAAAAACTGGATTCTCTGTTTCTCACGTTCAAAAAGATCACAATGATTTGATAATTTCTTCATTTGTTCAATATTCATCAAAACTAAGATATATGCATTTTGGTTATGTTTGGTGGTGAGAAAATATTACAAAAATAAAAAATGATCAACATAAAGCAGTTTTGGACTTTTCCTATATATTTTTTTAAGTATTTCAAAAATATTTGCAAAGTTGTGATAAGTGGAAAAAACAATGTTTGAAATTTTGAACAGTTATATGAGTATTATATGGAATCATGCTTAGACGACTCAGTTCCTGCCAGTTGGACTTATTTTTAATATAAATGATGGATTGAATTAATTATTACTATTGATTTGTTAATTACTAAAGAAAATTAATATTGACTTTATTTTTAAGGTGGTTGGACTGCTAGGGTCAATAGCATCATTGAAAATAGTTTCATTTTTATCTTGAATATTGTCGTGATTTACATACTTAGAAAAACTTATTTCTCGGAGTCAGTTTCCAGTAACTCATGTCTTTATTCTATTTTCTCAACATATTGAAAGATGATAAATTTGTTTTTATAAATAATAATTCAGCAGTATTAATTTGATCATTATTCAGATTTTTAATTTTAAAAATCATCACAGGGATTTTATCATCCCACGGCTCGCTGGTAAAATTCCTCGCTGCACCCTGGATGTCGGCGCTAATGACCTAGATGTAGATGCACCGTACCAAAAAAAAAAAAATAAAAAAAAAAAATAAAAAAAATAAATGGTACACCAACCTGCTCTTTTTTCATGTTTTTATGGATGTGCAATTAATTCAGTTGGCACAGTGTTGAAAACAGGAAGAAATAGTTAGTAGTCAGGCGCAGAGCTAAAATTTCGAAAGTACATGGTGTGCTGTCACCTGGTCTGCCTAGGAGAGGCTTTACGAAGCCCGAATTTGGTCACCCATGGAGGCTAGAGCGCCACTACTTTCGAAGGAAGTGCTACTGAGGTAGCAATCAAGAAGTTAGTTATTTCCCTATGTATGAGAGGCATTAATACATTTAATATAAATAAATAAAACGTTTATCTATGTAGTTATCATCTATTTACTTGTTTGGAGGCTCGGTGGCTTTGAGTGCTAAGGCGTATGAATTCCGTGCCTAAGGTCTTGGGTTCGATTCCCACTAGGGGTGGTGGCTTTTCTTTCGAAAAAAAAAAGGCATCACCCCAATCCTGGCTAGAAAAGAGTGGTAACCCATCCTAAAATGTGTAGTTAATAATAAAAGGACGTTAAAATATAAATAAATAAATATTTAATTGTTAATTACTGAAATAATATATATTTTCTACAGTAGGAGTATAAATAACTTCTACCGTAATTTTAAGATTTTTTTTTTTTTAATTTGTATTTATTACGATTGCAAATGTTTTTTAATTTCTGTTTTAGGCACAAATTCAGATCCTCAAGTCATCTCTTGCATCCCTAAAAAATGAAGAATGATGCTTGAGTTGGCTTACAGATTACAGACAATAACGACTATTGTAAAAAGATAAAGTTTACATTCCATATCTTCGTATAGCTTTTATATTTATCTATATTTGAATAATTACCTTCTTCAATATAACCAATTGTATTATTTATACTGTGTATTACACATAATATATATTGAACGTTTTATTATGGATGTTAAGAATTTTTGTTCACTTGAAAGACTTTTATTTAATGTTAATATTAGCTTCAGCAATGCTAGGCACTCTGTAACTCTATTATTATTGTTTTAATCCCTTTTATTGTTGCTTGGCTCATTTATGTTGATATTGTAATATATTGTTGGATATATGCTGTTTATATATATTAATCTCTTAAGAGTGATGTATTATTATTTAAGTATATTTTCTAATGTATTTAATTTGTAGGAATTTATCGAGGCCAAGTATCGATAGATGTTTTCAACAATTTTCTACTCGTCTTTTTTTATGCTGTAGGTTGCACCTTTTTTGAGGAAACGACTTATTCAATCCATAGTATCAGACTACATATTTTGTCACAATTTAAAAAAAAAAATTGTATTCTTATCTATAAAGCATTGGCAGGCAAAATTGTTACTAGAGAAAGAACAAATAAACATAATATTATATGTGTATTTGCTCTTAGTACATACAAAATTATTAAAGAAAATACATTCCTAAAATAAAAAAAAAAAAAGGTTAGGAGTGAAATTTTATTTTATATTATTTCGTATATATTGAAAAAAGTACATATAATATACATACACTATATATAATATAAATTGCCAATTTTAAAAGTTCTTTATCATTGTAAAAGTATCCATGTCAAAGAAGGTAATTGTTATTTTCTATAAACTGTTAGTATGGGATATACATTTTCTCTTTTTCTTATATAAAGATATAAAAAATAATCTATAATTACTCACTGCAAAACATGATACCTTTTTGAGAAAAATATGTGTGTATTTAAAAATGTGAGAAAATTATCTACAAATAAATTTATCTTATTCCATTGTTATTTATATAAATGTATATAAAAATATATTTTTGGTTTCAGTTATGTAATACACCTTTCTTCTTTACCACTAAATATAAACAATTTCTTTGTGTATTTTTATTATTGTAAAAAAGAAAGTGAGTAATTTTTTTTGGGGGGGGGGAGGGGGGAAATAAGCTAAACTGCTTATCTACATGGAGCAGTTTGCCAGTATGTTTCATACACACAATGATCTTGATTTGAAGATTAGCTTTTTGTCGCGACACGAACGTGTAGACAAAGGGTAACAAGATGAAGTATTGAAAACAGGAAAATTGATTTTAAGTCAAAAGACACAGAAAGTTATACTTGTCATTGATATGAGTTCCATTGTTGCACTGGCTCTTAAATATATAAAGATATAAAAGTCTATACCTATGTTGTCACATCATTACTGGCCTGTTTATTGACTTTGGAAGACTCGAGTGAATCTCAACCATTTTAACATTTTAGTAGAGGTAATTGGCCACTTTTCATCAATATTAGATTCGAATATTACAATTTATGCTTACTTACTGACGGGCTCTACAGTCCGAGGTGGACCTTTGCCTCCTTCATGATATTCCTCTAATCCTCCCTATCCTTCATTCTCCCCTCCAATTTACCACTCCCATCCGCTTCAAATCCTCTTTCTTCTACATCACTTTTCCAACATTTCTTCGGCCTTCCTCTTTTCTTTTTCTCGGAAATTCCTACCTAATTATCTTTTTCATGGCTGTATCATCAAGTAGTCTTTCCACGCTTACTGCCAGCTAATTATTCTAGCCTTAATAAAGTGTACTATATCCTCGTTTTTCATCAGTTCATCCAGCTCCTCCATTCGTCTTTATCCTCTACTCTCCTTGTATTCATAGGGGACCAAAATATTATAGTTTATGTTTGGTATAAAATAACTTAACAGATAAATCCACTCTTTACGTCTAATACACTAACATTCATTATGAATGAAAGGTTTGTTTGAATATCCATGTTATTATAATTAAAGAATAATTTATAACAATAGGACAATAAAGGGATACTATAGGTGTACCACGAAGAAAATAACTAGGTAGTGCACACACACTGCTTCCAGCCCCCTCACCTATCCCCACCACACCATCATTTTCCCTCTGCAACTTGGAGGGACAGACCGATTATCTTCTAAAATAACTATTCGAACGTATTGGCAGTTGTTTTATTCGACTTAGCACAAAAAATACTTCAAACATGAAACCAATATTAGAAAGATTTAAGCAACTACAGTTTTTTTCCAAACTCGGTTGTTTAGCACCACTGTGCGGTGTGGTCTTGGGCTGGTAGTGAGTGGTGGTTCTTTTGTTTCTGGTCGAACTATAATAGACTTAGTAAATCATAACAATGTGCTAATAACCAGGGTAGTCGATGAACAATAATTAAGAAAAAAAATCATAACAGAACTAATTGTAAGGATAAGAAAAAAGCCATTTAATTATCAGAGCTTTTATTAAAAATGTTAACAAATAATAAATAAATTACTAAATCACATTTTATTCAGTCTGACTAGGTTTTTTTGACACTTTACTAATATCTTTAATAATATCTCCTATATCTTTCAAGGAATGACTTGCAGTCCCTCTTTCCATAGGTTTTGGCTGTGAAGCATCTGGCTTCCAAGCGAGGAAATATATAATTTGAAATGTAGCAGGTATTTTATCATCAGAACCATACAGCTCGTTATAAATAGCAGATGATGCCATGAGGACTTCTCTGTTCAGATGAGTGCATCGGTTCCATGTGCAGTTATTCTCTCCCATTCCTTATAAAACAAAAAAAATGATAACACATGTGATATGTTTATACAGTTCTAGAATAAAAGAATGTTTAATGGTTAAACAAGTGGCATTTTTTTCATTCAAAGAGAATTCAAATTACTATAAAAATCTATAAATATTTTGGGTTAGTTGAAATAAATCAGATAAAAACACTGACTGCCATTAACATTGCCAGCATATAGCCAAATTCAGAGTTTATCTTAGCCAATATATTATTATTTATTTATTTAAATTTTAATGACCATTATAATCAACTCAGAATGTCTATGTATTAAATTTACAAATGTAAATACAATTAGTAGACAAATTATAAGTAACAACTCTATTAGAACTAAAAAATAAATGACCGAACATCTGAATTTACCTTTTAAATCCCAGATGAGCTCAAACATTGAAGGGTAATTGATGACTATTTCGTCTGTATCAATAGTTAAAAGAGTAAATCCAGCCTGTGACAGTAAACCACCAACATCACTGACCAATGTAAAAGGAGAGATGTGTGATGACAAGCCACCTAATCGTTCCGATTCAGCCAGCTGTAAGGAAGACCTGAAAGGAATAAAGTATATTTAATATTTTCACTTAGTCTTTAATCGGCAAATGGATAGATGAAGTGAAAAATTAACAAGTGATATAATAAATTTAGATATAATTTTCTCAAGATTAGAATGTGTTTTAACTAAATTTATGTCTGGTCATTTTTTATTTATTTTAACGTACACTTATATATAACACATATTTTTGGGGCGGATTGTCTAAAACTTGTCACCCTTTTCTAGCCAAGGCAGAGGTAAAGCCTTATCTTTCAACACTCACAGGCAACGGGTCAGTAATGGCATAATACGTTTCCGAACAATTGCTACACATTTACCTCTTAATCAACTGTTCAAAGATATAAAATACATTTGAATAATTATTTGTGTGTAGGCAGAAGGTCAATAAATCAAATACAAAATTAACACAAAAGTTAATTTATTAAAACAGCTCTATATGTTCGCATACTCTTTTGAGTTAATTTTAGTTTTTATTTATTCCGCCTACACAAGAAAAATTGTTAGGATTGTGGGTCATTATTTATATTAAAAAAGAAATCAGTCACATAATAGGCCACAAGGGCCCTGAGGGGCAGATACTATAGATGTATCTGATTCATGATCATACGGCACACTAGGGAGATAGTGTGGTCAGTACTATTCTCCAGCTGCCTGATTTTCCCCTTGCTGCTTAAACTGCTAGGGTCATTAGGACAAAGGTACCCATTAATAAACTAATTAAAGGCTGGGTTGGCCTAGGTTCGGTAAGGGAGGTCGAAACTCTGGTTGACTGGGGGATATGGAACAATGTATCGTAATATTTTGTCATTATTAATTCATTTTAGATGTATCAACCGCTTGTGCCAATAGCACCATTAATTTTCTTTAACTTTACTTCAAAAATGTTAAAATTTCAAACTGAAACTTATTTCATTCTTTTCATTTCATGCCCCAGAGTATACCTAGTAGGGGTATACAATATTATGAATATAAAAGCTGTATCTTCTTAGGTATTTCTATTCATATTATACCCCCTCACTACCATACATCAGGCATCCTTTTTATGAAAGGACAATGATTTGTCTTATTATATTTCCAATACATAAAGGCTTTTTGGTTAACAAAATGATAATTCATATCGAATTATAACAGGGTTCTCCCAGTGGTCTAGTGGCTATCGCCTTAGATTCATAGGCAGGAGATGGTGGGTTCGATTCCCACCGGCGGCAGGAATTTTCTCATCCCACGGCTCGTTGGGAAAATTCCTCGCTGCACCCTGGATGTTGGTGCTAATGACCTAGATGTCGAAACGTCGTAAAAAAAAAAAAAAAAAAAAAAAAAATTAAAACAGATTAGATAAGTCTCTGACATGGTGCTCTTTCTGCCCTCTTCCTTTATTTCTTAGAGGAATATGTTTCAAAGTTAAAACTTCAGCCTCATATATATGTATGTATAAAACATAGTTTCCTTTTTTTTGTCTATTCGATAAAAAAGCCTGATGCAGCACCCTAATCAACCAACTCTAGTCTTTCTTCTTTCCTGAAAACACTGATATTTGTTTGTTTTTGCCAATTAGAGGAGGGATATTTGTCTGTTTTAAAGTATTCAAAATTCTTCAGCTAAAAATGTATTGACTAATGCTTTATAGTAACAATCATGCAACTACATTAACCTTTTTACTTTTTGTCAACATACAGGGTTTGACAAGAAGTAATATGGTAATTATATCCTCGAAGCTAAATATTCACACCTGTTTACCTTAATTCATACAAAGTGTCACCTCCAAACAATGCGCCCAGAAAAGCGCCATCATTTTTAAGGCAGCTTATGACTTGTTTAAAAGTTCCAGGTAGGTCATTAACCCAATGTAATGATAAACTAGTTAGGACCAAATCCATGGAATTGGGTTGAAATGGTAATTGTTCTTCATTTACAACCATTTTAGTAACAAGAACTCCTTCTTCAGGCTGCGAAGCTTGCTCTAAAATTTCTTTGCTCATATCACACATTGTAAGATTTTCCACACACTCCGTTAAAATATGTCTGGACACATATCCTCGGCCACAACCTAAATCTACTGCATGGTTAAATTTTCTTTTAATATCAAATATTCTATCAGCCAACCTATATCCTACTTCTTCTTTGAGATAGTCATAAATAAGAAAATTATCCATTTCAGACGTTCTATTTTTCTGCAACAGTTTAGCCTTTCTGTCAAATACATTTAATACATTTTGATGGCAAGGTACACGTAAACTAAAGTTCCGTATTCCGAAAGTTTCAAGATCAGTGGGACATAATTTACGATGAACGTGACAAAATTTGATTCTCAACATTGTAAATTAGATTTATTTATTCTTTTGCTTATAACCCAATAGACCACTTCCCTCCTCTAATATGTATTCAGTAATGAAGCCGTCTAAAACCAAAGAGGCTCTTCTATGAGGACTATTAAATTAACAAAAAAACTATATATAGAAACGTGAACAACTTACATTTAAAATGAGACTGCAACAATTCCATTCCAATTATAAAATCAACACTCCACATGATATTAATGCTGTTCATATAACCGGAAACAAAATTTTCGGTAAAAAGTACAATAATATACTTAAGCGGAAAAAAAGAACTCATCACATAACTCAAGTAATATGCAAATAAAAAATCATAGCCGTTGATCTGAGAGCTTTTTTTGTATACACTTCATGCAATAAAATATATAGTCCATCCAAGTCAAAAGCGTACGCTTCAGGATTGCTAAGAGTGTTAAAATTGTCGTAGAACTTAAGATGTTATTCAGCGAAGCAGTACCTGTATTCAAAGCGAAACATCCAAACATATTTGGACAAATCTGGCAAAAATTTGCTCGACTGACAACCCCCAACCCCAAAACTAGATGGTTAGACCCTTAAAAAGAAGAACGAGATCTGCACTCAAGACCAAGCAAAATTTCGTTTATTAGTAAGCAGTGTAGGGCCTCCCCGTGGTCTAGTTGCTAACCCCGAGCAAGCTTGAAATAAACCAGTTTCAATCTGTTTTCCGATCGCTACCATAGTTGCAAGACCAATGCGTTTCTCCCTATTAAAAAAGTTTTAGAATAGCTACGAACCCATTTCAGAAATGCCCCTGTAAAATCCCCCCAAAATTTCCTAAGTGTAATCAATGTGCAAATTAATTTGTTTATGGAAAAGGTTTTAACAGACCAAATACGGCACACCTAACAAGTTTCCTCAGGATGTCGTTGTCATTGGCGGCTCTAGACAAATATTTTCGGGGGGGGGGGGGGGGGAGCCTAATTTAATATGAGCTTACCGCCGTGCCTGGGGGTGTAGAATCAAATTTTCGTGGTATTTGATAAACTAAGAAAATACATTAACTAGAACTTATTACTATTAATTTGGCTAAATAATGGGCTTTTCTAACTTAATCGAAAATATTGTGAATTTTCATTCTGGGGGGCTAAGCCCCCCCCCCCCCCCCCCCCCCCCAAGACCACCCCTTTAGCCAACACTGGTCGTTGCAGGTCAATGTTTTCTCTGTTGGCTAGGTTCCCTGGTACCAGAAGGGTTCGGTTTATCACTAGCCAAATTTCACCATGGAAAGGTCTCCATATATTTTATTTCAATTTTTTTAAAGTGCTGATATTTCCCTATGGATCTCAATGACTAGCAAGTTGAATAAATCTATTATTGTTGGATGATTTGATTTAACTTCAATAGTATCCTCATAAAAAATAGTTTCATGAGTAAATATAATGAGATGTTCAGCTGTATCCTTTAATTTGTGTGTGTGTGTTTAACGGCATATCAATACTTGGGCCATTAACGCCGGCCTATCTATAGGTTGCCGCCCTTTTATAATGGCAACAGCACGTGGTCAGTCACCCATTCAGGTACTGGCCACGCACGACGTTGCTTAACTTCGGTGATCAACGAGAACCGGTGCACTCAACATGGCTGTGGCCGTTGGCCTGTATCCTTATTCTCTTTGGTTCTGAAGGAGTGAAAAGATTCCTTCCTAGGAGTTGTTTTCCATTATCGAACTCTGCTCACTGAAATGTTCAATACCAATATTTCGCTATTGGTATATTCGCCGTATATGGTCAGCCATCAGTTGTTCATGACTGTTTTTCTCTCTCTTCATTTCTATAGGCAGAACGGTATTCTCAAAGATGGCCTAACTGTCGCCAAAATCGTACAACTTCTAGAGAATGACATCCTGGATACACTGATAGAGGATGAAGGCATAAGTTTCCGGTAGGTTTTCATAGCACCATCGCCGACTAACGAACTGGCTGACGAAGAAAGCGAGGATGAGGATAGTGGAGGTTTTATTGATAATTTAATTTACAACCAGTTGGTAACTCACGTGGAAGCAGTTTTTTTATGTATGTACGAATTGGTGCTCCAGCACATGATTTGTCTGGCTATTCCAAAAAGAGACAGCGGGTCTGGACTGATGGAGATCAAGTAAAAAAAGATCCATTACATTTTCTGGATTCAATGCCAACAAATACAAAAAAATTACTCCTGTAGAGCTCTTTGGACTTTTCATTGACGAAAAGAAGTTATTACCCTTTTTGTGACCGAAACTCGGAAATGTCCCCTGTCGAAAAATGAAAATAATCTAGCGGTTTCTATAGACGAAATTAAAGCTTTTCTGGGCATCATGATCCTCTCAGGATGTACCGTCATTTGGGGTGAGTTCGGACAGGTAGTACGAGTTCGGACAGCAGTGCATGGCGCAGGAAATCACGTGACCCTGAGCAAGTTATTTCATTAGGGACATAATTGGCTTGACAAATACGATCGATATTACATTTTTCCCATGTAGTTAAGCCGAAATCGCCGTGAGAACACTTTGAAGTGAATAACGAATATTTTAATGTAAGTTGTAATATCCATGATTTTCGAAATGCTAGAAACAAACATCTGTGTAAGTAATTAAACTCTAATTTTCCATATTGTATAATAGGTTTATATGTTGTCTAATGATGCAAAAATAAATATATTTATTTTTTTTTGTTCAAAAACTTTTTTTTTCTCGTTTAAGTAAAAATCTCGCATACCGTGGGGTGAGTTCGGACATGCATCAATTATACCCGCGTCCTCTCAGCTTAAAGGAAAACAGTATTTATTCCAAAGAGGCTTTGAAAAATGTGATTGACGATGTCAAAACCAAGAAGAAGACTTTGAGAGAGGCAGCGGATCGATTTATGTATTTTGTTGTTCAACAAATTACATAAATCGACTTTAAATGATAAATTTAGAAGAATGCACACCAGAAAAAAGTGGTGGCTAAACTAAATTTAGTAAAGAAGAAAAAAAATACTAAAGAGAATTTTCCTGCAGCCGAATGTGATTTTCCATTAGCTCGATTAAGATATTCGCCAAATCGTTAAAACATATTTGGATAGGTCAGGAAAAAAATCGCAAGATTTTAAGACAACAAGCCCAGACTGGAATGGTTTGACGGGTTTATGTAAAGGAATCAGCCATTAACGGAACGCCTTACACAAAGCATCAAAAGGGGTCGAGCAGAAGTTGATTTTGAGAAAGTTAAAGAATATTTTGTAAATCTAAAAAATATTATAGAACATATTCCTCTTTAGAATATCGTCAATTATGACCGAGCTCACTCCAGCTATAGTTTAAGTTTAGATTTTTACAGAAATTAAAGGCTGTCCGAACTCACCCCACACGTAGGGGTGAGTTCGGACACATTTTAGCAATAAAAAAAAATGAAAATTTTTGAGATACTCAAAAAACCAAATAGAGGAAGGTTAAGGGTTCATATATTAATTTTTCCAGATTTTTATAAAAATTATGTCTTTTGTTATTACGAGAAAACCTCGAAAATGTGTCCGAACTCACCCCAAATGACGGTAATGCTTTCCCAGGGGAAAAAGGCACTGGAATAATAAGCCTGACATGAATATATTTGCATGAAAAATATATTGACATCACAATGTATGCGAAGAGACAGATTCTCATTCTTAATTTATTTTCCACCCCTCTTTCCCTAAACCACTTGCAAAATAATCGTTTCTTATAATTTATATGTTAAAACTATTAATTTATACAAAAACAAGATAAAAACTCCAAATATTGGGATTTGAGTTTCTTTAAAAAGCTGTGTTCTGACATTTTTATGAACTTAATTTGTGTCTTTAGCATGGGCGTATATAGAAAATAATTTCGGAGGAGGATGGGAAAATTTCGGGGGGCTGAGACCATTTCCGGTGTATGGAATACTAACAATTTAGATCTTGGAAGAGTTTTCCAACTTGAATAAAGATTCTTGGCCAACTTAAACGCTATTACACCCAAAATAGAATATGTTTTATGAACTAAATGATCTCACTTAATTTATTTTTAATGGTTTTATGAAATTTTTACCGATCAAATCAAAATTTCGGAGCGGGGGGGGGGCTGCAGCCCCCCCCCCCCACCCTTATATACGCCCATGGTCTTTAGTTACATAATTATATAATATAATATTCTAATAATATTTTTACTTGTATAAAAATGTGAAAACTACGCTATATGGGAGGAAATCGGTGAAATTAAAGCATTAGGGCTAATGGATATATGACCGTCTCTCCCTTAAACAAGATGGCGGACTCCAGTTAGCCCTTCTTACCGGGAAATCATGCGGAATTAGACATCTACTCCTTTCTATATCTTTTTATATTCGTAGTTAATTATAAATGGACTTTAAAATATAAATAAATATATCTATGAAGAAGAAGAAGAGATTTTCACAAGAAGGTTGCAAAAGCATAGTTACATAAATTTCTGTGAAATGTTATGTCGGTTTCTTTTTCAAAATGTAACATTCCATTTCATACAATGTAGTGATGGGAATTTTTTATATTACTGACTAAATTTTCATTTGAGAATTTTCCAATTTTAACTAAGTGTGCATCTCTTTTAATCTATGGATCTTTTAAATGTTGATTTGGGCGCCAAAATAACAATTATTTCTCTCAAAATTGTAAATAAAATAAAAGTATGCTTCTTTTAATGTTCATTCTGTAGAACCTGTCCCTTTTGATCCTACAAAGGAAAGTATGACATTGATGGACCCCCCCCCCCGTCATTAATAAGTCATCACTTCAATAAATACTTTTCTAGGCTCAAACTACAGCAAATAAGTCATGAAATGAGAAAAAAAGCATATTTTTTGGTGTAAATATTTTTTGTCTTTCATGGGTAATTGTACAAAAAGTGAAG
Source organism: Gonocerus acuteangulatus (assembly GCA_946811695.1). NCBI lineage: Eukaryota > Metazoa > Arthropoda > Insecta > Hemiptera > Coreidae > Gonocerus > Gonocerus acuteangulatus. The sequence goes on from OX328130.1 coordinate 53,118,519, forward strand.
ATTAAATATGTGACCATACCTTCACATATATATTTGTTCTTCAATAGAAGAAAATAACTAAAGACAAAGTAATTTTTAATTTTAATTTAAAACCGAAAAGCCTTTAAAAAAGAAGAAAAGACCATTCACTATATTTAAACATGAAAATTATTTTATCTTTAAACTAAAACACAAGAATTACCGGTTCAATGTTTAAAGTGTGGCCATCGCAATTACTGGTATTTGTAATTAAATGTTGACATTCATTGTTTTTAACATTTAAATCTATTTGATGGATGTAATAATATTCCGAAATGGTAATTTTTATACTATTACTCAATAAACTTGAGTGTAAGCCTATAAACTCAGGAATCGTGTTTTTTATTTATAAAAATATATGAAGATATTGGCATCATCTACCTTAAGCATTCGATTCATCAGGTCTCCAAGTACTCCTGAAATGATGAAGAGCTGTGGTTAACATCTATTATTACTCATCTTATTTTAATAAGAAGAGACTAGGTAGTTCATCAAAGAAGAACATTCGGTAAACTTTGTTGAAAGTTCAACTCTACAGAGCTATCCTGAGCCATTTTATTTTTAATGCTTGTATTAAAAAATGGACAAATATCCCAACCTATTTGTACAATTTCTGAATACATTCGAGTCCAAAGATTTTACTTCCAACGTATCAGACACATTAATCTAATATTGGCTTGACAGCAGTATGTTTTTTTGTTTGTTTTTATGTAAATTTTAACGGACTAAAATGAGTTAATGATGTATCAGTGCCAACACACAACTTATTAATACAAAAAACGATTGATTCTATTGTCTTGAAGCCGGGTATATTGGGTAAATTTTATATTTTTCTTCTCTCTCTCCTTGCAGTTCAAAGCTATTCATATTTATATTTTATACCAGCTTTTTAATATATGGTCTTCGCCCCCCCTCCCTATAGATTGAGTCGATTCAGTCCTTCCTCTCATAAAATTAAGGATTAAGGATGAGATCAATTTTATCCCAACTTCCCCGGTCATTTTTATTATCATCATCAGAAATTCAACTTATTGTCACCTGTTAACTGCACATATTTGTACTTTTGGGATACCCCTCAAGTCATAAAGATATTTGTACTATTGAGTTTGAAAAATTGTTGCGTTTGGTTTTTACATTTAATTGTCATATATTACCTACTTTTGTAGGAAACAATGTTTTGAAGTGACATATTATTAATCAATCATTTAATGACCCTTGCTCAAATTATTATTTTTGGAATGCATGTTGCTGGAAAAACACCAGTTTTAAAAAGTGAGACATTTTTCAATTTCTCATTTAGTATAATACATATATATGAAGGGTATATGTAGGTAAAAAATAAAAACAAAGTTGAAAATAAAAGGACAACTTTATTTATAACAAAAATATAAACAATTATAATAAATAGAATAAATAATTTTTTTTTAAAAACAGTCTTATAATTTGATCGGGTAAAAGTAAATCATAATCTGATCCACTTAGGAACTTTAAATTAATATAAACAATATTTACAAAGAAAAATATTTTTACAATATATACAATAAAATTTCCTTTAGAGACGTGAGTCTTAGTCGACCTCTTCTACAGTTGGACCACCCGAAGAGCGGGCAAAGTTGTTACCATACTGCTGGCCGCAAGAGGAGGGGCCTGTGCTGCCAGAATTGTGCATTTTAGTCATGTAAGAGACACATTCCTTCTGAAGCTCCTGGAGTTTGTGTTGGTATTCCTCCTTCTCCGCTAGGCTGTTGTTGTCCAGCCATCTCATCGCCTCGTCACATTTGGCCCTTGCTTTGCTCTTGTCGTCTTCGCTCAACTTGTCCCCGGCTTCTTCAATGGCCTGCTTTACGGAGAATATGTAACTCTCCAGTTGATTTCGGGCAGCTATCCTCTCTCTTTGTGCATCGTCTTCGGCCTTGTACTTTTCAGCTTCGTTCACCATCCTATCGATCTCCTCCTTGGACAGGCGTCCCTTGTTGTTCTCTATCCTTATGTTCTTTGATTTTCCTGTTCCGTTCTCCTTAGCCGAGACGTTTAGGATGCCGTTTGCGTCCAGATCGAATGTGACTTCTATCTTTGGTACTCCACGAGGGGCAGGCGGTATCCCGGTGAGGTCGAACGTGCCAAGCAGGTTGTTGTCCTTGGTCATCGCCCTCTCCCCTTCAAAGACCTGAATCGTTACCGCAGGCTGGTTGTCGGAGTAGGTCGTGAACGTCTGAGTCTGCTTGCAAGGAATCCTGCTGTTCCTCTCGATTATCTTGGTCATGACTCCACCTGCAGTTTCAATACCCAGAGAGAGGGGAGCTACGTCGACTAGAAGCACATCCTGTATCTGCGAGCTCTGGTCTCCGCTGAGGATTGCCGCTTGTACAGCAGCTCCATAGGCGACAGCCTCGTCAGGATTGATGGACATGTTGAGCGACTTGCCGTTGAAGAAATTCTGGAGTAGATTCTGGATCTTTGGGATTCGAGTGGATCCTCCGACCAAGACGACATCATGAATCGAGCCCTTGTCCATTTTGGCGTCCTGCAGAGCCTTTTCGACAGGGTGCAAAGTGGATCTGAAGAGATCAGCACAGAGCTCCTCAAATCTAGCCCTCGATACCTTTGTGTAGAAGTCGACGCCCTCACAGAGGGCGTCAATTTCAATGGTCGCTTCTGTGCTCGAAGAGAGTGTCCTCTTGGCCCTCTCCGCTGCTGTCCTCAGTCTTCTCAGGGCCCGGGCGTTGCTCTTCACGTCCTTCTTAAATTTTCTCTTGAACTCATCTGCCAGGTGATTCACGAGCCTGTTGTCAAAGTCTTCTCCGCCGAGGTGGGTATCTCCAGCAGTGGACTTGACTTCGAAGAGAGAGCCTTCGTCGATGGTAAGGATAGAAACGTCAAAAGTGCCACCTCCAAGATCGAAAATAAGCACATTCCTCTCACCTTTTAGGTTCTTGTCCAGTCCGTAAGCCAGGGCGGCGGCTGTCGGCTCGTTTATTATCCTCATTACGTTAAGACCTGCGATGGCACCTGCGTCCTTTGTGGCTTGCCTCTGAGAGTCATTGAAATAGGCGGGCACTGTGATTACTGCATCCTTCACCTTGGAACCCAGGTAAGCTTCAGCTGTCTCCTTCATCTTGGTAAGTACCATGGAGCTGATCTCCTCGGGGGCGAACCTTTTCGTTTCCCCTTTGTATTCTACTTGGATTTTAGGCTTGGAGCAATCGTTGACAACTTTGAAAGGCCAGTGTTTGAGATCCTCTTGGATTTTAGGATCGTCGTATTTCCTGCCTATCAGCCTTTTAGCATCGAATACTGTGTTCTGCGGGTTCATAGCTACCTGGTTTTTCGCCGCGTCGCCGATGAGCCTCTCAGTGTCGGTGAAAGCCACATAGCTGGGTGTCGTCCTGTTTCCTTGATCGTTCGCGATGATCTCTACCTTCCCCTGTTGCCAAACGCCGACGCAGGAGTAAGTTGTACCGAGATCTATTCCAACTGCTACCATTTTCAGAGTCTGTAAAACACGCACTTGTCAAAACACAATAACAACACGAGTCAGAAACTCGAAGCGCTTGTCACTTTGTTCAGTAGTAAACTGCCAGGCGGGGAGAGCGGCCGAGTTTAAATTAGCCCGCCGAACGGCCTCGAACCGCCCAGGCCGTTCCACGGAATCTCATTGGACGAGACCAGCCAATAGCCGACGCGGGTCTAGACTGTTCCAGAAAGATCGGCCTGGTCCCGCCTGTTTAATAATAATTCTAAAACATTTTTTTCTATAATATAATGCGTCCAGAGACATTGTTACAAAGACAAGGCCGATCATAAATAAAATGTGTATATATTATTTACCTACCTCTAACTCTTGAGGGAAGGGCCATTTGGGCCCTATAAAATACTAAACTTCTACTTAGGACACTAAATAATATTTCAAATTATAAATTAATTTCCTGTTTTTTGTCCTTCTCCTTCTTCCGCTCAAATTTAGGGCGGGCCTATACCAGGGAAATGAATATTACATCAAATTAAACAATACTGTCGCCTCTCAGATTTCCAGGGGAATCAAATTTAGTGTGATTACATTATAGTCAAATGATTACCTTTTTATTTTTATTGCACTTTGAATAGAATTTCCGTTCATTGATGGAATGAGAAGGTATTGATTTGCTAATATGATTCGTTAATATGCAAAACCTCATAATGGTAGGACGCTTGGAGTTTGAAATGCTTTCTAAACTACTAGTGTCACTCTTATTTATTATCAGACCAGTAGCAAGCCAGTCTTTGAGCATGACAATATAATATACCGTTATTTCTTGTTATATTGAAAAAAAATAAAAAAAAATATTGATTCAGATGATTTTAATTTATTGCCTTTGTCCATCAATAACCGCCTCACAATGAATATTACCTGCGCATTCGATTGTATTTTAAAATGTTGGCTGAATCAGCCTGAGTTATATTCACATGATTTATTGACAATTACCCGCAGCCTCAGGAGTTGTTTCTAACGGATAAATACTGTTGATTAGATCTCTTCTGATTTGAAAAGCATCTTAAGCGAGGGTTAATATCATGCCGGTAACTATACTTCAGTAAATAATGAATCGTAATGATAAAATTATCTCATCAAGAGTGGTGGATATTAATTTAAAACATAGTGGAATAATTGAAAGAGAGAAAAATAAAATGCATTGTTAAAAATAATAATCAGTTTTATTATATTTTGTTTTTAATCTTTGTATATTTATTTTTTTCTCTCTCTTCCAATTACGAAATAATTCTTGAATTATTAAAAAATAAAATTATGATTTGTCACTCATAACTCTCTCCTTATTTGCTTTAAAACGACTTGGGTCCAAGTTTCAAAAGTCTCTCGCAGTGTGCCAACCCAGTCCACCGGTCCTAACTTTTTTAGTTAGAAAGCTCATATCTGTAAAACGTGAAAGTACAATTTATTGGAGAGAATGATACTCCGTTTCTGAAAGAGTCGATGATTTGTTTGATTTAGAAGAATGCCATCTAAGGATGGAAAAATACTTTTGCTCGACTAGAGGGCTGTATGACTGAGATACCGCATGTCCATGAAAATCTTAAAATATACAAAAAATACCAATTAAGAGGTCCACGATTCTTCTCTATAGAGAGTCTAGCTCTTTCACTGGGCTACAATCCCATGTTCATGAATTCTTGAAGGACTCAAAAGTATTTTAAAAAACGTGATCATGTTAAGGAAACGCGCATCATGTTTAAACATATTCCTGTTCCCTTTCACGATACTGAAGATGGTAAAGCAGTCCGGAAAGATCAATACTGTCGATAAAAAATTGTTGTTCTCTTAAACGTTGTTTTTATAATTTTTGTACCATTATGAAAAATACCTTCTTCGAGAATATCCCAATCTACCTGGCTATTGTCATCTCTACAATTTTGCAAATAATTCCTACTGATTTCTGAACACAAATAATGCAAGCACCTAAATGGGTTGCTTCAATAAAACTTTCTTTTCCTCTATGAACTTGAGTTTATTTGATGTTAGTATGAAATTTTACAACCAGTTCTTGACTCTTGTCAATGTACAAATAAATTTGTAAATGTAAAAATATTTGGTTTCTTTTTTTTATCGCCAGAGAGCTTAGTTTCATATAGATGGAGCCATATCATCTTGTATTTTTTATTTTCAAATAGAGAAAATAATTAAAGACATTTCGGATTCAAAGCAGTTTAAATTTAAAACCGAAAAGCCTTTAAAAAAGAAGAAAAGACCATTCACTATATTTAAACATGAAAATTATTTTATCTTTAAGCTAATACACAAGAATTACCGGTTCAATGTTTAAAGTATGGCCATCGCAATTACTGGTATTTGTAATTAAATGTTGACATTCATTGTTTTTAACATTTAAATCTATTTGATGGATGTAATAATATTCCGAAATGGTAATTTTTATACTATTACTCAATAAACTTGAGTGTAAGCCTATAAACTCAGGAATCGTGTTTTTTATTTATAAAAATATATGAAGATATTGGCTTCATCTACCTTAAGCATTCGATTCATCAGGTCTCCAAGTACTCCTGAAATGATGAAGAGCTGTGGTTAACATCTATTATTACTCATCTTATTTTAATAAGAAGAGACTAGGTAGTTCATCAAAGAAGAACATTCGGTAAACTTTGTTGAAAGTTCAACTCTACAGAGCTATCCTGAGCCATTTTATTTTTAATGCTTGTATTAAAAAATGGACAAATATCCCAACCTATTTGTACAATTTCTGAATACATTCGAGGCCAAAGATTTTACTTCCAACGTATCAGACACACTAATCTAATATTGGCTTGACAGCAGTATGTTTTTTTGTTTGTTTTTATGTAAATTTTAACGGACTATAATGAGTTAATGATGTATCCGTGCCAACACACAACTTATTAATACAAAAAACGATTGATTCTATTGTCTTGAAGCCGGGTATATTGGGTAAATTTTATATTTTTCTTCTCTCTCTCCTTGCAGTTCAAAGCTATTCATATTTATATTTTATACCAGCTTTTTAATATATGGTCTTCCCCCCCCCTCCCTATAGATTGAGTCGATTCAGTCCTTCCTCTCATAAAATTAAGGATTAAGGATGAGATAAATTTTATCCCAACTTCCCCGGTCATTTTTATTATCATCATCAGAAATTCAACTTATTGTCACCTGTCAACTGCACATATTTGTACTTTTGGGATACCCCTCAAGTCATAAAGATATTTGTACTATTGAGTTTGAAAAATTGTTGCGTTTGGTTTTTACATTTCATTGTCATATATTACCTACTTTTGTAGGAAACAATGTTTTGAAGTGACATATTATTAATCAATCATTTAATGACCCTTGCTCAAATTATTATTTTTGGAATGCATGTTGCTGGAAAAACACCAGTTTTAAAAAGTGAGACATTTTTCAATTTATCATTTAGTATAATACATATATATGAAGGGTATATGTAGGTAAAAAATAAAAACAAAGTTGAAAATAAAAGGACAACTTTATTTATAACAAAAATATAAACAATTATAATAAATAGAATAAATATTTTTTTTTTTTTAAAACAGTCTTATAATTTGATCGGGTAAAAGTAAATCATCATCTGATCCACTTAGGAACTTTAAATTAATATAAACAATATTTACAAAGAAAAATATTTTTACAATATATACAATAAAATTTCCTTTAGAGACGTGAGTCTTAGTCGACCTCTTCTACAGTTGGACCACCCGAAGAGCGGGCAAAGTTGTTACCATACTGCTGGCCGCAAGAGGAGGGGCCTGTGCTGCCAGAATTGTGCATTTTAGTCATGTAAGAGACACATTCCTTCTGAAGCTCCTGGAGTTTGTGTTGGTATTCCTCCTTCTCCGCTAGGCTGTTGTTGTCCAGCCATCTCATCGCCTCGTCACATTTGGCCCTTGCTTTGCTCTTGTCGTCTTCGCTCAACTTGTCCCCGGCTTCTTCAATGGCCTGCTTTACGGAGAATATGTAACTCTCCAGTTGATTTCGGGCAGCTATCCTCTCTCTTTGTGCATCGTCTTCGGCCTTGTACTTTTCAGCTTCGTTCACCATCCTATCGATCTCCTCCTTGGACAGGCGTCCCTTGTTGTTCTCTATCCTTATGTTCTTTGATTTTCCTGTTCCGTTCTCCTTAGCCGAGACGTTTAGGATGCCGTTTGCGTCCAGATCGAATGTGACTTCTATCTTTGGTACTCCACGAGGGGCAGGCGGTATCCCGGTGAGGTCGAACGTGCCAAGCAGGTTGTTGTCCTTGGTCATCGCCCTCTCCCCTTCAAAGACCTGAATCGTTACCGCAGGCTGGTTGTCGGAGTAGGTCGTGAACGTCTGAGTCTGCTTGCAAGGAATCCTGCTGTTCCTCTCGATTATCTTGGTCATGACTCCACCTGCAGTTTCAATACCCAGAGAGAGGGGAGCTACGTCGACTAGAAGCACATCCTGTATCTGCGAGCTCTGGTCTCCGCTGAGGATTGCCGCTTGTACAGCAGCTCCATAGGCGACAGCCTCGTCAGGATTGATGGACATGTTGAGCGACTTGCCGTTGAAGAAATTCTGGAGTAGATTCTGGATCTTTGGGATTCGAGTGGATCCTCCGACCAAGACGACATCATGAATCGAGCCCTTGTCCATTTTGGCGTCCTGCAGAGCCTTTTCGACAGGGTGCAAAGTGGATCTGAAGAGATCAGCACAGAGCTCCTCAAATCTAGCCCTCGATACCTTTGTGTAGAAGTCGACGCCCTCACAGAGGGCGTCAATTTCAATGGTCGCTTCTGTGCTCGAAGAGAGTGTCCTCTTGGCCCTCTCCGCTGCTGTCCTCAGTCTTCTCAGGGCCCGGGCGTTGCTCTTCACGTCCTTCTTAAATTTTCTCTTGAACTCATCTGCCAGGTGATTCACGAGCCTGTTGTCAAAGTCTTCTCCGCCGAGGTGGGTATCTCCAGCAGTGGACTTGACTTCGAAGAGAGAGCCTTCGTCGATGGTAAGGATAGAAACGTCAAAAGTGCCACCTCCAAGATCGAAAATAAGCACATTCCTCTCACCTTTTAGGTTCTTGTCCAGTCCGTAAGCCAGGGCGGCGGCTGTCGGCTCGTTTATTATCCTCATTACGTTAAGACCTGCGATGGCACCTGCGTCCTTTGTGGCTTGCCTCTGAGAGTCATTGAAATAGGCGGGCACTGTGATTACTGCATCCTTCACCTTGGAACCCAGGTAAGCTTCAGCTGTCTCCTTCATCTTGGTAAGTACCATGGAGCTGATCTCCTCGGGGGCGAACCTTTTCGTTTCCCCTTTGTATTCTACTTGGATTTTAGGCTTGGAGCAATCGTTGACAACTTTGAAAGGCCAGTGTTTGAGATCCTCTTGGATTTTAGGATCGTCGTATTTCCTGCCTATCAGCCTTTTAGCATCGAATACTGTGTTCTGCGGGTTCATAGCTACCTGGTTTTTCGCCGCGTCGCCGATGAGCCTCTCAGTGTCGGTGAAAGCCACATAGCTGGGTGTCGTCCTGTTTCCTTGATCGTTCGCGATGATCTCTACCTTCCCCTGTTGCCAAACGCCGACGCAGGAGTAAGTTGTACCGAGATCTATTCCAACTGCTACCATTTTCAGAGTCTGTAAAACACGCACTTGTCAAAACACAATAACAACACGAGTCAGAAACTCGAAGCGCTTGTCACTTTGTTCAGTAGTAAACTGCCAGGCGGGGAGAGCGGCCGAGTTTAAATTAGCCCGCCGAACGGCCTCGAACCGCCCAGGCCGTTCCACGGAATCTCATTGGACGAGACCAGCCAATAGCCGACGCGGGTCTAGACTGTTCCAGAAAGATCGGCCTGGTCCCGCCTGTTTAATAATAATTCTAAAACATTTTTTTCTATAATATAATGCGTCCAGAGACATTGTTACAAAGACAAGGCCGATCATAAATAAAATGTGTATATATTATTTACCTACCTCTAACTCTTGAGGGAAGGGCCATTTGGGCCCTATAAAATACTAAACTTCTACTTAGGACACTAAATAATATTTCAAATTATAAATTAATTTCCTGTTTTTTGTCCTTCTCCTTCTTCCGCTCAAATTTAGGGCGGGCCTATACCAGGGAAATGAATATTACATCAAATTAAACAATACTGTCGCCTCTCAGATTTCCAGGGGAATCAAATTTAGTGTGATTACATTATAGTCAAATGATTACCTTTTTATTTTTATTGCACTTTGAATAGAATTTCCGTTCATTGATGGAATGAGAAGGTATTGATTTGCTAATATGATTCGTTAATATGCAAAACCTCATAATGGTAGGACGCTTGGAGTTTGAAATGCTTTCTAAACTACTAGTGTCACTCTTATTTATTATCAGACCAGTAGCAAGCCAGTCTTTGAGCATGACAATATAATATACCGTTATTTCTTGTTATATTGAAAAAAAAAAAAAAAAAATATTGATTCAGATGATTTTAATTTATTGCCTTTGTCCATCAATAACCGCCTCACAATGAATATTACCTGCGCATTCGATTGTATTTTAAAATGTTGGCTGAATCAGCCTGAGTTATATTCACATGATTTATTGACAATTACCCGCAGCCTCAGGAGTTGTTTCTAACGGATAAATACTGTTGATTAGATCTCTTCTGATTTGAAAAGCATCTTAAGCGAGGGTTAATATCATGCCGGTAACTATACTTCAGTAAATAATGAATCGTAATGATAAAATTATCTCATCAAGAGTGGTTGATATTAATTTAAAACATAGTGGAATAATTGAAAGAGAGAAAAATAAAATGCATTGTTAAAAATAATAATCAGTTTTATTATATTTTGTTTTTAATCTTCGTATATTTCTTTTTTTTTCTCTCTTCCAATTACGAAATAATTCTTGAATTATTAAAAAATAAAATTATGATTTGTCACTCATAACTCTCTCCTTATTTGCTTTAAAACGACTTGGGTCCAAGTTTCAAAAGTCTCTCACAGTGTGCCAACCCAGTCCACCGGTCCTAACTTTTTTAGTTAGAAAGCTCATATCTGTAAAACGTGAAAGTACAATTTATTGGAGAGAATGATACTCCGTTTCTGAAAGAGTCGATGATTTGTTTGATTTAGAAGAATGCCATCTAAGGATGGAAAAATACTTTTGCTCGACTGGAGGGCTGTATGACTGAGATACCCCATGTCCATGAAAATCTTAAAATATACAAAAAATACCAATTAAGAGGTCCACGATTCTTCTCTATAGAGAGTCTAGCTCTTTCACTGGGCTACTATCCCATCTTCATGTATTCTTGAAGGACTCAAAAGTATTTTAAAAAACGTGATCATGTTAAGGAAACGCGCATCATGTTTAAACATATTCCTGTTCCCTTTCACGATACTGAAGATGGTAAAGCAGTCCGGAAAGATCTATACTGTCGATAAAAAATTGTTGTTCTCTTAAACGTTGTTTTTATAATTTTTGTACCATTATGAAAAATACCTTCTTCGAGAATATCCCAATCTACCTGGCTATTGTCATCTCTACAATTTTGCAAATAATTCTTTCTGATTTCTGAACACAAATAATGCAAGCACCTAAATGGGTTGCTTCAATAAAACTTTGCTTTTCCTCTATGAACTTGAGTTTATTTGATGTTAGTATGAAATTCTACAACCAGTTCTTGACTCTTGTCAATGTACAAATAAATTTGTAAATGTAAAAATATTTGGTTTCTTTTTTTATTGCCAGAGAGCTTAGTTTCATATAGATGGAGTCATATCATCTTGTATTTTTTATTTTCAAATAGAGAAAATAATTAAAGACATTTCGGATTCAAAGCAGTTTAAATTTAAAACCGAAAAGCCTTTAAAAAAGAAGAAAAGACCATTCACTATATTTAAACAGGAAAATTATTTTATCTTTAAGCTAATACACAAGAATTACCGGTTCAATGTTTAAAGTGTGGCCATCGCAATTACTGGTATTTGTAATTAAATGTTGACATTCATTGTTTTTAACATTTAAATCTATTTGATGGATGTAATAATATTCCGAAATGGTAATTTTTATACTATTACTCAATAAACTTGAGTGTAAGCCTATAAACTCAGGAATCGTGTTTTTTATTTATAAAAATATTTGAAGATATTGGCTTCATCTACCTTAAGCATTCGATTCATCAGGTCTCCAAGTACTCCTGAAATGATGAAGAGCTGTGGTTAACATCTATTATTACTCATCTTATTTTAATAAGAAGAGACTAGGTAGTTCATCAAAGAAGAACATTCGGTAAACTTTGTTGAAAGTTCAACTCTACAGAGCTATCCTGAGCCATTTTATTTTTAATGCTTGTATTAAAAAATGGACAAATATCCCAACCTATTTGTACCATTTCTGAATACATTCGAGGCCAAAGATTTTACTTCCAACGTATCAGACACATTAATCTAATATTGGCTTGACAGCAGTATGTTTTTTTGTTTGTTTTATGTAAATTTTAACGGACTAAAATGAGTTAATGATGTATCAGTGCCAACACACAACTTATTAATACAAAAAACGATTGATTCTATTGTCTTGAAGCCGGGTATATTGGGTAAATTTTATATTTTTCTTCTCTCTCTCCTTGCAGTTCAAAGCTATTCATATTTATATTTTATACCAGCTTTTTAATATATGGTCTTCCCCCCCCCCTCCCTATAGATTGAGTCGATTCAGTCCTTCCTCTCATAAAATTAAGGATTAAGGATGAGATCAATTTTATCCCAACTTCCCCGGTCATTTTTATTATCATCATCAGAAATTCAACTTATTGTCACCTGTCAACTGCACATATTTGTTCTTTTGGGATACCCCTCAAGTCATAAAGATATTTGTACTATTGAGTTTGAAAAATTGTTGCGTTTGGTTTTTACATTTCATTGTCATATATTACCTACTTTTGTAGGAAACAATGTTTTGAAGTGACATATTATTAATCAATCATTTAATGACCCTTGCTCAAATTATTATTTTTGGAATGCATGTTGCTGGAAAAACACCAGTTTTAAAAAGTGAGACATTTTTCAATTTATCATTTAGTATAATACATATATATGAAGGGTATATGTAGGTAAAAAATAAAAACAAAGTTGAAAATAAAAGGACAACTTTATTTATAACAAAAATATAAACAATTATAATAAATAGAATAAATATTTTTTTTTTTTAAAACAGTCTTATAATTTGATCGGGTAAAAGTAAATCATCATCTGATCCACTTAGGAACTTTAAATTAATATAAACAATATTTACAAAGAAAAATATTTTTACAATATATACAATAAAATTTCCTTTAGAGACGTGAGTCTTAGTCGACCTCTTCTACAGTTGGACCACCCGAAGAGCGGGCAAAGTTGTTACCATACTGCTGGCCGCAAGAGGAGGGGCCTGTGCTGCCAGAATTGTGCATTTTAGTCATGTAAGAGACACATTCCTTCTGAAGCTCCTGGAGTTTGTGTTGGTATTCCTCCTTCTCCGCTAGGCTGTTGTTGTCCAGCCATCTCATCGCCTCGTCACATTTGGCCCTTGCTTTGCTCTTGTCGTCTTCGCTCAACTTGTCCCCGGCTTCTTCAATGGCCTGCTTTACGGAGAATATGTAACTCTCCAGTTGATTTCGGGCAGCTATCCTCTCTCTTTGTGCATCGTCTTCGGCCTTGTACTTTTCAGCTTCGTTCACCATCCTATCGATCTCCTCCTTGGACAGGCGTCCCTTGTTGTTCTCTATCCTTATGTTCTTTGATTTTCCTGTTCCGTTCTCCTTAGCCGAGACGTTTAGGATGCCGTTTGCGTCCAGATCGAATGTGACTTCTATCTTTGGTACTCCACGAGGGGCAGGCGGTATCCCGGTGAGGTCGAACGTGCCAAGCAGGTTGTTGTCCTTGGTCATCGCCCTCTCCCCTTCAAAGACCTGAATCGTTACCGCAGGCTGGTTGTCGGAGTAGGTCGTGAACGTCTGAGTCTGCTTGCAAGGAATCCTGCTGTTCCTCTCGATTATCTTGGTCATGACTCCACCTGCAGTTTCAATACCCAGAGAGAGGGGAGCTACGTCGACTAGAAGCACATCCTGTATCTGCGAGCTCTGGTCTCCGCTGAGGATTGCCGCTTGTACAGCAGCTCCATAGGCGACAGCCTCGTCAGGATTGATGGACATGTTGAGCGACTTGCCGTTGAAGAAATTCTGGAGTAGATTCTGGATCTTTGGGATTCGAGTGGATCCTCCGACCAAGACGACATCATGAATCGAGCCCTTGTCCATTTTGGCGTCCTGCAGAGCCTTTTCGACAGGGTGCAAAGTGGATCTGAAGAGATCAGCACAGAGCTCCTCAAATCTAGCCCTCGATACCTTTGTGTAGAAGTCGACGCCCTCACAGAGGGCGTCAATTTCAATGGTCGCTTCTGTGCTCGAAGAGAGTGTCCTCTTGGCCCTCTCCGCTGCTGTCCTCAGTCTTCTCAGGGCCCGGGCGTTGCTCTTCACGTCCTTCTTAAATTTTCTCTTGAACTCATCTGCCAGGTGATTCACGAGCCTGTTGTCAAAGTCTTCTCCGCCGAGGTGGGTATCTCCAGCAGTGGACTTGACTTCGAAGAGAGAGCCTTCGTCGATGGTAAGGATAGAAACGTCAAAAGTGCCACCTCCAAGATCGAAAATAAGCACATTCCTCTCACCTTTTAGGTTCTTGTCCAGTCCGTAAGCCAGGGCGGCGGCTGTCGGCTCGTTTATTATCCTCATTACGTTAAGACCTGCGATGGCACCTGCGTCCTTTGTGGCTTGCCTCTGAGAGTCATTGAAATAGGCGGGCACTGTGATTACTGCATCCTTCACCTTGGAACCCAGGTAAGCTTCAGCTGTCTCCTTCATCTTGGTAAGTACCATGGAGCTGATCTCCTCGGGGGCGAACCTTTTCGTTTCCCCTTTGTATTCTACTTGGATTTTAGGCTTGGAGCAATCGTTGACAACTTTGAAAGGCCAGTGTTTGAGATCCTCTTGGATTTTAGGATCGTCGTATTTCCTGCCTATCAGCCTTTTAGCATCGAATACTGTGTTCTGCGGGTTCATAGCTACCTGGTTTTTCGCCGCGTCGCCGATGAGCCTCTCAGTGTCGGTGAAAGCCACATAGCTGGGTGTCGTCCTGTTTCCTTGATCGTTCGCGATGATCTCTACCTTCCCCTGTTGCCAAACGCCGACGCAGGAGTAAGTTGTACCGAGATCTATTCCAACTGCTACCATTTTCAGAGTCTGTAAAACACGCACTTGTCAAAACACAATAACAACACGAGTCAGAAACTCGAAGCGCTTGTCACTTTGTTCAGTAGTAAACTGCCAGGCGGGGAGAGCGGCCGAGTTTAAATTAGCCCGCCGAACGGCCTCGAACCGCCCAGGCCGTTCCACGGAATCTCATTGGACGAGACCAGCCAATAGCCGACGCGGGTCTAGACTGTTCCAGAAAGATCGGCCTGGTCCCGCCTGTTTAATAATAATTCTAAAACATTTTTTTCTATAATATAATGCGTCCAGAGACATTGTTACAAAGACAAGGCCGATCATAAATAAAATGTGTATATATTATTTACCTACCTCTAACTCTTGAGGGAAGGGCCATTTGGGCCCTATAAAATACTAAACTTCTACTTAGGACACTAAATAATATTTCAAATTATAAATTAATTTCCTGTTTTTTGTCCTTCTCCTTCTTCCGCTCAAATTTAGGGCGGGCCTATACCAGGGAAATGAATATTACATCAAATTAAACAATACTGTCGCCTCTCAGATTTCCAGGGGAATCAAATTTAGTGTGATTACATTATAGTCAAATGATTACCTTTTTATTTTTATTGCACTTTGAATAGAATTTCCGTTCATTGATGGAATGAGAAGGTATTGATTTGCTAATATGATTCGTTAATATGCAAAACCTCATAATGGTAGGACGCTTGGAGTTTGAAATGCTTTCTAAACTACTAGTGTCACTCTTATTTATTATCAGACCAATAGCAAGCCAGTCTTTGAGCATGAGAATATAATATACCGTTATTTCTTGTTATATTGAAAAAAAAAATATTGATTCAGATGATTTTAATTTATTGCCTTTGTCCATCAATAACCGCCTCACAATGAATATTACCTGCGCATTCGATTGTATTTTAAAATGTTGGCTGAATCAGCCTGAGTTATATTCACATGATTTATTGACAATTACCCGCAGCCTCAGGAGTTGTTTCTAACGGATAAATACTGTTGATTAGATCTCTTCTGATTTGAAAAGCATCTTAAGCGAGGGTTAATATCATGCCGGTAACTATACTTCAGGAAATAATGAATCGTAATGATAAAATTATCTCATCAAGAGTGGTTGATATTAATTTAAAACATAGTGGAATAATTGAAAGAGAGAAAAATAAAATGCATTGTTAAAAATAATAATCAGTTTTATTATATTTTGTTTTTAATCTTTGTATATTTATTTTTTTCTCTCTCTTCCAATTACGAAATAATTCTTGAATTATTAAAAAATAAAATTATGATTTGTCACTCATAACTCTCTCCTTATTTGCTTTAAAACGACTTGGGTCCAAGTTTCAAAAGTCTCTCGCAGTGTGCCAACCCAGTCCACCGGTCCTAACTTTTTTAGTTAGAAAGCTCATATCTGTAAAACGTGAAAGTACAATTTATTGGAGAGAATGATACTCCGTTTCTGAAAGAGTCGATGATTTGTTTGATTTAGAAGAATGCCATCTAAGGATGGAAAAATACTTTTGCTCGACTAGAGGGCTGTATGACTGAGATACCGCATGTTTATGAAAATCTTAAAATATACAAAAAATACCAATTAAGAGGTCCACGATTCTTCTCTATAGAGAGTCTAGCTCTTTCACTGGGCTACAATCCCATGTTCATGAATTCTTGAAGGACTCAAAAGTATTTTAAAAAACGTGATCATGTTAAGGAAACGCGCATCATGTTTAAACATATTCCTGTTCCCTTTCACGATACTGAAGATGGTAAAGCAGTCCGGAAAGATCAATACTGTCGATAAAAAATTGTTGTTCTCTTAAACGTTGTTTTTATAATTTTTGTACCATTATGAAAAATACCTTCTTCGAGAATATCCCAATCTACCTGGCTATTGTCATCTCTACAATTTTGCAAATAATTCCTACTGATTTCTGAACACAAATAATGCAAGCACCTAAATGGGTTGCTTCAATAAAACTTTCTTTTCCTCTATGAACTTGAGTTTATTTGATGTTAGTATGAAATTTTACAACCAGTTCTTGACTCTTGTCAATGTACAAATAAATTTGTAAATGTAAAAATATTTGGTTTCTTTTTTTTATCGCCAGAGAGCTTAGTTTCATATAGATGGAGCCATATCATCTTGTATTTTTTATTTTCAAATAGAGAAAATAATTAAAGACATTTCGGATTCAAAGCAGTTTAAATTTAAAACCGAAAAGCCTTTAAAAAAGAAGAAAAGACCATTCACTATATTTAAACATGAAAATTATTTTATCTTTATGCTAATACACAAGAATTACCGGTTCAATGTTTAAAGTATGGCCATCGCAATTACTGGTATTTGTAATTAAATGTTGACATTCATTGTTTTTAACATTTAAATCTATTTGATGGATGTAATAATATTCCGAAATGGTAATTTTTATACTATTACTCAATAAACTTGAGTGTAAGCCTATAAACTCAGGAATCGTGTTTTTTATTTATAAAAATATATGAAGATATTGGCTTCATCTACCTTAAGCATTCGATTCATCAGGTCTCCAAGTACTCCTGAAATGATGAAGAGCTGTGGTTAACATCTATTATTACTCATCTTATTTTAATAAGAAGAGACTAGGTAGTTCATCAAAGAAGAACATTCGGTAAACTTTGTTGAAAGTTCAACTCTACAGAGCTATCCTGAGCCATTTTATTTTTAATGCTTGTATTAAAAAATGGACAAATATCCCAACCTATTTGTACAATTTCTGAATACATTCGAGGCCAAAGATTTTACTTCCAACGTATCAGACACACTAATCTAATATTGGCTTGACAGCAGTATGTTTTTTTGTTTGTTTTTATGTAAATTTTAACGGACTATAATGAGTTAATGATGTATCCGTGCCAACACACAACTTATTAATACAAAAAACGATTGATTCTATTGTCTTGAAGCCGGGTATATTGGGTAAATTTTATATTTTTCTTCTCTCTCTCCTTGCAGTTCAAAGCTATTCATATTTATATTTTATACCAGCTTTTTAATATATGGTCTTCCCCCCCCCCCTCCCTATAGATTGAGTCGATTCAGTCCTTCCTCTCATAAAATTAAGGATTAAGGATGAGATAAATTTTATCCCAACTTCCCCGGTCATTTTTATTATCATCATCAGAAATTCAACTTATTGTCACCTGTCAACTGCACATATTTGTACTTTTGGGATACCCCTCAAGTCATAAAGATATTTGTACTATTGAGTTTGAAAAATTGTTGCGTTTGGTTTTTACATTTCATTGTCATATATTACCTACTTTTGTAGGAAACAATGTTTTGAAGTGACATATTATTAATCAATCATTTAATGACCCTTGCTCAAATTATTATTTTTGGAATGCATGTTGCTGGAAAAACACCAGTTTTAAAAAGTGAGACATTTTTCAATTTATCATTTAGTATAATACATATATATGAAGGGTATATGTAGGTAAAAAATAAAAACAAAGTTGAAAATAAAAGGACAACTTTATTTATAACAAAAATATAAACAATTATAATAAATAGAATAAATATTTTTTTTTTTTAAAACAGTCTTATAATTTGATCGGGTAAAAGTAAATCATCATCTGATCCACTTAGGAACTTTAAATTAATATAAACAATATTTACAAAGAAAAATATTTTTACAATATATACAATAAAATTTCCTTTAGAGACGTGAGTCTTAGTCGACCTCTTCTACAGTTGGACCACCCGAAGAGCGGGCAAAGTTGTTACCATACTGCTGGCCGCAAGAGGAGGGGCCTGTGCTGCCAGAATTGTGCATTTTAGTCATGTAAGAGACACATTCCTTCTGAAGCTCCTGGAGTTTGTGTTGGTATTCCTCCTTCTCCGCTAGGCTGTTGTTGTCCAGCCATCTCATCGCCTCGTCACATTTGGCCCTTGCTTTGCTCTTGTCGTCTTCGCTCAACTTGTCCCCGGCTTCTTCAATGGCCTGCTTTACGGAGAATATGTAACTCTCCAGTTGATTTCGGGCAGCTATCCTCTCTCTTTGTGCATCGTCTTCGGCCTTGTACTTTTCAGCTTCGTTCACCATCCTATCGATCTCCTCCTTGGACAGGCGTCCCTTGTTGTTCTCTATCCTTATGTTCTTTGATTTTCCTGTTCCGTTCTCCTTAGCCGAGACGTTTAGGATGCCGTTTGCGTCCAGATCGAATGTGACTTCTATCTTTGGTACTCCACGAGGGGCAGGCGGTATCCCGGTGAGGTCGAACGTGCCAAGCAGGTTGTTGTCCTTGGTCATCGCCCTCTCCCCTTCAAAGACCTGAATCGTTACCGCAGGCTGGTTGTCGGAGTAGGTCGTGAACGTCTGAGTCTGCTTGCAAGGAATCCTGCTGTTCCTCTCGATTATCTTGGTCATGACTCCACCTGCAGTTTCAATACCCAGAGAGAGGGGAGCTACGTCGACTAGAAGCACATCCTGTATCTGCGAGCTCTGGTCTCCGCTGAGGATTGCCGCTTGTACAGCAGCTCCATAGGCGACAGCCTCGTCAGGATTGATGGACATGTTGAGCGACTTGCCGTTGAAGAAATTCTGGAGTAGATTCTGGATCTTTGGGATTCGAGTGGATCCTCCGACCAAGACGACATCATGAATCGAGCCCTTGTCCATTTTGGCGTCCTGCAGAGCCTTTTCGACAGGGTGCAAAGTGGATCTGAAGAGATCAGCACAGAGCTCCTCAAATCTAGCCCTCGATACCTTTGTGTAGAAGTCGACGCCCTCACAGAGGGCGTCAATTTCAATGGTCGCTTCTGTGCTCGAAGAGAGTGTCCTCTTGGCCCTCTCCGCTGCTGTCCTCAGTCTTCTCAGGGCCCGGGCGTTGCTCTTCACGTCCTTCTTAAATTTTCTCTTGAACTCATCTGCCAGGTGATTCACGAGCCTGTTGTCAAAGTCTTCTCCGCCGAGGTGGGTATCTCCAGCAGTGGACTTGACTTCGAAGAGAGAGCCTTCGTCGATGGTAAGGATAGAAACGTCAAAAGTGCCACCTCCAAGATCGAAAATAAGCACATTCCTCTCACCTTTTAGGTTCTTGTCCAGTCCGTAAGCCAGGGCGGCGGCTGTCGGCTCGTTTATTATCCTCATTACGTTAAGACCTGCGATGGCACCTGCGTCCTTTGTGGCTTGCCTCTGAGAGTCATTGAAATAGGCGGGCACTGTGATTACTGCATCCTTCACCTTGGAACCCAGGTAAGCTTCAGCTGTCTCCTTCATCTTGGTAAGTACCATGGAGCTGATCTCCTCGGGGGCGAACCTTTTCGTTTCCCCTTTGTATTCTACTTGGATTTTAGGCTTGGAGCAATCGTTGACAACTTTGAAAGGCCAGTGTTTGAGATCCTCTTGGATTTTAGGATCGTCGTATTTCCTGCCTATCAGCCTTTTAGCATCGAATACTGTGTTCTGCGGGTTCATAGCTACCTGGTTTTTCGCCGCGTCGCCGATGAGCCTCTCAGTGTCGGTGAAAGCCACATAGCTGGGTGTCGTCCTGTTTCCTTGATCGTTCGCGATGATCTCTACCTTCCCCTGTTGCCAAACGCCGACGCAGGAGTAAGTTGTACCGAGATCTATTCCAACTGCTACCATTTTCAGAGTCTGTAAAACACGCACTTGTCAAAACACAATAACAACACGAGTCAGAAACTCGAAGCGCTTGTCACTTTGTTCAGTAGTAAACTGCCAGGCGGGGAGAGCGGCCGAGTTTAAATTAGCCCGCCGAACGGCCTCGAACCGCCCAGGCCGTTCCACGGAATCTCATTGGACGAGACCAGCCAATAGCCGACGCGGGTCTAGACTGTTCCAGAAAGATCGGCCTGGTCCCGCCTGTTTAATAATAATTCTAAAACATTTTTTTCTATAATATAATGCGTCCAGAGACATTGTTACAAAGACAAGGCCGATCATAAATAAAATGTGTATATATTATTTACCTACCTCTAACTCTTGAGGGAAGGGCCATTTGGGCCCTATAAAATACTAAACTTCTACTTAGGACACTAAATAATATTTCAAATTATAAATTAATTTCCTGTTTTTTGTCCTTCTCCTTCTTCCGCTCAAATTTAGGGCGGGCCTATACCAGGGAAATGAATATTACATCAAATTAAACAATACTGTCGCCTCTCAGATTTCCAGGGGAATCAAATTTAGTGTGATTACATTATAGTCAAATGATTACCTTTTTATTTTTATTGCACTTTGAATAGAATTTCCGTTCATTGATGGAATGAGAAGGTATTGATTTGCTAATATGATTCGTTAATATGCAAAACCTCATAATGGTAGGACGCTTGGAGTTTGAAATGCTTTCTAAACTACTAGTGTCACTCTTATTTATTATCAGACCAATAGCAAGCCAGTCTTTGAGCATGAGAATATAATATACCGTTATTTCTTGTTATATTGAAAAAAAAAATATTGATTCAGATGATTTTAATTTATTGCCTTTGTCCATCAATAACCGCCTCACAATGAATATTACCTGCGCATTCGATTGTATTTTAAAATGTTGGCTGAATCAGCCTGAGTTATATTCACATGATTTATTGACAATTACCCGCAGCCTCAGGAGTTGTTTCTAACGGATAAATACTGTTGATTAGATCTCTTCTGATTTGAAAAGCATCTTAAGCGAGGGTTAATATCATGCCGGTAACTATACTTCAGGAAATAATGAATCGTAATGATAAAATTATCTCATCAAGAGTGGTTGATATTAATTTAAAACATAGTGGAATAATTGAAAGAGAGAAAAATAAAATGCATTGTTAAAAATAATAATCAGTTTTATTATATTTTGTTTTTAATCTTTGTATATTTCTTTTTTTTTTCTCTCTTCCAATTACGAAATAATTCTTGAATTATTAAAAAATAAAATTATGATTTGTCACTCATAACTCTCTCCTTATTTGCTTTAAAACGACTTGGGTCCAAGTTTCAAAAGTCTCTCGCAGTGTGCCAACCCAGTCCACCGGTCCTAACTTTTTTAGTTAGAAAGCTCATATCTGTAAAACGTGAAAGTACAATTTATTGGAGAGAATGATACTCCGTTTCTGAAAGAGTCGATGATTTGTTTGATTTAGAAGAATGCCATCTAAGGATGGAAAAATACTTTTGCTCGACTGGAGGGCTGTATGACTGAGATACCCCATGTCCATGAAAATCTTAAAATATACAAAAAATACCAATTAAGAGGTCCACGATTCTTCTCTATAGAGAGTCTAGCTCTTTCACTGGGCTACTATCCCATCTTCATGTATTCTTGAAGGACTCAAAAGTATTTTAAAAAACGTGATCATGATAAGGAAACGCGCATCATGTTTAAACATATTCCTGTTCCCTTTCACGATACTGAAGATGGTAAAGCAGTCCGGAAAGATCTATACTGTCGATAAAAAATTGTTGTTCTCTTAAACGTTGTTTTTATAATTTTTGTACCATTATGAAAAATACCTTCTTCGAGAATATCCCAATCTACCTGGCTATTGTCATCTCTACAATTTTGCAAATAATTCTTTCTGATTTCTGAACACAAATAATGCAAGCACCTAAATGGGTTGCTTCAATAAAACTTTGCTTTTCCTCTATGAACTTGAGTTTATTTGATGTTAGTATGAAATTCTACAACCAGTTCTTGACTCTTGTCAATGTACAAATAAATTTGTAAATGTAAAAATATTTGGTTTCTTTTTTTATCGCCAGAGAGCTTAGTTTCATATAGATGGAGCCATATCATCTTGTATTTTTTATTTTCAAATAGAGAAAATAATTGAAGACATCTCGGATTCAAAGCAGTTTAAATTTAAAACCGAAAAGCCTTTAAAAAAGAAGAAAAGACCATTCACTATATTTAAACATGAAAATTATTTTATCTTTAAGCTAATACACAAGAATTACCGGTTCAATGTTTAAAGTGTGGCCATCGCAATTACTGGTATTTGTAATTAAATGTTGACATTCATTGTTTTTAACATTTAAATCTATTTGATGGATGTAATAATATTCCGAAATGGTAATTTTTATACTATTACTCAATAAACTTGAGTTTACACTCAAGTTTATTGAGTGTAAACACAATTTTATTATTGAGCATTCGATTCATCAGGTCTCCAAGTACTCCTGAAATGATGAAGAGCTGTGGTTAACATCTATTATTACTCATCTTATTTTAATAAGAAGAGACTAGGTAGTTCATCAAAGAAGAACATTCGGTAAACTTTGTTGAAAGTTCAACTCTACAGAGCTATCCTGAGCCATTTTATTTTTAATGCTTGTATTAAAAAATGGACAAATATCCCAACCTATTTGTACAATTTCTGAATACATTCGAGTCCAAAGATTTTACTTCCAACGTATCAGACACATTAATCTAATATTGGCTTGACAGCAGTATGTTTTTTTGTTTGTTTTTATGTAAATTTTAACGGACTAAAATGAGTTAATGATGTATCAGTGCCAACACACAACTTATTAATACAAAAAACGATTGATTCTATTGTCTTGAAGCCGGGTATATTGGGTAAATTTTATATTTTTCTTCTCTCTCTCCTTGCAGTTCAAAGCTATTCATATTTATATTTTATACCAGCTTTTTAATATATGGTCTTCCCCCCCCCTCCCTATAGATTGAGTCGATTCAGTCCTTCCTCTCATAAAATTAAGGATTAAGGATGAGATCAATTTTATCCCAACTTCCCCGGTCATTTTTATTATCATCATCAGAAATTCAACTTATTGTCACCTGTCAACTGCACATATTTGTTCTTTTGGGATACCCCTCAAGTCATAAAGATATTTGTACTATTGAGTTTGAAAAATTGTTGCGTTTGGTTTTTACATTTCATTGTCATATATTACCTACTTTTGTAGGAAACAATGTTTTGAAGTGACATATTATTAATCAATCATTTAATGACCCTTGCTCAAATTATTATTTTTGGAATGCATGTTGCTGGAAAAACACCAGTTTTAAAAAGTGAGACATTTTTCAATTTCTCATTTAGTATAATACATATATGAAGGGTATATGTAGGTAAAAAATAAAAACAAAGTTGAAAATAAAAGGACAACTTTATTTATAACAAAAATATAAACAATTATAATAAATAGAATAAATAATTTTTTTTTAAAAACAGTCTTATAATTTGATCGGGTAAAAGTAAATCATAATCTGATCCACTTAGGAACTTTAAATTAATATAAACAATATTTACAAAGAAAAATATTTTTACAATATATACAATAAAATTTCCTTTAGAGACGTGAGTCTTAGTCGACCTCTTCTACAGTTGGACCACCCGAAGAGCGGGCAAAGTTGTTACCATACTGCTGGCCGCAAGAGGAGGGGCCTGTGCTGCCAGAATTGTGCATTTTAGTCATGTAAGAGACACATTCCTTCTGAAGCTCCTGGAGTTTGTGTTGGTATTCCTCCTTCTCCGCTAGGCTGTTGTTGTCCAGCCATCTCATCGCCTCGTCACATTTGGCCCTTGCTTTGCTCTTGTCGTCTTCGCTCAACTTGTCCCCGGCTTCTTCAATGGCCTGCTTTACGGAGAATATGTAACTCTCCAGTTGATTTCGGGCAGCTATCCTCTCTCTTTGTGCATCGTCTTCGGCCTTGTACTTTTCAGCTTCGTTCACCATCCTATCGATCTCCTCCTTGGACAGGCGTCCCTTGTTGTTCTCTATCCTTATGTTCTTTGATTTTCCTGTTCCGTTCTCCTTAGCCGAGACGTTTAGGATGCCGTTTGCGTCCAGATCGAATGTGACTTCTATCTTTGGTACTCCACGAGGGGCAGGCGGTATCCCGGTGAGGTCGAACGTGCCAAGCAGGTTGTTGTCCTTGGTCATCGCCCTCTCCCCTTCAAAGACCTGAATCGTTACCGCAGGCTGGTTGTCGGAGTAGGTCGTGAACGTCTGAGTCTGCTTGCAAGGAATCCTGCTGTTCCTCTCGATTATCTTGGTCATGACTCCACCTGCAGTTTCAATACCCAGAGAGAGGGGAGCTACGTCGACTAGAAGCACATCCTGTATCTGCGAGCTCTGGTCTCCGCTGAGGATTGCCGCTTGTACAGCAGCTCCATAGGCGACAGCCTCGTCAGGATTGATGGACATGTTGAGCGACTTGCCGTTGAAGAAATTCTGGAGTAGATTCTGGATCTTTGGGATTCGAGTGGATCCTCCGACCAAGACGACATCATGAATCGAGCCCTTGTCCATTTTGGCGTCCTGCAGAGCCTTTTCGACAGGGTGCAAAGTGGATCTGAAGAGATCAGCACAGAGCTCCTCAAATCTAGCCCTCGATACCTTTGTGTAGAAGTCGACGCCCTCACAGAGGGCGTCAATTTCAATGGTCGCTTCTGTGCTCGAAGAGAGTGTCCTCTTGGCCCTCTCCGCTGCTGTCCTCAGTCTTCTCAGGGCCCGGGCGTTGCTCTTCACGTCCTTCTTAAATTTTCTCTTGAACTCATCTGCCAGGTGATTCACGAGCCTGTTGTCAAAGTCTTCTCCGCCGAGGTGGGTATCTCCAGCAGTGGACTTGACTTCGAAGAGAGAGCCTTC
The DNA here is from genome assembly GCA_946811695.1 of Gonocerus acuteangulatus. NCBI lineage: Eukaryota > Metazoa > Arthropoda > Insecta > Hemiptera > Coreidae > Gonocerus > Gonocerus acuteangulatus. The sequence goes on from OX328130.1 coordinate 53,143,901, forward strand.
GTCGATGGTAAGGATAGAAACGTCAAAAGTGCCACCTCCAAGATCGAAAATAAGCACATTCCTCTCACCTTTTAGGTTCTTGTCCAGTCCGTAAGCCAGGGCGGCGGCTGTCGGCTCGTTTATTATCCTCATTACGTTAAGACCTGCGATGGCACCTGCGTCCTTTGTGGCTTGCCTCTGAGAGTCATTGAAATAGGCGGGCACTGTGATTACTGCATCCTTCACCTTGGAACCCAGGTAAGCTTCAGCTGTCTCCTTCATCTTGGTAAGTACCATGGAGCTGATCTCCTCGGGGGCGAACCTTTTCGTTTCCCCTTTGTATTCTACTTGGATTTTAGGCTTGGAGCAATCGTTGACAACTTTGAAAGGCCAGTGTTTGAGATCCTCTTGGATTTTAGGATCGTCGTATTTCCTGCCTATCAGCCTTTTAGCATCGAATACTGTGTTCTGCGGGTTCATAGCTACCTGGTTTTTCGCCGCGTCGCCGATGAGCCTCTCAGTGTCGGTGAAAGCCACATAGCTGGGTGTCGTCCTGTTTCCTTGATCGTTCGCGATGATCTCTACCTTCCCCTGTTGCCAAACGCCGACGCAGGAGTAAGTTGTACCGAGATCTATTCCAACTGCTACCATTTTCAGAGTCTGTAAAACACGCACTTGTCAAAACACAATAACAACACGAGTCAGAAACTCGAAGCGCTTGTCACTTTGTTCAGTAGTAAACTGCCAGGCGGGGAGAGCGGCCGAGTTTAAATTAGCCCGCCGAACGGCCTCGAACCGCCCAGGCCGTTCCACGGAATCTCATTGGACGAGACCAGCCAATAGCCGACGCGGGTCTAGACTGTTCCAGAAAGATCGGCCTGGTCCCGCCTGTTTAATAATAATTCTAAAACATTTTTTTCTATAATATAATGCGTCCAGAGACATTGTTACAAAGACAAGGCCGATCATAAATAAAATGTGTATATATTATTTACCTACCTCTAACTCTTGAGGGAAGGGCCATTTGGGCCCTATAAAATACTAAACTTCTACTTAGGACACTAAATAATATTTCAAATTATAAATTAATTTCCTGTTTTTTGTCCTTCTCCTTCTTCCGCTCAAATTTAGGGCGGGCCTATACCAGGGAAATGAATATTACATCAAATTAAACAATACTGTCGCCTCTCAGATTTCCAGGGGAATCAAATTTAGTGTGATTACATTATAGTCAAATGATTACCTTTTTATTTTTATTGCACTTTGAATAGAATTTCCGTTCATTGATGGAATGAGAAGGTATTGATTTGCTAATATGATTCGTTAATATGCAAAACCTCATAATGGTAGGACGCTTGGAGTTTGAAATGCTTTCTAAACTACTAGTGTCACTCTTATTTATTATCAGACCAGTAGCAAGCCAGTCTTTGAGCATGACAATATAATATACCGTTATTTCTTGATATATTGAAAAAAAAAAAATATTGATTCAGATGATTTTAATTTATTGCCTTTGTCCATCAATAACCGCCTCACAATGAATATTACCTGCGCATTCGATTGTATTTTAAAATGTTGGCTGAATCAGCCTGAGTTATATTCACATGATTTATTGACAATTACCCGCAGCCTCAGGAGTTGTTTCTAACGGATAAATACTGTTGATTAGATCTCTTCTGATTTGAAAAGCATCTTAAGCGAGGGTTAATATCATGCCGGTAACTATACTTCAGTAAATAATGAATCGTAATGATAAAATTATCTCATCAAGAGTGGTTGATATTAATTTAAAACATAGTGGAATAATTGAAAGAGAGAAAAATAAAATGCATTGTTAACAATAATAATCAGTTTTATTATATTTTGTTTTTAATCTTCGTATATTTCTTTTTTTCTCTCTCTTCCAATTACGAAATAATTCTTGAATTATTAAAAAATAAAATTATGATTTGTCACTCATAACTCTCTCCTTATTTGCTTTAAAACGACTTGGGTCCAAGTTTCAAAAGTCTCTCGCAGTGTGCCAACCCAGTCCACCGGTCCTAACTTTTTTAGTTAGAAAGCTCATATCTGTAAAACGTGAAAGTACAATTTATTGGAGAGAATGATACTCCGTTTCTGAAAGAGTCGATGATTTGTTTGATTTAGAAGAATGCCATCTAAGGATGGAAAAATACTTTTGCTCGACTGGAGGGCTGTATGACTGAGATACCGCATGTCCATGAAAATCTTAAAATATACAAAAAATACCAATTAAGAGGTCCACGATTCTTCTCTATAGAGAGTCTAGCTCTTTCACTGGGCTACAATCCCATCTTCATGTATTCTTGAAGGACTCAAAAGTATTTTAAAAAACGTGATCATGTTAAGGAAACGCGCATCATGTTTAAACATATTCCTGTTCCCTTTCACGATACTGAAGATGGTAAAGCAGTCCGGAAAGATCTATACTGTCGATAAAAAATTGTTGTTCTCTTAAACGTTGTTTTTATAATTTTTGTACCATTATGAAAAATACCTTCTTCGAGAATATCCCAATCTACCTGGCTATTGTCATCTCTACAATTTTGCAAATAATTCTTTCTGATTTCTGAACACAAATAATGCAAGCACCTAAATGGGTTGCTTCAATAAAACTTTGCTTTTCCTCTATGAACTTGAGTTTATTTGATGTTAGTATGAAATTCTACAACCAGTTCTTGACTCTTGTCAATGTACAAATAAATTTGTAAATGTAAAAATATTTGGTTTCTTTTTTTATTGCCAGAGAGCTTAGTTTCATATAGATGGAGTCATATCATCTTGTATTTTTTATTTTCAAATAGAGAAAATAATTAAAGACATTTCGGATTCAAAGCAGTTTAAATTTAAAACCGAAAAGCCTTTAAAAAAGAAGAAAAGACCATTCACTATATTTAAACAGGAAAATTATTTTATCTTTAAGCTAATACACAAGAATTACCGGTTCAATGTTTAAAGTGTGGCCATCGCAATTACTGGTATTTGTAATTAAATGTTGACATTCATTGTTTTTAACATTTAAATCTATTTGATGGATGTAATAATATTCCGAAATGGTAATTTTTATACTATTACTCAATAAACTTGAGTGTAAGCCTATAAACTCAGGAATCGTGTTTTTTATTTATAAAAATATTTGAAGATATTGGCTTCATCTACCTTAAGCATTCGATTCATCAGGTCTCCAAGTACTCCTGAAATGATGAAGAGCTGTGGTTAACATCTATTATTACTCATCTTATTTTAATAAGAAGAGACTAGGTAGTTCATCAAAGAAGAACATTCGGTAAACTTTGTTGAAAGTTCAACTCTACAGAGCTATCCTGAGCCATTTTATTTTTAATGCTTGTATTAAAAAATGGACAAATATCCCAACCTATTTGTACAATTTCTGAATACATTCGAGGCCAAAGATTTTACTTCCAACGTATCAGACACATTAATCTAATATTGGCTTGACAGCAGTATGTTTTTTTGTTTGTTTTATGTAAATTTTAACGGACTAAAATGAGTTAATGATGTATCAGTGCCAACACACAACTTATTAATACAAAAAACGATTGATTCTATTGTCTTGAAGCCGGGTATATTGGGTAAATTTTATATTTTTCTTCTCTCTCTCCTTGCAGTTCAAAGCTATTCATATTTATATTTTATACCAGCTTTTTAATATATGGTCTTCCCCCCCCCCTCCCTATAGATTGAGTCGATTCAGTCCTTCCTCTCATAAAATTAAGGATTAAGGATGAGATCAATTTTATCCCAACTTCCCCGGTCATTTTTATTATCATCATCAGAAATTCAACTTATTGTCACCTGTCAACTGCACATATTTGTTCTTTTGGGATACCCCTCAAGTCATAAAGATATTTGTACTATTGAGTTTGAAAAATTGTTGCGTTTGGTTTTTACATTTCATTGTCATATATTACCTACTTTTGTAGGAAACAATGTTTTGAAGTGACATATTATTAATCAATCATTTAATGACCCTTGCTCAAATTATTATTTTTGGAATGCATGTTGCTGGAAAAACACCAGTTTTAAAAAGTGAGACATTTTTCAATTTATCATTTAGTATAATACATATATATGAAGGGTATATGTAGGTAAAAAATAAAAACAAAGTTGAAAATAAAAGGACAACTTTATTTATAACAAAAATATAAACAATTATAATAAATAGAATAAATATTTTTTTTTTTTAAAACAGTCTTATAATTTGATCGGGTAAAAGTAAATCATCATCTGATCCACTTAGGAACTTTAAATTAATATAAACAATATTTACAAAGAAAAATATTTTTACAATATATACAATAAAATTTCCTTTAGAGACGTGAGTCTTAGTCGACCTCTTCTACAGTTGGACCACCCGAAGAGCGGGCAAAGTTGTTACCATACTGCTGGCCGCAAGAGGAGGGGCCTGTGCTGCCAGAATTGTGCATTTTAGTCATGTAAGAGACACATTCCTTCTGAAGCTCCTGGAGTTTGTGTTGGTATTCCTCCTTCTCCGCTAGGCTGTTGTTGTCCAGCCATCTCATCGCCTCGTCACATTTGGCCCTTGCTTTGCTCTTGTCGTCTTCGCTCAACTTGTCCCCGGCTTCTTCAATGGCCTGCTTTACGGAGAATATGTAACTCTCCAGTTGATTTCGGGCAGCTATCCTCTCTCTTTGTGCATCGTCTTCGGCCTTGTACTTTTCAGCTTCGTTCACCATCCTATCGATCTCCTCCTTGGACAGGCGTCCCTTGTTGTTCTCTATCCTTATGTTCTTTGATTTTCCTGTTCCGTTCTCCTTAGCCGAGACGTTTAGGATGCCGTTTGCGTCCAGATCGAATGTGACTTCTATCTTTGGTACTCCACGAGGGGCAGGCGGTATCCCGGTGAGGTCGAACGTGCCAAGCAGGTTGTTGTCCTTGGTCATCGCCCTCTCCCCTTCAAAGACCTGAATCGTTACCGCAGGCTGGTTGTCGGAGTAGGTCGTGAACGTCTGAGTCTGCTTGCAAGGAATCCTGCTGTTCCTCTCGATTATCTTGGTCATGACTCCACCTGCAGTTTCAATACCCAGAGAGAGGGGAGCTACGTCGACTAGAAGCACATCCTGTATCTGCGAGCTCTGGTCTCCGCTGAGGATTGCCGCTTGTACAGCAGCTCCATAGGCGACAGCCTCGTCAGGATTGATGGACATGTTGAGCGACTTGCCGTTGAAGAAATTCTGGAGTAGATTCTGGATCTTTGGGATTCGAGTGGATCCTCCGACCAAGACGACATCATGAATCGAGCCCTTGTCCATTTTGGCGTCCTGCAGAGCCTTTTCGACAGGGTGCAAAGTGGATCTGAAGAGATCAGCACAGAGCTCCTCAAATCTAGCCCTCGATACCTTTGTGTAGAAGTCGACGCCCTCACAGAGGGCGTCAATTTCAATGGTCGCTTCTGTGCTCGAAGAGAGTGTCCTCTTGGCCCTCTCCGCTGCTGTCCTCAGTCTTCTCAGGGCCCGGGCGTTGCTCTTCACGTCCTTCTTAAATTTTCTCTTGAACTCATCTGCCAGGTGATTCACGAGCCTGTTGTCAAAGTCTTCTCCGCCGAGGTGGGTATCTCCAGCAGTGGACTTGACTTCGAAGAGAGAGCCTTCGTCGATGGTAAGGATAGAAACGTCAAAAGTGCCACCTCCAAGATCGAAAATAAGCACATTCCTCTCACCTTTTAGGTTCTTGTCCAGTCCGTAAGCCAGGGCGGCGGCTGTCGGCTCGTTTATTATCCTCATTACGTTAAGACCTGCGATGGCACCTGCGTCCTTTGTGGCTTGCCTCTGAGAGTCATTGAAATAGGCGGGCACTGTGATTACTGCATCCTTCACCTTGGAACCCAGGTAAGCTTCAGCTGTCTCCTTCATCTTGGTAAGTACCATGGAGCTGATCTCCTCGGGGGCGAACCTTTTCGTTTCCCCTTTGTATTCTACTTGGATTTTAGGCTTGGAGCAATCGTTGACAACTTTGAAAGGCCAGTGTTTGAGATCCTCTTGGATTTTAGGATCGTCGTATTTCCTGCCTATCAGCCTTTTAGCATCGAATACTGTGTTCTGCGGGTTCATAGCTACCTGGTTTTTCGCCGCGTCGCCGATGAGCCTCTCAGTGTCGGTGAAAGCCACATAGCTGGGTGTCGTCCTGTTTCCTTGATCGTTCGCGATGATCTCTACCTTCCCCTGTTGCCAAACGCCGACGCAGGAGTAAGTTGTACCGAGATCTATTCCAACTGCTACCATTTTCAGAGTCTGTAAAACACGCACTTGTCAAAACACAATAACAACACGAGTCAGAAACTCGAAGCGCTTGTCACTTTGTTCAGTAGTAAACTGCCAGGCGGGGAGAGCGGCCGAGTTTAAATTAGCCCGCCGAACGGCCTCGAACCGCCCAGGCCGTTCCACGGAATCTCATTGGACGAGACCAGCCAATAGCCGACGCGGGTCTAGACTGTTCCAGAAAGATCGGCCTGGTCCCGCCTGTTTAATAATAATTCTAAAACATTTTTTTCTATAATATAATGCGTCCAGAGACATTGTTACAAAGACAAGGCCGATCATAAATAAAATGTGTATATATTATTTACCTACCTCTAACTCTTGAGGGAAGGGCCATTTGGGCCCTATAAAATACTAAACTTCTACTTAGGACACTAAATAATATTTCAAATTATAAATTAATTTCCTGTTTTTTGTCCTTCTCCTTCTTCCGCTCAAATTTAGGGCGGGCCTATACCAGGGAAATGAATATTACATCAAATTAAACAATACTGTCGCCTCTCAGATTTCCAGGGGAATCAAATTTAGTGTGATTACATTATAGTCAAATGATTACCTTTTTATTTTTATTGCACTTTGAATAGAATTTCCGTTCATTGATGGAATGAGAAGGTATTGATTTGCTAATATGATTCGTTAATATGCAAAACCTCATAATGGTAGGACGCTTGGAGTTTGAAATGCTTTCTAAACTACTAGTGTCACTCTTATTTATTATCAGACCAGTAGCAAGCCAGTCTTTGAGCATGACAATATAATATACCGTTATTTCTTGTTATATTGAAAAAAAAAATATTGATTCAGATGATTTTAATTTATTGCCTTTGTCCATCAATAACCGCCTCACAATGAATATTACCTGCGCATTCGATTGTATTTTAAAATGTTGGCTGAATCAGCCTGAGTTATATTCACATGATTTATTGACAATTACCCGCAGCCTCAGGAGTTGTTTCTAACGGATAAATACTGTTGATTAGATCTCTTCTGATTTGAAAAGCATCTTAAGCGAGGGTTAATATCATGCCGGTAACTATACTTCAGTAAATAATGAATCGTAATGATAAAATTATCTCATCAAGAGTGGTTGATATTAATTTAAAACATAGTGGAATAATTGAAAGAGAGAAAAATAAAATGCATTGTTAACAATAATAATCAGTTTTATTATATTTTGTTTTTAATCTTCGTATATTTCTTTTTTTCTCTCTCTTCCAATTACGAAATAATTCTTGAATTATTAAAAAATAAAATTATGATTTGTCACTCATAACTCTCTCCTTATTTGCTTTAAAACGACTTGGGTCCAAGTTTCAAAAGTCTCTCGCAGTGTGCCAACCCAGTCCACCGGTCCTAACTTTTTTAGTTAGAAAGCTCATATCTGTAAAACGTGAAAGTACAATTTATTGGAGAGAATGATACTCCGTTTCTGAAAGAGTCGATGATTTGTTTGATTTAGAAGAATGCCATCTAAGGATGGAAAAATACTTTTGCTCGACTGGAGGGCTGTATGACTGAGATACCGCATGTCCATGAAAATCTTAAAATATACAAAAAATACCAATTAAGAGGTCCACGATTCTTCTCTATAGAGAGTCTAGCTCTTTCACTGGGCTACAATCCCATCTTCATGTATTCTTGAAGGACTCAAAAGTATTTTAAAAAACGTGATCATGTTAAGGAAACGCGCATCATGTTTAAACATATTCCTGTTCCCTTTCACGATACTGAAGATGGTAAAGCAGTCCGGAAAGATCTATACTGTCGATAAAAAATTGTTGTTCTCTTAAACGTTGTTTTTATAATTTTTGTACCATTATGAAAAATACCTTCTTCGAGAATATCCCAATCTACCTGGCTATTGTCATCTCTACAATTTTGCAAATAATTCTTTCTGATTTCTGAACACAAATAATGCAAGCACCTAAATGGGTTGCTTCAATAAAACTTTGCTTTTCCTCTATGAACTTGAGTTTATTTAATGTTAGTATGAAATTCTACAACCAGTTCTTGACTCTTGTCAATGTACAAATAAATTTGTAAATGTAAAAATATTTGGTTTCTTTTTTTATCGCCAGAGAGCTTAGTTTCATATAGATGGAGCCATATCATCTTGTATTTTTTATTTTCAAATAGAGAAAATAATTAAAGACATTTAGGATTCAAATCAGTTTAAATTTAAAACCGAAAAGCCTTTAAAAAAGAAGAAAAGACCATTCACTATATTTAAACATGAAAATTATTTTATCTTTAAGCTAATACACAAGAATTACCGGTTCAATGTTTAAAGTGTGGCCATCGCAATTACTGGTATTTGTAATTAAATGTTGACATTCATTGTTTTTAACATTTAAATCTATTTGATGGATGTAATAATATTCCGAAATGGTAATTTTTATACTATTACTCAATAAACTTGAGTGTAAGCCTATAAACTCAGGAAACGTGTTTTTTATTTATAAAAATATATGAAGATATTGGCTTCATCTACCTTAAGCATTCGATTCATCAGGTCTCCAAGTACTCCTGAAATGATGAAGAGCTGTGGTTAACATCTATTATTACTCATCTTATTTTAATAAGAAGAGACTAGGTAGTTCATCAAAGAAGAACATTCGGTAAACTTTGTTGAAAGTTCAACTCTACAGAGCTATCCTGAGCCATTTTATTTTTAATGCTTGTATTAAAAAATGGACATATATCCCAACCTATTTGTACAATTTCTGAATACATTCGAGTCCAAAGATTTTACTTCCAACGTATCAGACACATTAATCTAATATTGGCTTGACAGCAGTATGTTTTTTTGTTTGTTTTTATGTAAATTTTAACGGACGAAAATGAGTTAATGATGTATCCGTGCCAACACACAACTTATTAATACAAAAAACGATTGATTCTATTGTCTTGAAGCCGGGTATATTGGGTAAATTTTATATTTTTCTTCTCTCTCTCCTTGCAGTTCAAAGCTATTCATATTTATATTTTATACCAGCTTTTTAATATATGGTCTTCGCCCCCCCTCCCTATAGATTGAGTCGATTCAGTCCTTCCTCTCATAAAATTAAGGATTAAGGATGAGATCAATTTTATCCCAACTTCCCCGGTCATTTTTATTATCATCATCAGAAATTCAACTTATTGTCACCTGTCAACTGCACATATTTGTTCTTTTGGGATACCCCTCAAGTCATAAAGATATTTGTACTATTGAGTTTGAAAAATTGTTGCGTTTGTTTTTTACATTTCATTGTCATATATTACCTACTTTTGTAGGAAACAATGTTTTGAAGTGACATATTATTAATCAATCATTTAATGACCCTTGCTCAAATTATTATTTTTGGAATGCATGTTGCTGGAAAAACACCAGTTTTAAAAAGTGAGACATTTTTCAATTTATCATTTAGTATAATACATATATATGAAGGGTATATGTAGGTAAAAAATAAAAACAAAGTTGAAAATAAAAGGACAACTTTATTTATAACAAAAATATAAACAATTATAATAAATAGAATAAATATTTTTTTTTTTTAAAACAGTCTTATAATTTGATCGGGTAAAAGTAAATCATCATCTGATCCACTTAGGAACTTTAAATTAATATAAACAATATTTACAAAGAAAAATATTTTTACAATATATACAATAAAATTTCCTTTAGAGACGTGAGTCTTAGTCGACCTCTTCTACAGTTGGACCACCCGAAGAGCGGGCAAAGTTGTTACCATACTGCTGGCCGCAAGAGGAGGGGCCTGTGCTGCCAGAATTGTGCATTTTAGTCATGTAAGAGACACATTCCTTCTGAAGCTCCTGGAGTTTGTGTTGGTATTCCTCCTTCTCCGCTAGGCTGTTGTTGTCCAGCCATCTCATCGCCTCGTCACATTTGGCCCTTGCTTTGCTCTTGTCGTCTTCGCTCAACTTGTCCCCGGCTTCTTCAATGGCCTGCTTTACGGAGAATATGTAACTCTCCAGTTGATTTCGGGCAGCTATCCTCTCTCTTTGTGCATCGTCTTCGGCCTTGTACTTTTCAGCTTCGTTCACCATCCTATCGATCTCCTCCTTGGACAGGCGTCCCTTGTTGTTCTCTATCCTTATGTTCTTTGATTTTCCTGTTCCGTTCTCCTTAGCCGAGACGTTTAGGATGCCGTTTGCGTCCAGATCGAATGTGACTTCTATCTTTGGTACTCCACGAGGGGCAGGCGGTATCCCGGTGAGGTCGAACGTGCCAAGCAGGTTGTTGTCCTTGGTCATCGCCCTCTCCCCTTCAAAGACCTGAATCGTTACCGCAGGCTGGTTGTCGGAGTAGGTCGTGAACGTCTGAGTCTGCTTGCAAGGAATCCTGCTGTTCCTCTCGATTATCTTGGTCATGACTCCACCTGCAGTTTCAATACCCAGAGAGAGGGGAGCTACGTCGACTAGAAGCACATCCTGTATCTGCGAGCTCTGGTCTCCGCTGAGGATTGCCGCTTGTACAGCAGCTCCATAGGCGACAGCCTCGTCAGGATTGATGGACATGTTGAGCGACTTGCCGTTGAAGAAATTCTGGAGTAGATTCTGGATCTTTGGGATTCGAGTGGATCCTCCGACCAAGACGACATCATGAATCGAGCCCTTGTCCATTTTGGCGTCCTGCAGAGCCTTTTCGACAGGGTGCAAAGTGGATCTGAAGAGATCAGCACAGAGCTCCTCAAATCTAGCCCTCGATACCTTTGTGTAGAAGTCGACGCCCTCACAGAGGGCGTCAATTTCAATGGTCGCTTCTGTGCTCGAAGAGAGTGTCCTCTTGGCCCTCTCCGCTGCTGTCCTCAGTCTTCTCAGGGCCCGGGCGTTGCTCTTCACGTCCTTCTTAAATTTTCTCTTGAACTCATCTGCCAGGTGATTCACGAGCCTGTTGTCAAAGTCTTCTCCGCCGAGGTGGGTATCTCCAGCAGTGGACTTGACTTCGAAGAGAGAGCCTTCGTCGATGGTAAGGATAGAAACGTCAAAAGTGCCACCTCCAAGATCGAAAATAAGCACATTCCTCTCACCTTTTAGGTTCTTGTCCAGTCCGTAAGCCAGGGCGGCGGCTGTCGGCTCGTTTATTATCCTCATTACGTTAAGACCTGCGATGGCACCTGCGTCCTTTGTGGCTTGCCTCTGAGAGTCATTGAAATAGGCGGGCACTGTGATTACTGCATCCTTCACCTTGGAACCCAGGTAAGCTTCAGCTGTCTCCTTCATCTTGGTAAGTACCATGGAGCTGATCTCCTCGGGGGCGAACCTTTTCGTTTCCCCTTTGTATTCTACTTGGATTTTAGGCTTGGAGCAATCGTTGACAACTTTGAAAGGCCAGTGTTTGAGATCCTCTTGGATTTTAGGATCGTCGTATTTCCTGCCTATCAGCCTTTTAGCATCGAATACTGTGTTCTGCGGGTTCATAGCTACCTGGTTTTTCGCCGCGTCGCCGATGAGCCTCTCAGTGTCGGTGAAAGCCACATAGCTGGGTGTCGTCCTGTTTCCTTGATCGTTCGCGATGATCTCTACCTTCCCCTGTTGCCAAACGCCGACGCAGGAGTAAGTTGTACCGAGATCTATTCCAACTGCTACCATTTTCAGAGTCTGTAAAACACGCACTTGTCAAAACACAATAACAACACGAGTCAGAAACTCGAAGCGCTTGTCACTTTGTTCAGTAGTAAACTGCCAGGCGGGGAGAGCGGCCGAGTTTAAATTAGCCCGCCGAACGGCCTCGAACCGCCCAGGCCGTTCCACGGAATCTCATTGGACGAGACCAGCCAATAGCCGACGCGGGTCTAGACTGTTCCAGAAAGATCGGCCTGGTCCCGCCTGTTTAATAATAATTCTAAAACATTTTTTTCTATAATATAATGCGTCCAGAGACATTGTTACAAAGACAAGGCCGATCATAAATAAAATGTGTATATATTATTTACCTACCTCTAACTCTTGAGGGAAGGGCCATTTGGGCCCTATAAAATACTAAACTTCTACTTAGGACACTAAATAATATTTCAAATTATAAATTAATTTCCTGTTTTTTGTCCTTCTCCTTCTTCCGCTCAAATTTAGGGCGGGCCTATACCAGGGAAATGAATATTACATCAAATTAAACAATACTGTCGCCTCTCAGATTTCCAGGGGAATCAAATTTAGTGTGATTACATTATAGTCAAATGATTACCTTTTTATTTTTATTGCACTTTGAATAGAATTTCCGTTCATTGATGGAATGAGAAGGTATTGATTTGCTAATATGATTCGTTAATATGCAAAACCTCATAATGGTAGGACGCTTGGAGTTTGAAATGCTTTCTAAACTACTAGTGTCACTCTTATTTATTATCAGACCAGTAGCAAGCCAGTCTTTGAGCATGACAATATAATATACCGTTATTTCTTGATATATTGAAAAAAAAAAAATATTGATTCAGATGATTTTAATTTATTGCCTTTGTCCATCAATAACCGCCTCACAATGAATATTACCTGCGCATTCGATTGTATTTTAAAATGTTGGCTGAATCAGCCTGAGTTATATTCACATGATTTATTGACAATTACCCGCAGCCTCAGGAGTTGTTTCTAACGGATAAATACTGTTGATTAGATCTCTTCTGATTTGAAAAGCATCTTAAGCGAGGGTTAATATCATGCCGGTAACTATACTTCAGTAAATAATGAATCGTAATGATAAAATTATCTCATCAAGAGTGGTTGATATTAATTTAAAACATAGTGGAATAATTGAAAGAGAGAAAAATAAAATGCATTGTTAACAATAATAATCAGTTTTATTATATTTTGTTTTTAATCTTCGTATATTTCTTTTTTTCTCTCTCTTCCAATTACGAAATAATTCTTGAATTATTAAAAAATAAAATTATGATTTGTCACTCATAACTCTCTCCTTATTTGCTTTAAAACGACTTGGGTCCAAGTTTCAAAAGTCTCTCGCAGTGTGCCAACCCAGTCCACCGGTTCTAACTTTTTTAGTTAGAAAGCTCATATCTGTAAAACGTGAAAGTACAATTTATTGGAGAGAAAGATACTCCGTTTCTGAAAGAGTCGATGATTTGTTTGATTTAGAAGAATGCCATCTAAGGATGGAAAAATACTTTTGCTCGACTGGAGGGCTGTATGACTGAGATACCGCATGTCCATGAAAATCTTAAAATATACAAAATATACCAATTAAGAGGTCCACGATTCTTCTCTATAGAGAGTCTAGCTCTTTCACTGGGCTACAATCCCATCTTCATGTATTCTTGAAGGACTCAAAAGTATTTTAAAAAACGTGATCATGTTAAGGAAACGCGCATCATGTTTAAACATATTCCTGTTCCCTTTCACGATACTGAAGATGGTAAAGCAGTCCGGAAAGATCTATACTGTCGATAAAAAATTGTTGTTCTCTTAAACGTTGTTTTTATAATTTTTGTACCATTATGAAAAATACCTTCTTCGAGAATATCCCAATCTACCTGGCTATTGTCATCTCTACAATTTTGCAAATAATTCTTTCTGATTTCTGAACACAAATAATGCAAGCACCTAAATGGGTTGCTTCAATAAAACTTTGCTTTTCCTCTATGAACTTGAGTTTATTTAATGTTAGTATGAAATTCTACAACCAGTTCTTGACTCTTGTCAATGTACAAATAAATTTGTAAATGTAAAAATATTTGGTTTCTTTTTTTATCGCCAGAGAGCTTAGTTTCATATAGATGGAGCCATATCATCTTGTATTTTTTATTTTCAAATAGAGAAAATAATTAAAGACATTTAGGATTCAAATCAGTTTAAATTTAAAACCGAAAAGCCTTTAAAAAAGAAGAAAAGACCATTCACTATATTTAAACATGAAAATTATTTTATCTTTAAGCTAATACACAAGAATTACCGGTTCAATGTTTAAAGTGTGGCCATCGCAATTACTGGTATTTGTAATTAAATGTTGACATTCATTGTTTTTAACATTTAAATCTATTTGATGGATGTAATAATATTCCGAAATGGTAATTTTTATACTATTACTCAATAAACTTGAGTGTAAGCCTATAAACTCAGGAAACGTGTTTTTTATTTATAAAAATATATGAAGATATTGGCTTCATCTACCTTAAGCATTCGATTCATCAGGTCTCCAAGTACTCCTGAAATGATGAAGAGCTGTGGTTAACATCTATTATTACTCATCTTATTTTAATAAGAAGAGACTAGGTAGTTCATCAAAGAAGAACATTCGGTAAACTTTGTTGAAAGTTCAACTCTACAGAGCTATCCTGAGCCATTTTATTTTTAATGCTTGTATTAAAAAATGGACATATATCCCAACCTATTTGTACAATTTCTGAATACATTCGAGTCCAAAGATTTTACTTCCAACGTATCAGACACATTAATCTAATATTGGCTTGACAGCAGTATGTTTTTTTGTTTGTTTTTATGTAAATTTTAACGGACTAAAATGAGTTAATGATGTATCCGTGCCAACACACAACTTATTAATACAAAAAACGATTGATTCTATTGTCTTGAAGCCTGGTATATTGGGTAAATTTTATATTTTTCTTCTCTCTCTCCTTGCAGTTCAAAGCTATTCATATTTATATTTTATACCAGCTTTTTAATATATGGTCTTCGCCCCCCCTCCCTATAGATTGAGTCGATTCAGTCCTTCCTCTCATAAAATTAAGGATTAAGGATGAGATCAATTTTATCCCAACTTCCCCGGTCATTTTTATTATCATCATCAGAAATTCAACTTATTGTCACCTGTCAACTGCACATATTTGTACTTTTGGGATACCCCTCAAGTCATAAAGATATTTGTACTATTGAGTTTGAAAAATTGTTGCGTTTGTTTTTTACATTTCATTGTCATATATTACCTACTTTTGTAGGAAACAATGTTTTGAAGTGACATATTATTAATCAATCATTTAATGACCCTTGCTCAAATTATTATTTTTGGAATGCATGTTGCTGGAAAAACACCAGTTTTAAAAAGTGAGACATTTTTCAATTTCTCATTTAGTATAATACATATATGAAGGGTATATGTAGGTAAAAAATAAAAACAAAGTTGAAAATAAAAGGACAACTTTATTTATAACAAAAATATAAACAATTATAATAAATAGAATAAATAATTTTTTTTTTTAAAACAGTCTTATAATTTGATCGGGTAAAAGTAAATCATAATCTGATCCACTTAGGAACTTTAAATTAATATAAACAATATTTACAAAGAAAAATATTTTTACAATATATACAATAAAATTTCCTTTAGAGACGCGAGTCTTAGTCGACCTCTTCTACAGTTGGACCACCCGAAGAGCGGGCAAAGTTGTTACCATACTGCTGGCCGCAAGAGGAGGGGCCTGTGCTGCCAGAATTGTGCATTTTAGTCATGTAAGAGACACATTCCTTCTGAAGCTCCTGGAGTTTGTGTTGGTATTCCTCCTTCTCCGCTAGGCTGTTGTTGTCCAGCCATCTCATCGCCTCGTCACATTTGGCCCTTGCTTTGCTCTTGTCGTCTTCGCTCAACTTGTCCCCGGCTTCTTCAATGGCCTGCTTTACGGAGAATATGTAACTCTCCAGTTGATTTCGGGCAGCTATCCTCTCTCTTTGTGCATCGTCTTCGGCCTTGTACTTTTCAGCTTCGTTTACCATCCTATCGATCTCCTCCTTGGACAGGCGTCCCTTGTTGTTCTCTATCCTTATGTTCTTTGATTTTCCTGTTCCGTTCTCCTTAGCCGAGACGTTTAGGATGCCGTTTGCGTCCAGATCGAATGTGACTTCTATCTTTGGTACTCCACGAGGGGCAGGCGGTATCCCGGTGAGGTCGAACGTGCCAAGCAGGTTGTTGTCCTTGGTCATCGCCCTCTCCCCTTCAAAGACCTGAATCGTTACCGCAGGCTGGTTGTCGGAGTAGGTCGTGAACGTCTGAGTCTGCTTGCAAGGAATCCTGCTGTTCCTCTCGATTATCTTGGTCATGACTCCACCTGCAGTTTCAATACCCAGAGAGAGGGGAGCTACGTCGACTAGAAGCACATCCTGTATCTGCGAGCTCTGGTCTCCGCTGAGGATTGCCGCTTGTACAGCAGCTCCATAGGCGACAGCCTCGTCAGGATTGATGGACATGTTGAGCGACTTGCCGTTGAAGAAATTCTGGAGTAGATTCTGGATCTTTGGGATTCGAGTGGATCCTCCGACCAAGACGACATCATGAATCGAGCCCTTGTCCATTTTGGCGTCCTGCAGAGCCTTTTCGACAGGGTGCAAAGTGGATCTGAAGAGATCAGCACAGAGCTCCTCAAATCTAGCCCTCGATACCTTTGTGTAGAAGTCGACGCCCTCACAGAGGGCGTCAATTTCAATGGTCGCTTCTGTGCTCGAAGAGAGTGTCCTCTTGGCCCTCTCCGCTGCTGTCCTCAGTCTTCTCAGGGCCCGGGCGTTGCTCTTCACGTCCTTCTTAAATTTTCTCTTGAACTCATCTGCCAGGTGATTCACGAGCCTGTTGTCAAAGTCTTCTCCGCCGAGGTGGGTATCTCCAGCAGTGGACTTGACTTCGAAGAGAGAGCCTTCGTCGATGGTAAGGATAGAAACGTCAAAAGTGCCACCTCCAAGATCGAAAATAAGCACATTCCTCTCACCTTTTAGGTTCTTGTCCAGTCCGTAAGCCAGGGCGGCGGCTGTCGGCTCGTTTATTATCCTCATTACGTTAAGACCTGCGATGGCACCTGCGTCCTTTGTGGCTTGCCTCTGAGAGTCATTGAAATAGGCGGGCACTGTGATTACTGCATCCTTCACCTTGGAACCCAGGTAAGCTTCAGCTGTCTCCTTCATCTTGGTAAGTACCATGGAGCTGATCTCCTCGGGGGCGAACCTTTTCGTTTCCCCTTTGTATTCTACTTGGATTTTAGGCTTGGAGCAATCGTTGACAACTTTGAAAGGCCAGTGTTTGAGATCCTCTTGGATTTTAGGATCGTCGTATTTCCTGCCTATCAGCCTTTTAGCATCGAATACTGTGTTCTGCGGGTTCATAGCTACCTGGTTTTTCGCCGCGTCGCCGATGAGCCTCTCAGTGTCGGTGAAAGCCACATAGCTGGGTGTCGTCCTGTTTCCTTGATCGTTCGCGATGATCTCTACCTTCCCCTGTTGCCAAACGCCGACGCAGGAGTAAGTTGTACCGAGATCTATTCCAACTGCTACCATTTTCAGAGTCTGTAAAACACGCACTTGTCAAAACACAATAACAACACGAGTCAGAAACTCGAAGCGCTTGTCACTTTGTTCAGTAGTAAACTGCCAGGCGGGGAGAGCGGCCGAGTTTAAATTAGCCCGCCGAACGGCCTCGAACCGCCCAGGCCGTTCCACGGAATCTCATTGGACGAGACCAGCCAATAGCCGACGCGGGTCTAGACTGTTCCAGAAAGATCGGCCTGGTCCCGCCTGTTTAATAATAATTCTAAAACATTTTTTTCTATAATATAATGCGTCCAGAGACATTGTTACAAAGACAAGGCCGATCATAAATAAAATGTGTATATATTATTTACCTACCTCTAACTCTTGAGGGAAGGGCCATTTGGGCCCTATAAAATACTAAACTTCTACTTAGGACACTAAATAATATTTCAAATTATAAATTAATTTCCTGTTTTTTGTCCTTCTCCTTCTTCCGCTCAAATTTAGGGCGGGCCTATACCAGGGAAATGAATATTACATCAAATTAAACAAATTTAGTGTGATTATTACGTTCATCAAGGGGAGGCCTGCATGAGAAACATGTATTTGTAAATATTGTAAATAGTAATTTAAAAGGAAAAGAATTTAAATTTTTATTACTTTTTATTTTGGTTGTTTTTTTGGGAATAGTTTTTTGTTTGTATTTTTCCTCTTATGCAATAAAGTCTATATTTATTTATTTATTTAGTGTGATTATATTATAGTCAAATTATTACCTTTTTATTTTTATTGCACTATAAATAGAATTTCCATTCATTGATGGAATGAGAAGGTATTGATTTGCAAATATGATTCGTTAATATGCAAAACGTCATAATGGTAGGACACTTGGAGTTTCAAATGCTTTCTAAACTTCTAGTGTCACTCTTAATTATTATCAGACCAATCAAGATATTGATTTCCTTGTACTTTTATTGAAACTACTAACATTTGGCACATGACGAATTTACATAGTAAAACAAGAGTTTTCCTTCTTAGAAAATATTTTTTTACGTGAAAAACATAGTAATCGTTATAAAAAAAATTATTTATTAGTTTATTCATTCTGGATTTAGTTTTTTATTGTATTTTCATTTTTAAAGGGAATTGGCATTGCTCTGCTACTGATTTCTTTCCAGTAAACTCAATGAAAATTCTATAAGATTAAGTTTTTATGTATCAGGTATTGTAAAGTAGCCTTTTTTTCAAAGTATTTGTAATAATTTGGATTAGCTTGCCTATTTTTTGTTACGTTTTAAAAGCTTTTTGAATAATGTGATTAGTAAATTTTTGTTTTTATAGTTTTTTTTTTTTTTTATTAATATGCGTATTTGACTATATTTATCCAATTGCTGCCTGTTTGATTATTTTATAAGAATGTATTCTTATCAACCTTTTTTTTTAAAGGAAACAATTAGGCTTTTTTTATTAATAATACTTTCTAGCTGATTTAATTCATACTGAAAAGTATTTACAGATATCTCTAGCTGATCTATAGATCCAAGAAGCTGTGCTCGTAGCTTGATTTCAGATCGATGAACCCTATTTGATTCAATAGGGATGTGTACTATTATTTTTTTTTTTCTCTGAATGGAGCTAACGCTAATACTAAGTCTTTCTAGTTGTCTTAATGTAGTCATGAATAGTTAGTCTTTCTTATTTAATAATACGTGAACTTTAGGAATTAGTTGATATTTTATAATTCAGTATGGCTTGCGATATTCAAGTTGTGAATCCCTCTGTTTTGAGCCGCATCGAAAGGTATTTAGTATATATGTTATTTTTAAATAATAATATGCTTAAGATCTTTTTGACTTTATAATGGAATGTTTTCGTTTCCCAATAGTTTCTGATTTTTGCTATGCTATATATTGTTCTGTAACTACCAAACCCTTTTAGCTTTTATGAAATTTTTCTTTGATTTCATATTTATTCTCGTTTGTGTAAGTTAAAACTCTGTGAGTCATTCTTTCTAGTTTTTAATGTGTGCTTGATTACTTAATGTCTCTTAACCTGCTCATTTATAATTCATTGTTTGAACATCTGTTGTATTTACCTGTTTCATGTTTTGGCATTTTGTTACTTGAAAAGATGACAGCCAAGTATGACAGTTTTGATTGTAAGCATTGTCAAAACATGTTTTGCACTAGGCCTTATTTCAAGAAAATCATAATTAGGTAAATGAAAAACGTCCAGTGAAAAATTTTGTGAAGGAACTGGACGTTTTTCATTTACCTAAAGATCTTCCTTCTCTGCCAGCAACCTCAAAGTCCTTTGAAATTCATAATGAACTATGAATGGTTTGTGTCTTTTTTACATTTAGGCTGCCAGTTAATTTTTTAATTGTGAAGTTCCAGATTTTTTTACTGGTTGTTCAATAAGGTATTTTGATGCACTAATACACTAATAACCTTTATTCAATTATCATTACTTTGAAAGTATTTTTTTTTTTTTTTTTTTTTTTTTTTAACGGCACATCAACTGTTTGGCTTAATAAACAATACTTTGAAAGTAATCTTTCTTTTTTTATTTTAATAAATTGAACCATAAGACACCTACAGACTCTATTAAGAATGTTATTCCCTGAGGGTATAATGGATAGATAGTTGAATTTCAATGATTTAATTTTGTTTTATAATAAAGAATAAAATGTCTTAGCTACATTTAAAAAGTGTGATAATCGGCACAGTATGAAATTGAACTAAAAACAAAAAAAGTGGGTTTGCTATGGGAGAAATTGCAGAACTTATAAGGGTTTATTCTTGTTTACCTAATCATATGTTCATTAAAGCGATAACGTTAAGAGTAATCATTTGGTGATAAAAAGTAGCTGGCAGCTTTAATATAAAATTGCCCAAAGGGTTTTCTTTTGTGTAGCAATTCTAATCTTTCCTAGACAAAACAAATACAAATTTAGGGGGAGACAGCACTATACAACGCTAACTATAATGTACTGGGACATATTAAACTAACAGTAGCAGAATGGCCATCCAGCAGAACAGGTAACCAGAGAGAACAGGTAGTTTTAATTCAGCTCTGTTTTGGCCATTCTCTAGTTACCCACAGATACCTAACAATTAAACAAGACGTTTCAATATGTAGACAATGCTACAAACTGCTTGTATAACACAAATACTCACAGACTGTTGAAGACAGGACCTTAATATACATACGTATATAAATATATATATATATATATATATATATATATATATTTATTTATTTATTTATTTATTTATATATATATATATATATATATATATATATATATATATATATATATATATGTATACTCACTTAACCAGGCTACACACGATTTAGGCAGGCATGTCAGTTAGACCTGAACAGTCCGCCTGAACGTGTATATAATCCACGTATAATCCATCGTATATAATCAGGCGACCGGTTTTCAGGCCTAACTGACAGGCCTGCCTGACCGTGTGTAGCCTGCTTTAAAGATGGGCTCTACAGTCCAAGATAGACCTTGGCCTCCTTCATGATCTGCTTCCAATCCGTATAATCTTAGTAAATAAATTTTCTTTATATTTTATGTGTTATTATAAAAGAACTCTTGAACCCCTGTCCAATATTTAATACCTGAATGACTATAAAATATATAATATACGTGGGCGAATCAAATATAAACAAGACATTTGGTCCTGGAAGCCCAGTGAATGTGCTATAACGTTCCCGCATTTAGAGTTGTTGGGTAGGCATGCCAGGAAGGGGGAAGCAGGCGGGCGTGTTTGTTCGACCTCACTAGTGACCGTTGTGACAATGTCTGAGAAAAAGGTACCCCCCTCGAATGCGCAACGTATTGTGATCACATTTCCTGCTGCTGAAGGTGCAAAACCGGCCGAAACCTTCAGAAGATTGACTGTACAGTTCGGGGAAGAGACACTTTCACGTGCCAGAATGTTTGCATGTCGTGTTCAGAATGAGAGGCATGATCGCAGACAACATCAGCCGTGTTCAACAGCTTGTTTAAGATGACAGGCGTCTAACCACCAGTACCATTGCAAGTGAGGTTGGGATAAGCTATGGGAGCACTTTTCCCATACTCAAAGAGAAGCTAGGGTTTCTTATGGTGTGTGCCAGATGGGTTTCTCGAATTCTCACAGCTGAGCAGAAGATGAACCGTTTGCAGGTCTGTGATCGTCTTCTTGCAAGGTTTCAGGCTGATGGAGACTCATTTCTCCCCTGTGATTCAGTTGTCACCTGTGATGAAACTTGGATGGACCATTACACCCCAGAATCAAAACAAGCGAGTTTGGAGTGGAGACTGAAAGGGGAACCTGGACCAGTGAAAGTCAAGTCATGGCTGTCACCTGGGAAGGTTTTGGATACCGTGTTTTTTGACCAGCGTGGCTTGCTGTATCTTGATTTTTTGAATGAACACAGGACCACCGATGGTGCATACTACTGCTAAATTTTTAGTGACGTCAGGCTGCATATCGCTGCAAAAGAAGGGACCTACCGATAAGAGAAGTGATTCTTCTCCAGAACAATGCTCGCATACTGCAGACCTGACGAGAGAAAAATTTGGAGCAACTGGGCTGAGAGATACTAGAACACTCTCCCTACAGCCCAGACTTATCACCATGTGACTTTCACCTGTTTGAACGACTCAAAGAAGCTTTGGCAGGTCAGAGATTCGACAGTGACGATGAGGTTGAAGCCTATGTGCGCAATTGGCTTCAACCACACACATCCTACTTTATTATATGAGGGTGGGATTGGAAATTACCTATGTGATGGGAAAAAGGTTTTTCGAAATCAAGAGACTATGTAGAAAAATGAGGTGTACTTTTTTGTGATCAAAGTGAAATAAAAAAGTCTCGTTTATTATTTGGTTCACCCTCGTATCTTGGTTATTTCTTTTTTTTTTTGTGCCTTTTGATTTATATTTTATTAATTTATTTACTGAACATTTTTTAATTATAGTTTCATGAATGATACTTCATACAGAGAAGCGATAGAAAATTCTGCGAATTATAACACCAGGCTGTGCATTGAGAGGAGGATGCGAATGCCATTTCTTGACTCTCAAACAGGTAAATTTTTTTTTTTCATTTCAGTTGGTTATTAGTTACATATTAGCTGATTAGCATATCTGAAAGATTCATTTCCTTCCCTCCCAACCAGCCAGTTTTATTTCCAATTATCTCTCTTTCTTTATATTTGATAGAGTTCTTAAAAATGCAGTTTCAGCCTATTGAGTGGGGGTTTCCCTCTGCTACTCAGTTCCTTTGGAGGGCCTTATTTCTGTTTTACCAGTTGATGTATATATTGAGACCATGTTCCATAGACATTATACCATTGCCGAGATATTTGACTCGATATAATTTTTTTAAATAAGAATTTTCAAAAATGTGTTTTTTAAATAAGTGCAAAATAAAAAAAAAAATAAAATAAAAAAGTTTTTAAGCCTGCCGTTGACTGGTCCAGAATGAGAAAATGGTAACAGGCGCATCAACTATTTGGCTATTAGCGCTTACAATGAAAGAAACATTTATTTTTATTTGCGGTTCATTTCAATTATGATGGCAGACCTTGAATTACTAGAAATAAACTGTGATTTCGTCCCTCATAGAGTTTAAGCTATACCTTGTGATGGTCTTTTCGAGGTAATAATATCCTGAACCCTTGCACAGCCTCCTCACCCCAGTGTTTGTTGACACTGGCCCGGAGCGCACCAGTGTCAAGAAACATTATACTTTGATTACTTATGTATTGATGAATAACATATAGTATGACGGGAACCGTGCTATAATAAACTGCACGTAATTATATAGTAGTGTTAACTTTAATGATACATTATTTAACACAATAAAATAACTACTAAAGCACGGGTATTCAGCTAGTTATATATAAATGAAATACAGCATTTTGAATGTTTTTTTTTTTTTGTAGCTAGTAAATTTGTTGTTCAATTGTCATCACCTCCACTAGAATAAATTACTATGAATAAAGTGAGGCATATCCCTTTATAAAATGGCTGTGATTCCTTTATGATTTTTGAATAATAATTCAATTGTAATTTCTGTAATTTCAAAAAATTAATTTTCCTGATTGTGATTTCAATCTTAGTTAAACTTTATGGAAACCCATATAAAATATATTCTACTTATTATTGTTTAATTATTAAGTTGTTTTTTCAGGTGTTGCTCAGAATCATTCAAATTTATTTATGACTCCCAGAGAACGAATTCCTGGTTTGCAACATGGCCAGCTCTATACTTACCCATCTAAAAGATGGAGGAAGAAAAGAAGGCAGTACCTTATGCAGCCTCAGGTACAGCTAAGGCGCCTTGAAATTACTCCCGAGACTGCGGATCTCCACACCATAAGCACTTTGGAAAATCCTGCTGCTGCAAACAGTGAGGACAGCAAAGACAGCAGTGGGGTCAAGGATGAACAAACGGCTAAAGTTTCAGTAGGTTCAGTAGTGTTGTTGTTCTAAGGCTGACGAATTGGTAGTAATTCATAGCGTACACTAGGAAGTACTCCAAGAGCAGTATCTGGGGGAGGGGTAATGGTTTAAAAAAATTTCAAGAAATATAAATATTTCCTATGCTTGAGTGTAGAAAAAGCAATACAGTAGACTCTCCCTAATCCCGCGTCTTTGGGACC
The DNA here is from genome assembly GCA_946811695.1 of Gonocerus acuteangulatus. Taxonomy (NCBI): domain Eukaryota; kingdom Metazoa; phylum Arthropoda; class Insecta; order Hemiptera; family Coreidae; genus Gonocerus; species Gonocerus acuteangulatus. Next base: position 53,168,071 of record OX328130.1, read on the forward strand.
GGTGTACAGTAGGATTAGAGAAAATGCCTCTTAACTTCTGCTGGATCGACAGAGTTACCTTCTTCCTTCTCATAACTATAACAGAGCAAATTTAAAAAAATTACTTTTAAAACTTGCACTGCACTCGCAATGAATGTTCGAAAGAGACAGGCTAAAATCAGGCTTTCCAGCCACAGGTCACAGGTACCTTAGTTGAAACATTTATTTTCTTAGTAGAAACACAAGTTCCTGTCTCTAAAATGAAACATATATTCCTTCATTGACTTCCATTCAATGAAATACCACAAAATAAATGTGGGAGGAAGGGAACATTTTCTAGGAACCCTCGAGCCGGTCTAGCTCCGGCAAGTTCTGAGATCTATCACTTATTCCTCTCGGAGACCACCGGATTAGAGAGAGAGCGATGGACAAGGGAACGCTGGATAAAGGAGAGTCTACTGTATATATTTTTCAATGGGCTATAATATGTGGAGGAAATTTTATATCCCAAAAGTCGTAGTAATAAAGACATACCAGTATTCAGTAAAGACTCGATTCTTAGCCAAAATTACCCCATTATAAGAGTTCAAACAACCTTAAACAAGAATCTTATTTTTTTTAATGATATTTTTCATATTCCCTCGAGTAGGAATGTCTTAATTTTACTTTGCATTATCTTCGATATCACTGACCAAGAGAATGAGACAAAATTCCTGGTCAGAAAAAATAGAGATTTTATACTCGTTCAATTAATCCCACCTGTTGTTGGAATTTAACCAGTACCTTCTTAAGATCCTCTATTACTCTTTGTTTAGAAAATGTTTGCTGCATCATAATCAGTAAATAATTGCCAATAGTTTGTGCTAAAAAGTTAGCTCCAAAATAAGATCGTTCTTTATGTTTTAACAGGCTGCGTACTGTAGGGAAAAGTCACAAAATAGAAAATAGAGCACAAAATCATGAATTTTGAAAGCATTTCACAAAATTTTAGTTTTACTGGAGTCTAACAGTATACAGAGACTTCAGCGCATTCATAATTGTAGCCGTTTTCGTATGGCGACACAATTCTATCTGGATCCCCCCACCCCTTCCTCTATTAGATTCCTTTGTTGTAGCATTTACACACCAATTATAAATTATTTACATATATTTTTATTTGTCTTTATTCATTTTCAGAGTTTTTCATGCAGACATAAATATTGAGATTGTTTACACTTTAATTTACTGTATCATGTACGTTGACAATAAATATTTAGTTATTAATATTTTTAGAAATTTTGAATTCTGCTATAACTGTTCAATATTTTTTAGCCTGCTAACTCCATAGACATTCTAAAATGTTTAGTATCATTGTTTCTTCACTTTTGAAATTAATCTCACAATCCTCTTTTAATAGTTTTATTAATTGTTTAAAATGTATATAAAATTATAAGTTAATAGATATCTCGGTGATCCGTGCAAGGTTACTAATAATTTTAAGCTAAAAGATAAGGCATTTTCTTTTCAAGTTAAATTATTTTCATTTTCATGGGCATGAAATTTGCATTCGAAGTCATGAAATTGGCTTTCACAAAAGTAGTTGAGACTCTGTTTAAAACTCAATTATTTTATGAAGCATTTAATCTTGACTGTTCCCTAACATGTTTTGGTTCTAGTGCACAATGTACGTCACAGTCTTCAATAATAAAAATTCATCTTTGCATATTTTGCAAGAATTTGTTAAACATTTTCTTATTTTTTTTTTTTTTTTTTTACATTGTTACCCGTTTTAATTCTTGTTAAAGTATTTTTTTGAATACAAATGAATATAAAGTCATTTCTTATTCCAGCAAGAAGCATGGTATTACGATGAGTTAGAATTACAGGCTATGGAAGGATTTGATGATATAGATCCAGACTCTGACTATGATTATGAGGAAACGTACAAAAAGAGGAAAAAACGTGGAGGTCCTGGAAAACCTCCAAAGAGTGCTAATTCTGACTCACCTCATGTAAAGAAAGGCCCAAAGGTATGTATTTTTTTACCTTTACATTTGTAATTATTTTATTTGTACACTGGAACTTAGGCTATTTGCACTATATCAGTGAGTAAACATGTTACCTGATAAACAAAGAAAAAACATTTTTAATGTTTACTGATGTCCCTCATTCCTGGAGCTACATCAGTAATCACACTCCTGGTTGCTGAGGAAAGTGCTTAACCCTCTGTCGGGCACGCCTCCAAACAGAACAAGGTCAGGCGCAGCCAGCCTGAGAGGCCACCCACGTTCAAATAACACAATCGGCCTCACAAGCCTTGTTGGGTATAGAGGTGCTAAGTGAAGGTCATCTGTAAAATGAAGAAGAATGGGGCCCCCATGCACTGCCATGAGACAGGAAACTACTGCAGCTTTTCCGGGAAGGTAGGTAAAGGAGGGGTGTGTGATAAAATATATTTGTTTTTAACAGCTGAACCAATTATTAAAAAAAAAAAAAAAAAATTTAGATCCCAAGTAAACCCTCTCTCCAGTTTTTTTTTTTTTTTTTTTTTTTTTTTTTTTTTTTTTTTTTTTTTTTTTTTCACAAGACATCTTACAACAAACATAGTTGGTAACTTATCGTATCACTCGTCGCATCTCTTAGCGTATCGCTCCAGTTGGAACCTGGTGTTGGTTCCTAACACATAGACTTTCATGGCTTGCACTAACTTGCTTTAAGTTCTGGGGCTGCAACATGTACAGACAACATAATTTCAATATAAACGATTTTTTACATTCATGAAACTAATTAAAACTTTCATTTTCAATGTCAGAGCTGTGATGATTTTTTTAAAAATTAATTATTAATGATTTCTGTATGTATTGTTTCACTCTAAAGCCTAAATGCATAAGATAATTAAAAAAAAATTTTTTTTTGAAGTATGAGGAGCTCAAACTTCATTCAAATTATTTATGAAAAATTATTTCGTTTAGAGCCTTCTGCTCAAATTCAGGAAAATAAATATGGGTTAGGTCCACCCGACAAACCTATGTAATAACATATAGTCTTCTTTTTCGTACATGGCCACCACGCTTGCGCGAATGCCAGCGGACACTTTTTGGTAACGTTTTTTTCCAGTTTAGTCACCGCTAAAGCATATTTATGCTAAAAATACAATGGTACAAAGAGCTATTTATAAGCTGGCAGTTGTAGTGTTAAGAGGCTGTTGGTAGAAGTATTTGCTGAAGAATTATGGAAGAGAATGATCAAATGTTTTGTTAGCATTCAATCAGAGTAATATTCTTGTAATTGTTGTGATTGTTACTAAGATACTGATATTTCATCAGGGAAAGAAACCTGAGAGAAACCTACTCACAACAAATTTTTTAGTATCATCGTTTCTTCACTTTTAAAATTAATGCAACTATCCTCGTTAATATATGAAGCACATTTTATAGTTTTAAATTGTAATTTTATAGATTTCACAGTAATCCGTGTAAGCTTACAAATAATTTTGTAAAAGTTCTTTTTTAATGAGTATGAAATTTGCATTTAAAACTAGATTTACCAGACCAGTCATTTTGACTGATCGTGCAATTTCAATTCTAAATTCCTTCTACATATAACATTCGCTTTCCTAAATGATGTTATGACTTTTTTAGCTATAAGTAGAGAATACATTAAATGAACTTATTGTTACTTTATATATATTAGTAACAAATATATTTTTTGTTATTGACATTTATACCAGTACCAGGTCTGGTAAATCTAGTGTTAAAGTCATGAAACCGGCTTTCACAAAAGTAGTAGACACCCTGTATATTTCTTCCAAGATTTTTTTTATCTTGTTTATTAATGATTTACCTCTTATTTTTATTTCAAATAGGTAAAATTATTATACTATAGTTCTGCTGAATTAATAGCTAATTAGAAATTGTATTTAAAATTTCTCACACTACTTTTTTTCTTTTAGGGCACTGGTGCAGGAAGAGGAAGAAAGAAGGTAATAAACTACACTGAACTAGGTGATACGGAAAAGCCATTTTCTTGCGATCGTAAGTAATTTTGTTCTTGTAATTATTAGGTCTGGAGCTTGTAATGGCTGTTGATAATTAAAATGACTTTTTCAGAAGGAAAACTGCAACATAATAAAATCTCTTGCCGATTTGTATTCTCTAGTTTGTTTGCATATATATTGCTGCATATGATATAATTTAATTTACTTAATTATTTTTTAATTCTCTAGATCTTTCACTAACCCACTAAGCACGAGTTACATGAAGCACTTATCAGCATGTTCCTATATTCGGACAAGGTCACTTGTGTTTCTCTCCACTCATTTCATTTTCTCTGTGACAAAATTTTAGAATCTGCAATATTACGTCTTGAATTTTCCATAATAATTAACCCACTCTTTCCAGATGTTGATGCGAATCTTACATTTGAAATGTTGTTTACCTAAAATGAAAATGAGTGTTTGTTTTAGTAATTAAATACATATTTACCAACGATTGTATTGAGAAAGCATGGTGAAATGGGCCTCCAATAAATAATTTTCAAATAAATAATGGTTTCTTTTTTTTTTTTTTTTTTTTGTTCTTTACATCTCATTTTCATGTAAATGATGTGGGTGCAAAATCATTTCTTTTTGTTGATATTTATGATAGCTTTTTATTTATTCTCCCCCCCCCCCCCAAAAAAAAGTTAATCAGATTAATAACACAGGCACACACAAAACAGTGGTCTTTTCCAAAGACACCATACATATATTCTTATGTATTTCGACACGCTGAATCCGAATCCGGAGTCCGTTTCACCCCATCATTTCAGGTTTAAGAGCATTTGAAGATCAAATTTCATATGAAGTCGTTAAAGAAGAAATAACTAGAGCTAACATGGTTTTGAGTGTCGCTGAAGTCGAATCCAAGGTCTGTTTAACCATATCAGCACAAAATCAAGGTCATATCAAGGACAAATATGTTTATTTTGCAAACAATGAATCTACAGACAAAATTCTTCTTTTTTTTTTGCAAAATAGACATATTTGGTCTTGAAATGAACTTGATTTGCTGCTGATTGGGTATAACAGACCTCGGATTCTAATTCAGCGACCCTCAAAACCACAGAAGCTCTAGTTATTTCTTCTTAAACGACTTCATATGAAATTTGACCTTCAAATGCTCTTAACCCTGACATGATGGGGTGAAATGGACTCAGGATTCGGATTCAGAACGTCGAAATACATAAGAATATATGTATGGTGTCTTCGTCTATGTTTCATTATCGCCCAGTTGTTGGCAACAGGCAAAAAAAAAGAAACGTAAATATTATGGCTCACATTATTTCTGTTTCATTTGTTAGGGCTATATACTTTCTGATATGCGTGACATTTAAAAGTTCCCAACCAAAATGGACATATTTTAATAGTATTTGTAAAAGTAACTATTAGAGGATCCTTTCATCATGATTTTCTCATATTCATATTTCATATGGATAGAATTTACTTATTTTTAGGTGATTGCGTTTTTAATGAATTATATAAATTAATTACATATGTTGTTTTACTATTTAATTTAATCAGTATGAAGAAACTTGCCTACTGTCAACAAGTGTGTATTTCATATATGACGTATTCAAGCATATGTTTCTGTCATCATAACATACATACAACACACAATATACATACACATATATATTTTATTTTTTATGGAGATAGGCAATTCAGAATCTTATAGCTTCAGGACATGTTCTATTATAAAACTAATTACTAAAACTTATTCAAAATTATTATTTCCTATAGGTCTATAGCCCATTCAGTTGAATGGGATAGTTCAAATCCCGCATGCGCAAAATTTTGAGGGAAATATTCCCAACGGTTTTGCCATTTGCAATACATTTCAATGAACAACACGCTCCGTGAAACTCAATAAAAACTGATTATGTCTTTTTTAGGACAAGGGAAGGCTTTGAGAGGTTAGGCAAGGGAGATAGTGTTTAATGTTTATCAATATTTAGGCAAAGCTAAGGCTAAAAACAACTTAAACTGTAGCCTTTTCAAATAGCGGAGGCCCATGTTCCTGATAAATAGTGGGAAGAATTCCCTTTTATAACCATATCAGTTTTCAACTGATATCCCAGTCGCCTCTATTGTGGAATCGGAAACGTTATAGTTCAAATTGTTTTCAGCCTTAGCTTCGGCTAATTATTGATAAACATTAAACACTATCTCCCTTGCCTGGCCTCTCAAAGCCTTTCCTGCTTCTAAATGAGCCATAATCAGTTTTTATAGTTCTTCACATTAAGTGTTTGATCATTAAAAGGCTTTGCAAATGCCTTCGTTCGCACATACGCAATTGAATTCCTGGGTTTATCTGGACAGGCTATAATACTACCACAATTAATGCTTAACGATTTTTTTTTTGCTTACTACCTTGGTTATACACACTTTTGTCCATTTTTTCTTGCATTGCAAATATAGAAACAACTTTTAAAATTTTTATCTTCGGTCGTATTCATACAATTGATTCATTCTTAAAATATTCCAGAAAAATACAAACAATTAAAACTTATCTATATATAACATATCACAAGCCACACATTCCATGAATAACCTAACCACTGACACAGTAAATAATTTTAAATAATATGAACACTGGAATTTATAATCATAGAATATGAAAATTAATACAATTAAATAATAATTTTATATTTATTAGGCGTTAAAATAAATTATTCAAGAAGTTGATTTGAACTTAAATTTGTAGTAAGAACAGTACAAAATATAATATGGTATACATATTCAGCTATGACACTATGTATGCATTTCTCAGTTCATGTTTGTGTGTGGAACTATTCAATTACGTTTAAAAAGGATGTTCACAATTTGTTGTTATTTTTTGTTAAAAGGGAATTGGTTGGTTTGTGACCTTCTAAAAGTGGTATTGATGAATTCGTGCTGATGTAAATTGATTTATTAACTCACCTAAAATTTGAATGTTACCATGTAGTTTTTTTTTTTGTTGTTATTTGGGAATATTCTTGTGTTGATATTTTTTTGGTCTAGTGTATTTTAACTTATTTATTTTAGATCTTTCAGATGTTACTTCACTGGGCATTACTTCAATTAATTATTAAGGATAATACTGTGAAAATTATCCTGTAACTATGAAATTATTGTAATTATCAAAGATATCTTGTGTTCTTTTTAATTGTATTGGCAGAAAGTCAGTAATTGAAACTTGTTTATGAGTTAGACAGTATTTAAAACTGCTCGACTAGATTCAGATTCACTGAATATCTCACCAAAAGCAAACAAACTACCAAAAACTATTAATTCTGCAGTCTGACCCGAAAAGGAACCCATCTGCTACTTTAGTCTTGACATGGCCCTTGTAGCTTAATAAGCTGAAAAGCAAACCTTCCTACTTGAAAGGCTCAATAAAGAGGCATTGGGAATGTGAAATAGATTGAACAGTTTCAAATGAAGTGCCTAACTGATATTAAAGTTTTATTTACTGAATTTCTGACCTCACAGTTAAACCAGAATTCTTCAGATATTGAACCCTCTTTGAATATTACAATCTTTTTATGATTGCAGCATTGTTTTTACAGTATTTGTGTAATAATTATCTCAATGCCAGTGAACACTAAGCCTACTCTGAATAGTTGTTCATTTTGTACATCCTGCTTTTATTTGATGTTTGGTTTTATCTAGATACAATAAAACCAAGCCATTAACTACAGGAGTGGGTTCAAAAAAAAAAAAAAAAAAAAGAAAAAAAAAGAAGAAAGGCATAATTCTTAATATTAAAAGAATTGGGTGATTATATATCAAATAAAGAGTTCTGAAACATAAATAATTTCTAATCAATTATTAAAATAATGTGCTTTATTAATGTAATATACGTTAATGGGTGAATAAAGTATTGTATATAAAGGGAACTAACCACTGTATTATTAAGAGATGTTCAATAACATCATTGCTGATTTTCCTGCATTTTTCCTCGACAGCTTACAATAAATGTTTCCCCTTAAATTCGGATTTATCCAAAAATAATGTTGAACTATAAGCGAAACCCAGTCTTGAGCAATAAAAGGGTTTCATTAAAAATGGCTAAATTATTATGGAGCAGTGTTACCCTGCAAAAGTAGGAAGCACGTTTTCATTCCTATTGAAACGTGAGATTCTCTTGTCCTGTTGTTTGGCCTATCATGAATAATTATTCTAGTATTCGTATTGTAATTCCTGGTAATGTCTTTTTAATGATATTATTAGCTCAATATAAGGTAGGATGTATATATTGTAATGATAATTTTTACAATAAGAAATAAAGAAATTTTAATTAGTTTTATAACTTAATCTCATGGATCAAGGTTCCGAGTGAATGACTGGTATTACATTTATCTCCAGACAATTCTGAGATACAAACAATATTAAATTACATGCAAACAATAATAAAATAATTGAAAACTACAACAAAAACAATTCTTACCTCTAAATCAATCTGCTTCCAACGAAATCTCAATATATTCGGTATTCCTTGGAGGAGAGCTCTGACTTCGGCCAACGCTGAGCACCAACCGATAAGACTAGACTCCAACTCCTCCTTTCATGAATGCAGGGAATCGACGGACGCCTTCCTTCGATCACTGCTAGGACTAGACTGCGGGAGACGCTCCGTTTGAGCGGGAAAGTTTGGCTTCTGTCTTTTTAACTTCCGCAGTTTGTTGGGTTATATATAAAGATAACAATTGTTTTTTGCCATACAAAATAATTAATTTATTGTTATCTGAATGTACATTTAATATGGATATATTGTACATCAGTATTGTCCAAAAATATTATTAATTTTGATCGTATATAATACGATGTTATTTGTACATATGGTTTGTGATTTGCGCGGGCTTTTCAAAATATCGATGGTTATTTGAATTTAAAAATATTTTCAAGAATGTAATATATCATTACATTTGCACTCCTGTCTAAAAAAAAAAAATTAAAAAAAAAAAAAAATGTTTTTAGTCCGGTATAAAAAATAAATTTAAAATTGAATTTTTTAATTTGGAGTTTCGGAATAGAGAGTTCAGAATAATAGCAAGTGTATTATATTATTTTTAAATTTTGATAGCTTACTTCGTCTCATAATTTTTAATTATTTTGATTATATGAATATAGTATTTTATTAATATACTTATTTTAAATTATTTTTATAATTATCAAATTTATTTTAGGCTAAACTAATGATCTTTATTGAAATAAGTTTATTTTAATATACAAAAAAACATTATTATTAAATTTATTAATTTTACATAATATCAAAATTTTCTTATCCTAACTAATGTGATTTCAACATTTATATTAATTTTTAATTATTATTATTATCAATTAAATCTTATACTAAACTAATTTTTGTAACAGATAAAAATTCTAAACTAGTACTACATTTAAAAATTGTCCTGGATCCACTATTTATCATTAAAATCTTTTTTGCATCTGTCCGAATTATTCCTAAGGATTTGTTTTATTCTCTTTCGTGGTGGCCGATTTAAGTTTGCAATTTTTTCCATCCCATTTTGATATTGATACTCAAAAAGTATTTTTACTTTATTACCAAATTTGGTGTCCATATTTTTCAGATGATTATTTCTGTTAACATTTTTATTCATTATATTATTTTGATTATTACCATTATTATTATTATAACTCATTATTTTTAAACTAATTATATGATCATCAACTAATTTTTTAATATTATTTTGTTCCAAATTCTCATCCATAACGTCTGTACTTATTTTATTTTTTAAATTATCATTAGTTATATTATTTTTAATTATTTGATTTATTTTTTCATTATTATTATTCAATTCAGTTAATATTTTTTCTTGAATTGTATTATCTTCATTTATTAAACAATTATAGTCATTTTTATCTTCAATCAATATTTTATCTTCTAATATTTGGTCATTACTACTATCATTAATATTTAAACTGTATTTTATAGTTTCATTTAAATTGTCATTATTTATTAATGTATCGTCATTTCCGGTATTTTTAATTAAATTTTCATTAATCTCAATAATTTCTTTACAACTTCTATTATTTTTATTAAAAAGGTTATTATTCGATTTTTCCAATTCTATCGTCTCTTTATTTTGACTTTCACCCATATTATTTAAATACGCACATAAATCGTCCAATTTTTTATTTTGTTCTATTCTCTTTGCATCTATTTTATTTTCCAATATTTTATTATTTTTATCAATTTTATTTTCCAATATTTTATTATTTTTATTTAGCTCAACCATATTTTGATTTAGTTCTTTATTTTGTTCCAATAATAGCCTCATCAAATGTTCTAAGCCTTGAGGATGCATCTCATTATCCCTCTCGGAAGTACGGTCATTGGATATAATTTCTGTTCCTAAGGAACCCGCCGTCGATTCTCTGAATGCTATTGCATCATCCTCCTGCAATTCGTTTTCACGTGTTTCGACTATAATATTTATTTCTCCTGGCGTAAAAAATACGTATTCCGGTGATTCTACATTATTTTCTTCACCGTTATTTTGAAATTGTTCAATATTTACGTCAGACATTTTTATTTAAAAAAAAAATTACTTTTAAGTTTTATTTTCTATATTTATTTACCGCTTTTAATTTTAATTCACTCGGCCCCACGTTGGGCGCCATTTAATGTAATGATAATTTTTACAATAAGAAATAAAGAAATTTTAATTAGTTTTATAACTTAATCTCATGGATCAAGGTTCCGAGTGAATGACTGGTATTACATTTATCTCCAGACAATTCTGAGATACAAACAATATTAAATTACATGCAAACAATAATAAAATAATTGAAAACTACAACAAAAACAATTCTTACCTCTAAATCAATCTGCTTCCAACGAAATCTCAATATATTCGGTATTCCTTGGAGGAGAGCTCTGACTTCGGCCAACGCTGAGCACCAACCGATAAGACTAGACTCCAACTCCTCCTTTCATGAATGCAGGGAATCGACGGACGCCTTCCTTCGATCACTGCTAGGACTAGACTGCGGGAGACGCTCCGTTTGAGCGGGAAAGTTTGGCTTCTGTCTTTTTAACTTCCGCAGTTTGTTGGGTTATATATAAAGATAACAATTGTTTTTTGCCATACAAAATAATTAATTTATTGTTATCTGAATGTACATTTAATATGGATATATTGTACATCAGTATTGTCCAAAAATATTATTAATTTTGATCGTATATAATACGATGTTATTTGTACATATGGTTTGTGATTTGCGCGGGCTTTTCAAAATATCGATGGTTATTTGAATTTAAAAATATTTTCAAGAATGTAATATATCATTACAATATATATATATATATATATATATATATATATATATACATATATTTGACTCCTTATGGTCAAAATGACCATTAACAGCGTAAAAGGGGGTCATTCTATTACAATCGACAAATGGTGGCCAATTTTGATCATTTATTTTCTTTAGCATGTTCTAACATTGCCTTACACAAAAATACCTCTTTTTTTTTCTTTTTTTTTTTAAAAAAAAGCAACTTCCAGTATAAAAAAATGTAAGTATATTGAACAACGGCCCTCACAGCGGCAATCATTGGAGGACCAGAACGCATATTTTACAATTGACAGAAATGCCTTCATGAGGTTATTCTCGAAGCTTATCAAGAGCTCCTGGCCATAAGCTTTCAACCAATCACTGAAATTAATCATTAAGGATTTCACAGGTCGTGTATGAATTTCATGAACCAGCCAGTCCTCGAGTCGCTCTTAGAATATAGGATAGAATAATTGTCCTTGCCTGTGTGCAGAAAAAAATGTTTCTTCCTAAAAAAACTCAAAAAAAAAAAAACTTAATAAGTAAGATTATCACTCCAGCGCCCGTAGCAATTGTGCCCGTTCACCAGCTTAAATATTTCGGACTTCATTTCTGAGGCAAGCTGCCAGACTTTCTCCAAATTCTTTTAAATGCCCAAGTTATTCTCGTCCATTTTGCCTGCTGTGGACTGTAACGTTGGAAAACAAGCTTTCTTTCGTCCACAATACCCACTGGAGGAAGTCTGGATGACGTTCCAACATGTCCAGCACCCACCTGCGAAACAATGCTCTCTGCTCATGATCCCCGGGCCTCAACTTGAACTTGCTGTAATCTGAAGGAGGACGTTCTTCCCGAAGGAAGTTCTGGTCCTCCAATGATTGCCGCTGTGAGGGCCGTTGTTCAATATACTTACATTATTTTATACTGGAAGATGCTTTTTTTTTAAAAAAAAATCAAACAAGGTATTTTTGTGTAAGGAAATGTTAGTAGAACATACTGAAGAAAAAAAATTATCAAAATCGGCCACCATTTGACGATTGTAATGGAATAGCCCTCGTATACGCTATTAATGGTCACTTTGACCATAAGGAGTCATTTCTGACCTATGGTGTCGTTTACTTTTTTCTTCCTCATGACTCGCAGTTTCGAAATATGCAATAAAAAAATTTGACCTTGAATAACATTTCAAGATCAATTTTGCGGGGGTTAATATGGAGGTTACTTTTTCCGATCTCGCATTGGAGAATCATCTGGCCAACGGATGACCATTATTTTTGTGACACCCTGTACCTAGTATTGACATAGTACATATACTGATTTTTATTAGTTAAAATTTCAAAATTACTTTTGAAATGACTTGGCCTTAAATTGAGCTTGTTTAGTAATGATAAAAAATGTAATAATATCTCCTTTATAATTTTAGGAATTGTAGTTTGAAATTCCTTTATCTCTGTAGATAAATTATCATGTTCTTAGAGTTTTATTTTGGTGTGGTATAATTTTGGACTTGCTGAATATTTCTGATTGTTTTCAGGGGTTTAATATTCTCTCAGTAATGTTTGGTTTATAGTTTTACCTAAATCTATCTTCATATCTTTTATAATCTTTCTTTATCTGTCTTTATCAGGACTTCATATTTTGTTTCCGTTTGTTTTTTAAACAACTCTAATGTCAAATTAGAGAATGTACATGTTTGAGTTTATTCAATTAACATCTTATATTAATTATTCCAGAATTTTGATTATTACGCTAACTCAAAAACGTACACCCAGTGTCTTGATATTAGATGATATTAGATACTTATGTTCTTTGAGTAATTTAGTTGGAACAAAATAAAAATAGATCTTCTAAAGTGATATTATGAAATCCCCTTATTATATAGCCGACATAAGGTCTAGAAATAATTCAAATGAAAACGTTTTTTCACTTATTTATTTTTTTTTTTTTTTTTATGTTTGCCGAAAAAATTATACAAAAAGAAGACTTGGGCCCTTCAGAGCCTTGGTCCTGAAAGTGTTAAGGAATGCTCTTGATGAGGAACTACAGGTGGCACACTATTAGAGTGGTGATTAATAATCAAACATTATTAAATAATGTATTATTTGTTGATCTTCCAACTGCTACATTATAAAAAATAAATATATATATTCTGATAATTATTTTTAAAATTAGAGTTCATGTTCTCAAAACTTTATAAACATTTTTTTCGGGGGTAAATTATAAACTGATGATGGTCCAATAAACCATTATGAATTGCTTAATTAACTCCTTCAGTGCTTGGCACTACAGTGTGTAGATTCGTGATGACGTGAAACATTTTTTGGGGGTGAAATTCAACATAATCAGCATGAGTATACTTTTTAAGTAAGGATATTGGGTAAAAACAACATTTAAAATAATTGTGTTTATTTTGATTACATTTACAAAAGGAATGGACACTTTCCTTTTTTTATAAATTATTGGTAGTCCTGAGAAAGTGAAATGATGGAAATGAAGAATGCCTTTATTTTGGTTCCCAAATAAGACCAGTCCTAAAAATGAAAAATCAGTTTTCCTTAAAAAGTCAAATTTTAATTGATTTAGAAGTGTGTTTATCTAAGTATTTGCAGTAAATTAATTTTCAATTCTTTTTTATTTTAAAAAAATTCACTCATATAATCTTCCTGAGCAATTAAAAGGAGTACCCTTGTGCCAGTAAATATTGGATTTTGATCAAAAATACTCTTATTTTTCTATTTTTGTTTCAGTAGTTTGTAGAATGTGTGAATTTTAGATTACTCTTTTTGTTTTTGTGCTATGAGTAGAATATGAAGGAAGGAGTAAGGGGGGTGGGTGGGTATTGTGACTGGTCTTGTTTCAGTGTGCGGTGCGAGGTATAAGACGCGGCCTGGTCTCACTTACCACTACACACACTCGCACAAGGAGGGTAGTTCTGTATCTACTAGCGGTGGGGGGAGTGGGGCGAGGGCCTCGCATGAAGAGGAGCAGCCAGCCCCACCCCCTGTCTCCCCACCTCCGCCAGACCCAGCGCCGGTCACAGGTTGGACCAAGTTTCAGGACAGTTACCTCACTTTCCTTAATGCCCCTGGTAAATTTGACTATCTCTATTCTATCTCTGTGTTTCTGTTTTTGTAATATTAACTCTTTTATCTTTCATTTTACAATTTGTTTCACACTTTTCCTGTTTTTAGGAGGCTATTTACATTTGATTTGTAATTTCAAGAGATTTTAATCTCTTCTGTAAATAAAATTACAGAATAGGATTGAAAGTATACCTTTTATAGAACACAGCATCACCATAGTTCATGGCGTTTGTTCTCTTACTGGATCAGAATCAAAACTAAGCTCACTCTTGTGCAGTTTGAGTGCTATGCTTAAAAATTTGCATGAATAAGTAACAGGGGTCTCCCCATGGTCCAGTGGGTAACGCCTTAGATTCTCATCAGGGAGATGGTTGGTTCGAGTCCCACCAGTGGCAGGAATTTTTTCATCTCATGGCTCGTTGAGAAAATTCCTCACTGTAAAGTAAGAGGAATTTAGCTCTCAAGTTAGTAGGCGTTGAGTTCCAATGTCTACTAGGCCCCTCTTATTTTAGTCATAAATTCTATACTTATTGTCAGAAAATTCAAATATCAGTGAGGAGGATAATAAAGGCCTATTATGAAAGTTCAATCTCTCATATACATAAAATCATGTTTACATACCTATATAAAGGAGAGCATTTTGATACATTGTGTCCTTTATATACTGAGAATGATTAAACATTTTCTCCCAAGTTCCAGTAGGTCCGCCCAGCACTTCATGGGTACTTGCAAAGGTGGAAAATCATTCAGCCTTAGTTTCGTCCTATTCATCCGATTTCCCTAATAGGCCGTCTAACATAATTTACCTGTGCTGAAATAAGTCTGGTCAAATTTGTTAGCCACAAGAATCTGCCTCTAGAATACTGGTTTTTTGGGGGGGGGGGGAGGGGGCAAAATTCCGATGATGATGCTGATGGTTTTTCAGTAATAAGCTTCAGGTTACACTTTTAGTAGGCATTTTGAAAGCACAGACTCGAATGAAACCACTTTCAAGGTAATTTGTTCAACGATTTTTGAGAATGGTGTGGAAAACTAGTTTTTTTCGGTTGAAACATCGCGCTGAATTGAAACTTTTCCCTCATTCGCAAAAAAAAAAAAGATTGTCTACAATCATTTATTTTCTTAAATATCTCTAAATCAGATCAAACAAAATCATGGTAATGTAAACAATTTTGCTAAGGGAATGCCACTCTTACTAAACGTCCAAGGTGAAGTAAGACATTTTTTCAGCAAGCAGGTTGTTCAAAAAATGTATCCCCTTTTCGTAGGGGTCGAACTTTGTTTGGCCTCTCTGCCACGGAGAAACCCATCATGCTCCAAATAAAAAAATATTGTCCTATTATTAAGTGATTACCAGATTTTAATCGTATTGCAGATAAATTTTCTGTAAATTCTGTAAATTTCTAATAGACACCTTTCACAGCATATATTTTAAAGAAAATATGAATACACTAATAATACTTCATTAGGGTTATGATTCT